>OY740774.1:76486875-77057231 GCA_963513935.1 Aphrophora alni
TCTCTAGCGATTCCCAAGTCTACAATATCTAAACCAGCTTCTTTGAATAATGAAGATAGCATTAACCTATTACTATCCCAGACTTGTCCTGGTATTAACTCTTTACCAGGCTCCTGCAGTTCATTTCCTGTTGAGAATATAGCAATGACGGGTCGCCTGAAATGAGGACATCATTGTATAAGCTTTGATAATTTAGAAAAAAAAATGTTTAAAATATTCTCTCCTGTTAATAAATACATAAAATTACAACAACATTTTTATGATTCAAAACAGGAGAGCAGAGTAGTAATGCTTATCCCATTGCAGTTCGAATTAGTGAAGGGTCACAGGTTCAATCCAGTCAATTTCATTGCATTTTTCTCCTTATGTTACCTTCTTCTCCTTTTGAGTGATATGACCCTTCAGCACATCAACCACAAGAGCTTATTGCACTTTCAAGTAAGATAAAGTGATATAAACCCCTAGATACCCACTAGAAGATCCATAACTTCTATGAACTTAGTCTTCTTGACAAAATATTCTTGACGAATTATTTGTCCCTTTGTCAATGACTCAAAGGTCCATTCCTAATCAAGACATCCATAATATTCGAAGATCACATCCTCTACAGTTTCCTCTTGCAGGCCATATTCCCTACATAATGGCTCCCCAGTCAATATGCCTATTCTGTGCAAGTGTTTTTTCAGGTGGCCGTGCCCTGTGATTAGCCCTACCACCTTCCTTATAGGTTAAGAGAAAAATCGAAATGAGCAAAACATTATTGCTAGAAATTCGGAAACTAAAGCTAAAGAAAAAACTAATAGTAGCAATATTCAGCTCTGTGTAGAAATATTTAAAGAAAACTCTTATGAAGAATAGCCTTAACGTAATATGTTTTCAGTAGTCTAGGCTATAAGGGTGTTATAATTTTTTTTTGTTAATGAGCGTGCAGTGAAAAAGACATTCTATGCCATAGATATCATCGAGTACAAATACTCTGGAGACTATTTTACAGAACAATTTCAACATGGTATTTCACAAGTATTCAGTATTTCACAATTTAGTTTTGAAAGTTTTGTTAAAATCATTATTTGTTAAAAATAGGTTATTAGAAAAGTGTTAAACCGATATTTCATTTGTGTTACTAGAATATGGACTTAAATGTCCATCATCAGTTGATTTAATTTAATATAATTTTAATTTCTTACTTTTATATTTAAAACATTTCATTTTGTTTGAAAAACTGTTTACAAATTTTACTGTAAATTTTAAAGTAATTAACAAACTACGTTTATAGTTGCGACAATTCGGAATGCATCTAATAAAAGTATCAAACAAAAATGCATCTTAGTAACTCAATTGAAACTGTAAACAATGAGCACGGCATCTAGTGACCGTTCTGCCTACAAACGACCTAAATCATTCCAACTGTGAAGCCAAAATCCGACTTTCAACCAGAAAAATTAAAATTAAAACTATTTCCCGACTTCAGTTCCTGTTAAAATCCAAACCAAATCAATTTAAATTATCCAATCTATCCGAGAAAATTGCCAGCAATTTAAAGATGGAAGAATAGTAGGCTACTATTCACAACTGCCAAGAATCCAACTCGATAATTAATTCATACACTACAGGAAAACAAAGGCGTATTAAGTAAAACGAACATTATCAACATATAAAATAAAAAGATGTTGTCGGAAAATACCCTAGAACGTACCCAAATATATTGTAAATCAAAATAAAGTGTCAATATTAGATTTTTTTAAATAAATAAATAATGGGCTAGAAGACATACGTCTTGAATAATTCAGAAAAGGGACACACCCACGAAGGACGATCAGTGATGTGATTGGACGACAAAAATTCAATTAAACCAAAAGACACCTTGTTGCACAAATGTAATGATATTAGTTAGTAGGATATAAAATAAAATAGAGAAGTTATTTGATCCTTTATTGAATGTAAATTATTAATATATGTGTCGCTAAATAAAATTTTGATATTAATAATTAACTCCTAACTTCCTGAAATAAGAAATTTACTTATATTTATTAGCCCAAAACACATACAGAAAAAACAAAAGTGGATGTGATTTAGAAGGCGGCAATTTTAAAAGCCTAGAAGATGAGTTTAAAAAGGGGGAACCTTGGGAATGCCAAAACCGATGCTCCAAGATTGAATTCGAATTTAGCTGATAAATCCCATTTTACTACCTCAAGAAAGTGTGTATAAAATATTCTTGATAGTGTGGTAATAATCAGTGACAACTTGTTTAAACCAATTTACGAATAAATCAAAAGGTATAATCAAATGAGATCTCGAATACATGGTGAGACCTACCCAATTTGATAATTTACTAACTTTAATGTATGAAACATTCCATAAATTCATATTAATATTATCCAAGCAAAGAAACCTTAATAATTAATATAAACATTTGTTTGAATTGAATCTATACAATCGGAGTCATTAATCTTGAACTCTACAATAACAAATCTTCATACTAACACACTTTCACAATTCATTAAACATATCATAATTTTATTTGATGATTTTTTAATCTTGCTAAAGGACATAATCCAAATATTTCAATTGTTTTAATATATATGTATATTTATATATATTATCTTGTTCCCTCACTTAACTTGGGAAGCCAGCACAAATCCTACCCCGAGATAGGGCTCTGAATATTATTAGTTATATGTCTGTTAGTTTGTGAAATATTATTATGTTAATTCATTCATGATTGCGACAAAAATGGACTTGAAGGAAATATGATTGATCAAGTGAACAATTCCTTTCTTATAATTTATTGAGACTATAATTAATAGACTTTTAAAGTAAATAATTATTCAATCTCAAAATGAAAACTTATTATTATGTGTTGTGGACTGATAGACAGACCAACAGTAAAGACTTTTTTTTTTCTCTTTGAATTTATAACATTTGAATCGTTCTATTTTAATGTGTTATCTTGAATTAACATTTAAATAACTTAATTTGAATATTTCTAATTTCTGTTATTGTATTAATTGTATCTTTATAAATTATTAGATTTCATTACTATAAATAAACTATTGTTAATTGTATAAATCATATAACTTCTTTGAAAGTGTTTATCAATGTATGCCTTTTTTCATTTTTTATAAATACAAAAAAAAGCTTTTGCATAGTACAGAATTGTAGAAAAAGATGTCCTGTTATTTCAATTGTAAATGGCGTGGAAAATAACTAACCAACCTTCTAGATTTCAATGTCAAATATTGGGAGTTTAGGAATTCGTCATTGAGATGACCTTGTTGTAAATGTGGCATTCATTGTTTGTCACTCATAGCCTAGCAGTAGTAAAATGCAACATCATTTTCACTGTGTTTACGGTTGAGATCCACATACAGATAAAACAATTATTTTTTGCTATAATTATTTAAAAGAAATTTGAAATATGATGTGAACTTCGAGACCACATATATCGGATGATAATGTGGCATTTGGTTTTGAATGTGTTTCATTAATATTCGAGATTGCATGCTTACAAAATCCAGCTTAAACATGACATTAAGCAAACAAATGGTTTTAAACAAGTTGAATTTGCTCTGACAATGTAGAATGAAATAAGCGATAATGAAAGTTACCTAAACTGAATTTTCTTTATAATGATGAACCAATTTTCCACAGAAATGGCTTTGTTGATCATCACAATTGTAGAATCTGCGATTTTGCACACAGGTTTGGTTCATTAATCTTCACATTTCACTAAATTTGAACAAAACTGTTAGTCAATTTTGATAAATTACATCATGACTGGCATTTTTGGAGATATGGCAACATGGCATTAGGGGCTACATGTTAGCAAAATTTGATCAAATTCTTTAAAGCCAATTTTGATAAAATCAGAATTTTTTATTTTTGCTTATTTTATACCCCAAATTTTGATTTATAAAAAAAAGTTTTGAGATATGGCTAACGTATGAACAAATAGCAAATTTGATCAAAATTGAGTCACGTGTTTGGGCTCCAAAGCACTCGTAGACAACAAATGCCAGACCAAGATGACATAAAAACAAATTTCCAAAATCACTTTTTTGGACTTATAAATCCTCAAAATGAACACTCATTGACCAATTACATAACTTTCTCTATACTACATAAACGGGAAAAAGTAAAAATGTAAATCCCATGTATTTTAAATAAGGATTTTAGGTGTCAGTTCTTACATTTATTTCCGTTTGAGGTAACGTTTTCGAAAAAATTTAGATGTCACATAGACAGAAACCTATTAAATGACACCTTAAATATTACAATTAATCAAAAAGATAGGAGTTTTGGATACAAAATTTATTATTACATATTAATTATTAATAATGGAGAAGACGTTTTTCCTGAATTTTCTGAACTCTATAGAATACTTGGTTTGATTGTTTGTATGACACGAGTCATAATATATAGTGACATAAACTTTCAACAAAATTTACACCAACCTAAAATAAATCCTAAATATTTTATCTTCAAATATAATACTATATATTCAATATACATAAACACAAAATTATATATATAAAATTATTAAAATTATACAGATAGAAACACAAACATAATAAAATAATAAAACAAATAACGCCTGAATTTTTTCACTTTTTGTCCATGCAATCAATTACAGAATAAAAACATTTACGTAATAAAATCTTTTCAAGGTCTTCTTAAACTTTTCTTCAGAAGTTGGGCTACTAATCGCCACCAGAAGTTTGTCTTGTAGTTAACTCATTTTTGTACTTTCATTTGAGTTCATTTTTCTACTCTAAAAGTATGATGATTCCGGACATTTATGAATGCAAAGAACTTACTTTATTGAGTTCATTAAAATTTATCAATTTTATCATAACAAATAAAATGCAGTAATAGATGTAAATAAATGAAATAATAGAAATTACAATATTTTTAAAATTTTATATTTAAAAAAAAAGTTCTTTACATGGGTATGAATGACTTACAATATGCATAGCTGTTTTTGTATTCCTAAAAATAACATCACTAAGTGTGAAATTTCCCCCAAAAATGACACCATATTGCAAAAGAAAATCAACCTAAGTAAAATAAGTTAATACCACATTTACAGAACTACATCCTTTCATTGTTCTTAAAGCATATGAAATTTTACACGGAATACACATGCTGCTTCCAATTAAAATGTTCATTAATTTGAATATCTAAAAGCGAAGTGCACTGTCAACAGTATTTAAAGTTTTACCTATAATATAATATGGTAGGACTTCACAATTTAGGTCTTCCTCTATTAGTAAAATTTATGAATACTGATTTATCAATATTTAATTATTGTTTATTGCTAAAAAACTATAGCTGCAATCTTAAATATTATTAATTTGTCAGTCATATTCATCAATACATGATAACAGCGCTGAAAACTTACTTATAGATTTTTACAGTATGAACACCTGCTGCAGCAAACAAAGCCAAGTCTTGAGTTGTGAGTGGGTTCCCATTGACTGCGGCAATAACCTGACCTTTACTGATATCACTACCAACAGGCCTAAAAACAAACCAATTTTTATTTTTATTTTTTATAAATTAAACAACATTTAATTAGTTATTATAACAAGCACACAATTTTGATGCTCAAATTTCACTTAGAGCACTCATAGTGAGTACGGTCGTGACAACCCGAGGAATAGGATCTATACTTTTCATCATGTATTCTTGGGTTGGATGCCTCTCTCTTATCTTTCTTATCTCTTAGTTGGTATCTCTTGACCAACTCTAGTTCTCTTCCAATTCCAATGCTATTAGAGTATTTGAGAGCTAGGGTTTTTTAATTTTATACTCTTTTCTACATTTTTTTACGGTGATGACCGGACAGGTTTTTCATCTTTAAACAAGAAAAAAGAAGTTTTACTGTCAAAGTTCGTCTTTTTCTGACATTCTTATTAAACATTAATTTTAACCGAACATGCAGAGCATATTGAGGGGAAGGGGAATATTACCACCTTCAATGTGGTGATAACAGCTTTTCAGATGAAGGACGTAAGGAAGTTTTGAATTGTTATATACATTGTTCTACGATTATTGTCATTCCAGATGTCAACAAAATGTCTGGATCTGTAAATTATTGAAATTAGATTAAAATAGTATTTTGATGATATATTTCTAAACTTATAAATCAAACATAACAGAAAAAGGTTAGTAGAGAGTATACAAAAAAGACTAAATTGTTGTCCTATCCTTGTCTACTAATTGAGAAAGTGAACAGTGTTTATGAAAAGTGTTTATTTCAGAACTTAGTGTTTTATTGTGTGTTTTCCTACTTGTGTACTACTAGGTACTACTACCAAGGACCACTTTTCAAGGAAAGTTTGTTTCTCTTATCCATACAAAATCTAATATATATATAACATAACATAACAACTTTATTGCTTTAAAGTACAGTGTACATAAGTAAGATGTTGACCATTTACAAAAATAACATATTTTATGACATTGACCATTTTTATCCTTAGTTTTTCTATAACTAACTTTCCTGTGCATTTATAATACTTACAAAAATATGTTTATACCATTATAACAAGTAACACAATTTTAGGAATCGAAGTAACCAAATTATACGAACTATAGTAATATCAGTACATTTACAAACGAGTTAGTTGTTTGAAGATATTTTACCAAATTAATTTATTACATTAAGTTTAAAATGGATTTTCTAAGTTTTAGGCTATACATAACAAAATGGTAGATATTTTTCATGGCCTGTACTGAGTTTGAGGTTAAGATTGTCTCTATATTATATAAATATTGCACAGAGTTGTAATTGTTCAAATATTTATATCTAAAAAGATTATACCCTTCACATTCCAACAAAAGGTGAGTTATAGTGTCATTTCCTGTTATGCAGATAGGGCAGATTTCACTGGGGTTAAAGCTATAGTTGTCATTCTGCAATATTAATCTATTATATTTCTTGCCAGCAAGGCGTAATTGAGCGGTAATTCTTATTATGTATAAAGGACAATTCTCTTCAAAGTATATATATATATATATATATCCATAGACACATATTATACACTTAAACATATACACACACATCTTAGAACATTTTTCTTTCTTTTACTTCTTCCATTAATTTGTTTTTAATCATCTAACTTATTTTAAACTTATTTATTATCAAAATTCATCATATTTTTATGTCCAATATCCCTTTCTTACATTAAAAAAAAATTAAAATCTATCCTTAATAATGATTTATTTACTACTTTGGACTACTTAGACTACACTGTTATCTGATTTACAGTATTTCCAATTTCTGATGTTTAAATTGATTTATATCCAAGTTATAATAGTTTTTACCTCTCACTATTATCAATTTTATATCATAACATATTATAATCTTGTTTATACATTAAATCTTTATACAGTATTCTGAAATGATACCTGGTACAAGCATTCACAACTTCAACATGAACTATTACATACAACATGGTGCCCTTTGAAGTGTATATCCACAATGCAACATTCAATACCAATGAGCCTTGTGGTTAATAACAATAAAAAGTAATTCCCAAACCACAAATAAAACACTATCACAATTAACTAAGGGAGTTTAATGCCCACTCTTAGTTTGTACAGCTCTCATTCATTGTTCAATCATAATTAACAAGTTCAAATCATCCTACAACGATCTTTTAAATTTCATTGTCATTACAAAAACACTACCACCCTGGATATTTTGACATATACATTTTCTAAATGAGTTTACTTTATTAATTATGGTAAAAGTAGGTTTTATGTCTTTTATTTACAACCTACCAGTGTTTAACCTTACTTTTTTTAATGATTTTGTTGGATTAATTTGTTTAATATTTATATCATGGCAAGTTTTCTATTTAATGAATAATACTATTATAGCTAATTAATCTGTTGCGATTTTAGAAATTTATTTTTTCTTTCTTTTCCAATGTTAAACCTAGAGTGTACAGCTTTATTCAAATCTAGGCGTAGATCTCTCATATCTCCATGACATACATCTGTATTATCACAGTGAGTGTTAGAAATCAGTCATCAGTTATTGAAGCAGTTGTAACACTAGCTTTCAACATGTCATCATATTCAAGGTGCTGCAATTCAAACCATTTCTTTAAATCCAGGAATTAGTGATCATCAGTCAGTGCGAGATCAGAGCTATTTCCGAATCAAATGCTCGATTAAAATTCTTTACTTTGGGAGATGATGAATATCACCATTGCATTGACTGATGTTTTGATTCGATATTTGTGTATGAAACACAGGTTTCATCTCTAATGAAACAGCTCAGTCTTTTCTTTGCGTGCGACAGTTATTATTTTCGTAACCCATCTGGCACACAGTTTTTGTATTGTAGTTTTTCTGTTACAATGTCGTACATTACTGATCATAACCTGTTTACAATCTTAAGAATCTATTATGGATTAATCTAACCTCTCTTGAACTATGAAATCATGTTATGTAAAAAGGTTCTCTCACATCTCAAAAAAGCAGTATGGTTTGTGGTAGGTACTTTTCTGGAGTTGGAGTACTGTTCTATTATGTATATTTTTAAAGTAATATTATATATTAAATACAAGTGAGATACCACTCTGAATAAAGACATATATGATTATGGTACTATCCAATTTGAAAGGTACTTAAATTTAAGTCAACATAACTCAGTATGAACAAAAAGTTAACATCATAACCTGATACAGTACTATAAAATAACCTCTCAGATAGCTTTAAAAAAAAAAGTTTTAATGATAATAAACTTAAGATTAGCGTAATATGTTTTTGATAATATAGTTAATTACCTTAGAGGTTGTCCTCAGTCCGTATATTGGTTTTAGCTACAGCGCTGTTTCGCCGAACACTGTCGGCTTCATCAGGCCCGCACTAACACATAGACACGTAACACAAAACACTAACACATATAAAATCGGAGTATGACTCGTCGTACATAAATAATAAAATTGTTTGTGGCCACATTATATGTCTTACTTGTCCAGCTGCAGGTATGGTACTGGATCTAGTCTATACAGCAGTTATCAGTATGATACTGATAATTAAGTTTAGCTGAAATGAAATGCAAACATGTTTGCTATGTTTATTTAGTTTTAATTTTTGTTATTATATCATATATAGGGTTGGAAGAAAAGTTCAGTTTGTCATTTAACATGTTGTCTGGGTTCTTCTTATATTCTGTATATATTTGGAATTCTTCTAATATATTCATTGTTGTACCTTTATTGGTTTTGTATAATATTTGCAAATTTGTGTTTATGTCCGTGTAATTGTGGTTCTCATTAATTAGGTGTTCAGCATAATTTGATTTTTGTCTGTCTGTTGTTGTTTTTTTATGGCTAGGTAAATGTTCCTTGAATCTAGTCTTGAACGAGCGCCCTGTTTGTCCTATATATATCTTGTCACAGTTGTTACAGGAAAGTTTATAAATTCCACTATTCGTGAATTGGTCTTGGTTCTTGTTTGGTTTGGTTTGGAGGAAGTTGCTTAAATTATTTGAAGCTCGATGAGCAATTTTATAGCCATGTCTGTGGAAAGTATTGCTGATAGGACGATCTAGAATACGGTTGAATTTCAAAGAGATGTATTTTGGTTTTTCGGTGCTTGAAGTATATTTTTTGGATTTCCTTCTATGTTTATTTATTATTTTCTCTATTAAAGAGGGGTCATATCCATTGGATAAAGCTATATGTTTTATTGTAGATATTTCGTTGTTGTAGTCTTCTAAGTTCATTGGTGTGTTAATAGCACGGTGTACGAAGCTGTTGTATGCTGCCAATTTGTGTGAAATAGGGTGGTTAGAAGTATTGTGTATTGTGTGGTTGGTTTGTGACGGTTTTCTGAAAATTTTAAATTCATGTTTATTATTAACTCTGGTGATGGTCAGGTCAAGAAAGTTGAGGCTGTTGTTAGTCTCGATTTCTGTGGTAAATTTAAGTGTGGGGTGGATGCTGTTTAAGAAGTCAGTTAATAAATTAGTTTGCCTTTTCGTGCCTTCACTTGTCATTATCAATGAATCTGACTACATAGCCAAATCTGAAAATTTCTTCACAAACAACAATATTACTCTGGTAACGAAAGACCCAACCAACGAGTTTCACTCCACAATTAAAAACAAAATCAATAACTGCAAACACATTTTGAAAGACGGACAAAAAAGATTCCTGAAGATGATAAAACCTAGTGCACCAAATTTACGAGCTTTACCTAAATTACACAAGATAGACCACCCGATTAGACCAATAGTAAATTTTACAAACGCACCTTCTTACAGAACAGCAAAATTTTTAGAACACGTTATAAAAAAGGAAACTAAATTCACAATTAACTACAGTTTGAAAAATAGCCTAGACTTGATCAATAAAATTAAAAACGTACCACTCCAAAACGGCCAAACATTGCTTTCATTTGACATATCCAACCTATATACGAATGTCCCAATCAAACAAACAATAGATATCCTCAAAGAAAACCTAAATATCCATAGTAAACTAAGCACAGAAGCGATAAAGGAACTTATTGACCTACTAACAACATGTCTTGCCCAAAATTACTTCACCTTCAATGACAAAATATATTTACAAAATGAAGGTCTAGCCATGGGTTCCCCTCTATCTGGTATAATGGCTGAAATTTTCCTCAATGAAATAGAAAATAAACATATTATCAACCCGACAAATCCGTTCGACAGAAAAATAATTTATTATCATAGATACGTAGACGATATTATTTGCCTGTTTGAAGGCACGAAAAGGCAAACTAATTTATTAACTGACTTCTTAAACAGCATCCACCCCACACTTAAATTTACCACAGAAATCGAGACTAACAACAGCCTCAACTTTCTTGACCTGACCATCACCAGAGTTAATAATAAACATGAATTTAAAATTTTCAGAAAACCGTCACAAACCAACCACACAATACACAATACTTCTAACCACCCTATTTCACACAAATTGGCAGCATACAACAGCTTCGTACACCGTGCTATTAACACACCAATGAACTTAGAAGACTACAACAACGAAATATCTACAATAAAACATATAGCTTTATCCAATGGATATGACCCCTCTTTAATAGAGAAAATAATAAATAAACATAGAAGGAAATCCAAAAAATATACTTCAAGCACCGAAAAACCAAAATACATCTCTTTGAAATTCAACCGTATTCTAGATCGTCCTATCAGCAATACTTTCCACAGACATGGCTATAAAATTGCTCATCGAGCTTCAAATAATTTAAGCAACTTCCTCCAAACCAAACCAAACAAGAACCAAGACCAATTCACGAATAGTGGAATTTATAAACTTTCCTGTAACAACTGTGACAAGATATATATAGGACAAACAGGGCGCTCGTTCAAGACTAGATTCAAGGAACATTTACCTAGCCATAAAAAAACAACAACAGACAGACAAAAATCAAATTATGCTGAACACCTAATTAATGAGAACCACAATTACACGGACATAAACACAAATTTGCAAATATTATACAAAACCAATAAAGGTACAACAATGAATATATTAGAAGAATTCCAAATATATACAGAATATAAGAAGAACCCAGACAACATGTTAAATGACAAACTGAACTTTTCTTCCAACCCTATATATGATATAATAACAAAAATTAAAACTAAATAAACATAGCAAACATGTTTGCATTTCATTTCAGCTAAACTTAATTATCAGTATCATACTGATAACTGCTGTATAGACTAGATCCAGTACCATACCTGCAGCTGGACAAGTAAGACATATAATGTGGCCACAAACAATTTTATTATTTATGTACGACGAGTCATACTCCGATTTTATATGTGTTAGTGTTTTGTGTTACGTGTCTATGTGTTAGTGCGGGCCTGATGAAGCCGACAGTGTTCGGCGAAACAGCGCTGTAGCTAAAACCAATATACGGACTGAGGACAACCTCTAAGGTAATTAACTATATTATATATTAAACAGTCCAAGGCAACACATTATACTTTATAAATATGTTTTTGGCTGGATTATGTTATTCAGTAGAAGAGTTTATCTGCCATTAGTGGCAATAGGGGATGTTTGTTGCATAAGATAGTTCCCCTTAAGATAGTTCCCGTGCAAAACTATTCCTACTATTTATAATAATTTTAATGTAATTATTGGTTTTAATAGTTATTTATTGTTATCTTTCCTTTCTGGATCTATTGTAATCCTTTCAAATATTATTACAGTAGAACCCCTCTAATCTGTCACTTTTGGGACTGGGGGCATGGTTGGAATGCAAAAAAAGCCAATATTTATTACATATTATATAAAGAGACTTTTTTACAGTGAAATAAGTGATATATAAACTTAATTACGTTTTCCTCCTGACATGTTAAAAAACAAACAACTGTACATACAATGAGTCTAGCAAGTACTATGACAAATCAATAGAAACAACACGAGAGATGACACAGAACTGAAGTGGGCAAGCAATAACAAACCGTAAACAATGGTCGTGGCGTGCGACGGGCCGTGAGTAATCAACAAGTCGGCACAAGCTCGCGAGCTCGAGCACGGTCGGATAAACCGGAGCGATGGACCAGCCGAGGGTGGATTAGAGGGGTTCTACTGTAAATAGTTTTAAATTATTGACAAGACAAATAAAAATATAATACCTTATGTCTTGACCAACTTTTGGTGCCACCAAAATTTCAATTTCAACTTCCCGTCTGCCATCGTCATCTTCGGCTACAAGAACTGTATCTTCAACTTGAACTACTGCATCGGCGCCTTCTGGTACTGGGGCTCCAGTGTTTATACGTACACATTCACCATCTGATAATTTCCATTTAGTAGGCTGCAATAATATTTGTATCAATTGGTACAATAGGATTTAATGGTAACACATGTAATTGTTCTCAAACTTATAAATAAGCCAATTAAAATGAACTAGTATTTAAATCAACCATAAGCGGAATCTCAAATTGTTTGAGAATTTCTAATTCTCAAAAGTTGGGTGACAGTTTATTCGAATTTATATTATCTTTGATAAAGAATAGATTTTTGAATAATCTCCGAAGAATCAAAACATTACTGTAGATATATTTGAAAGTAATGATTTTTGATTTCTAAAATGATTAAATCTGGATGTATTCTGAGTTTTAAGTTGTTTAGTAATTATTATGATTATTATTGATATGGTTTAATCAGACATTTGCCATCATTTATATAATTAAAAACTATACAAGCCACTACAAGTCAAGTTCATTGAGGGAGGATCCAGTAGGCAGTCAGATCGTGAAGAAACCAATAGGAGGCTTGCAGGTTTGCCAACATGTTTCTCTGCTGTGACAGCGTTTGATACAGTGATTCTTCTGCAGTTACGTTCAGACAAACCAAAGATACTGCATATATTCCATAACAGTTACAAAGAACATAATTTAATGGAAAAAAAAAATCTTAAACTTTTTTTTTTACATCCACAGCTGCTTTCCTTCCTTGTAAACAAGACATCAGAAATTTCTCCAAGAAAACAATATTTTTCAGACTGAATAAATGTAATAAATCTTTCCCCTTAAATTGCAAGAAACTTCAATTAAAAACTAATGTTTATTTTTGTAGTGGATTATTACTATTATTACAGTGGAAATATTTGCAAAAATTGTTTTAAAAAAAAAAACATGTCAGTACCACTGACACAATGTTAAAGTATCAGTTAAACTAAACATGTTTAAATTATTAAAACACAAAAATATTATTTAATTTGTAAAAGAAACTATGCTAACACAATAAAACTACTTATTTATACAATTCTATTAGCATTGCAAGACGTCGGTAGTTTTGCTTGGAGGTTAGTCTCGTAAAGGGAGGTGTTTTAGGGAGGCGAATTGACAACCGCTCGCTACTACTGTTCTCCTATTGGTTATTACTGAACAGACATAATTCGTGCCGCATAGTATAATACAAGACATTTTGAGAGTAACAACTCCCATTATCAAGTGATAAATCAAGAATATGAAAAAAATGAAAAACACCAAGATAGCCCAATAGTAGCCTAGGACCATGTTGGTAAATAACTAAAACTAATGGTCTATAATTTTCAAACCAATGGAAGATAATATATACCACTGAAACATCGGATATTAGTTTTAAACCATATCAATAACATGAGTATTTTATGGAAGTGAGACATGGACATTGGGAAAGGAAAGAGTAGGAAGAATTGAGAAGATTGGAGAGAAAAATTATTACAAGAATTTACAGCTCAGTTAAAAAAAAAAAATACATGGAGAAATTGATAGTGAAAAACCACAAAAATACAAGATTTTCAAAGGCACAGTGAATTCAATGCCTAGGCCACTTGTAACGGATGGATGAATAATGAATGCAGAGGAAAATAGTGAGAGCATTAGTATATAAAAACAGAAAAAGTAGTTGACCTAGATAAAGATGGATGGATGGTGAGATTCTTGATCTTGGAACGATGGGTGTGAAATGATAGGGGGTATAGGACATTGGAGAGGAACGGTAAGGGAAGCCAAGACTCACATTGGGCTGTAGTGCCGTGGAAGACGAAGAAGAATAACATGAGTATGAATGGATTTAAATCGTGCGTTATTGCATACAGTATTTTATACTCTTGCAACTAAATTAGTTTTTTCAAGATCGATAATGGATATTTCTTATGAAACGATAGTTAATTTGTAATTTTTCACACAACAGTAAACATTATATAATTGGTAAAAAATCAAAGTTGAATTTTATAGGTAAATATCCGTTTTGAAGCATCTGAGCCACAAACAAAATGTTTTTTGAATCCTGTCTCTCTGCTGACTGTGCAATATTCTAAACCTAACAGTGAAGACTGAATTTGATAAAATTTGTGGTTATATTTTAGTTAAATGAATCTAGATACTATATTTTTCTTCATTTTCAATTACTCAAAATATTGAGGATGCTAATGTAAGAGGAAAAAAAAATCACAAAATCATCATTTTCTTAAAATTGGCTCAAACAATTCTGATCAATTTAGGCTAGACTTTAAATTAAAAATTAATCAGCTTTGTAGTAAATGTAAATATGAAATGTTCAAAAGACTTTAAATAGACGTTTAACATCAAAATAGACTACACTCAAAGGAAAATTAAAAAAATTATTGAAACCAGTGAAGTGTTAGTGAATATTAAAAGTTGAATAGTTTGTGAGAATCATAGAATGTAACAAATTCATAGAAGTGTCTATAGAGAACACAGTGTGATGACCTAAAAAATCATTTCTATAACTTAGTACGATGACCAGCTTAACATAGAAATTCAAATGAGAAAAATAATCTTTAACTCTATGTTAATTTTCTAACTAGATACATCTGTAAAAAGATGATAGGTAAGAGGATGCAAGTGAAATAAGTTCTATAAAGTGTTTCTGAAATATTTTGGAGATAAAGAATAATTACACACTATGTGGAATAGATTTAAATAAAATTCAAATATTTTCAATTTTGTTAACATGCTTCACCGTATTTGAACTTTTATAAAAATTTTTACATGAAGTTGTAGTTAAATTATCTTGTGTCACATAAATATATATATATATTGAAATCTAATATTATGAAAAAAAAAAATCCTAAAAACCTCAGGGATGGGAACAGAGTAACTTTTAGGAAGAATGAACCTTTTAGACCCTAAAGTAACTGTAATGAATGAAACATTATAGAGATTTTGACAGGTAAGTATGAGTATGTTAAAATGACTATTATTGAAAAAGATTTACATTTTACATAAAGTAGTTTTCTATTATAGAGTATTTTAAGTTTTATTTGTAAATAGGTTAAGTTGAAAATCTTGTTGTATTAAATATGAGTTTTGTTTTAACAAAAATCTATTTATATCCTTGTTTATGATTGTAAAAATATTTTGAAGAATCAAATACAAATTTAGTTTCATTAAAAAATATATAAATGCATACTCAGATAAGAATAGGAACAAATTCTCTTTTTCAATACCTGAGATCCAGCTATGGAATTCGCAACCACTTTTCTGACACCACTTCCATCCGAAGCTTTGACTGCATAACCATCTTTGACTGATGCAGGGAAAGGTGGTAAGTTCTCTTTAGCAACTACACTTTGAAATAACACATACCCCAGTGCATCTCTGTAAAGTATTGCAAGAAAAAAAAATCAGTTACTAATATCTTAAGTTTTAGTACACACTAGATTAGAATAGATTATTGGGGTATGAGGACTCAAAATCCGTGTACGTCAACCTAAGCTTATTGTAGACACCAAGGACCTACTAGCAAGACAACCCGACACCTGTGCCATCACCGAGGCTCACAAGCTTCCATCCTATGCTATCATTGAAGTCATCACCCGGATGTAAAGGCCCAAATGGCTTTTAACATCAAGCCTAGCAGTCTCATCAGACTATTTACTAAAGTGAGATCACTGTTGGTGATGTTGAATAAAACATTAAAAGGGGGAAAAATTTTACTCATTTATACTTAAATTACAGTATACACTAAATACATTATCTCCCACATAAAAGCAGCCTATCACTGATTGATGATCACATAATCACATAATGATGATTCACTGATTCAGTTCGGAATGAAGTTGACCATGAATAAATTTGGTTGTTTAACGTGGAGCGTCAATTGTAAAGCTGTGCATAATTCAAGTTCACACTGATAAAAGAACATGTGACATGTTTTATGAACTATTCCCAGATGCTAATACCAGCTAAGAGTAGTGTTCACAAATTGATAACAAATAAAAGGTGTAAAAACAATGACAAACTTTCTCATTCTGCCATCCCCAAAACCAACCAAAACTATTTGTCACCAAGAATGTCAGTTTGGTAGTTGTCAGTCAGAAAGCAAAAATGTAGCATGGATGCAGTCTTTGAAAAAATATTTACATAGGGGCTTAAACTTGCTTCGCTTGTACTATAAACGTGTTCTCAGTATGTAAATTGTATTTGATTACAATCAAATTTTTAATAAGGGTGATCAAAGTTAATTACTTTCCCATTTATTCCTGAACCGTAATATATTTTTACTACTTGAAATTTTGCACATAGGTTACATTAATCCTTACATTAATCTTGGTGCCATTAATCTTTACATTTCCACCAAAAATTTGAAATCGGTAGAGCTGATTTTGAGAATTTGCATTTTTTTAAACAGACCCATGTGCGATTTGTTTATTTTTTACCAATAACACTAACAGGCATTTTTGGAGAGAGGGTGACCAATACAATTGTTTCGGTCCTCAACACCTTGCAGCAAGGAAGATCCGCAGGAGGCCAAGGCACTGGACCGAACTCAGATCCTGGGATTCATCAGCAAGCCGACTTGCCCCGTTCACCTCGCCCAGGCCCTGCACACAGGTACAAACCCGCTTCCCGACACGCCCCGATCCTCAGAGCCAATCCATTTCCGAAGTAACGGATCAAGTTTGCCGTTACTAATGCTACAATTGAGAAAAATTTCATCAAAATCGTTAGAAGTAATTTTGAGAAACTTGTAATTTTGTTTTTTCTTATGATGGCTATCCCCAAATCTTGAATAATCAATAAATTTAAAAAAGTTCTGATAAAAAGTTCCACATACCAAATTAAAAATTTTCTTAAAATAGGTTCACATTTCTACTTTTTTGGACTTGGGATACCTCAAGAATCTTGCAGAAATCTACATACATATTTTGACCTATTTTTCTGTATATTATAATTATAATTGTGAGAAAGTAAAAAGTAGTTTAAATCTTTTGTGATATTATTGAGTTTTTAAGCTAGAGACAAAAAACAGATCTTTATATTTTCGATCGAAACTCTTGTTTCAAAATAAAACATTTGTTATTTAAAATACACTGAAAAAGTCCAATAAAATAGCTGTGAATATTATTCCTGACTTTCAAATCAGTTTGAGGACTGTGCTATATGGCTAAAAGTTTGACATGAATTTAAAATAAAGTATATAACTTTGCAAATGCCACATATCAAAAAAAAATGAAATTATTTCTTAAATTACCTCACATTTACTTGTTGACTTGATCTGTTTACTCTTGATACAACTTCATCTACTAATATAATAGATTTAGTATAACTGACCATAGGATAAGGTGAGTTTCGTAATCGTCTCGCCACATGACTAGTGTCAACCTGTAATAAACACAAAAAAATTAATTTATTAATATATGAAACAAAACAGATTTAACAATATTTAACCTGTTTGCTTACATATTTTCTAGGCAAAGCAGGCTCCCGAAAATCCAGTTTATTACCAGGTTTTGTATCTCTTTAGATATCCTATGAAGGTTGTTCGGAAATAGCGTGAGAAGTAGTGTAGGTTGCACTAGTGGGAAGCTCGTATTGCAGTTCGATTGCTCGTAATAGCCCTTCAAAACGACCACTGCAATAGAAATGTGAGTTGTGTGATATGATAAGATCTCTGATGACAAAAAATACTTCCTTAACTATGAGCTGTATTAGCGTAAAAATAATTAGTGAAGATGTTGTACGTCAGTGGGTTCATTTGTTATATGGGTAAATATACATTCTAGAAGGAGTAGCAAGTCATATGTACTCAGTGATGAACTCTTTCAGAAAATTGATGAAAAGGTGTGTAAATACTAGCTGTTAACAATCTCAGGATGTAAAGGGAGTATTGTTTGTGGAGTTCAAGAAATGCAGAACGAATTCTAAAGTTTATTGTAACTTTAAAAAACTAAGAAGCGCCAACCAGTACAAACACCATGGTTTGCTGACTTATTTTTTTCAATTTTTCCATGACAACGCTCGCTCTCACAATGCTTGGCAAAAAAAAGATCTGTTGCAGCAATTCAACGTTTTTTGTCATTAGCTACATAGTAAGGATTTGGCTCAAAGTGATTTTCAGCTATCCATGCACATGAAGAAGTGACTTAGGTCCAGCGCTTTGATGATGACGAAGATGTTGAAGATGCTATGACAGGAATTTTATGTAAAAGGTATTTCCAAACTGATCCATCGCTACAATAAATGTTTAAATTGAAATGGTGACTATCTAGAAAAATAGTGGAAAGCTGTAGTCTTAAGATGTATATAAAGTTTATGTATCTATCTATTTGTATTTTTTTTAAAGGAGGCCATTTTCAAATAGCCCTGTATTAATTGTATATTTTATTTATTTATAGACTTGCAATAATAATATAGCCTATAATATAGTTATTATTTTTTATATATTTTAGTTCCATTATAAATTTAAGACTATAAAAATAAATTAACCCTACTGCGGATTGGCCATGCGTCCAATAACTCCCACTGGACTGTAGCTCAACCCTGTGATGAATTGTACACCTGTTTAATGGTCTCAATTCAACTTATTTCCACTGTTATGTTGGAAACCGATTTAGTCATATTGTTTGTTTAGTTCTTGTGTAAATGATTTTACTTCGATGCTGTGTACAATATGGAGCAAAATGTACAATTTAGTATAATAGTTATAATGATACCTTAATATGGGTTATAAATAAACTATCACCTCAGGGTACCACCATATCATCAACCACAAGATCCTAATCACCACCAAAACAGTGATGATCAACAAACCTTCTCATTGCATAGCCCATTTCCATTCATGCACCATAATGTAGACATTAAAAATAATTGTTCACTCATCAGATTGTTATCCATATACGTTTCTTATAAATAAACTGTGAATATAATTTATTTATTAAAGTATTTATACAATATAATAAACAAGTGAGGAAGAACTAAGAAAAGAAGTTGCTACAAAAAGGGAAGAAAAAGAAGGTGAAAGGATTAGGAGATGATTGTTGGTGAGGACATAAAAAACCAGACATCTTTAACAAGGGCTCTCTACAAATATATGAATAATATCTCAAGAGAGACATAAACTGGTGATACCAAACCAAAAACTTATGAGCAGTAACCAGTATCAAGACTAAATTGTTCAGAGAAGAGTTGATAATAATAATAATAACAAATTTGGTAAGTGGCCAACTTCAATTAAACCTCCATCACATAGCTACTTCAAACAAACATCTTCTGCACATAAAATAATATAAGAATAAAGGACTATAAACTGACACCTCAATTAAATATTTAACTTTTAAAATTATATCCTACTAATATTCATAAATTATAAAATCATCCTTCATCATTACATATTTTCACCCAAGCCTATCACCCATATAGGTTTAAGCAACGCCCAAATAATTTGTTAGTTATTAAGTTATATTTTAAGTTTTACCTAAAACAAGTGATTATCTAGTTTTTGTGGTTAAATTGAACATATTAGCTTTATAAACCAAAAGGGCTAGCCGAGGCATTTAAAAGACAATACCCGAGATCAAATAAATGTTTTAAACTTAAGATAATTGCATTGTAGTATATTAATAGAATTTAATAATTAACAACAGTCATATTTATATTTCATTCATTTAGTCTATTTATATAATTTTATTACTACTGCACTGCTTAAATTTTTTTTTAATTAACAGGCGATAATTTTAGGAATCTGTACTGAACAGTATCGAGCATGCGGGTGCCGCTTCTCAGCCAAAATAATTTGTACCGCCAAGTGCCGTGCACACCTAGTTTAATGGATTAACCACCTTACACAATACCAGAATTATAGTTATGTTTTTATAACTTTTCTTATATATTTATTTAAAACATTTACTTAAAACTTAACTTCCTGCATAATATAAGAATATTATATTAATTACAATTATTATTATTATTATTGCAATATCTTCCACCATTGCAATTTTAAGAATATGGTGAATTACTAGGGATTTAGACCCGAAGACCAGGACCTCGAACCCAGCAACAAGCTATCAATTATTGTATTTGAACATGATTAATACTTCATGCAGTATATAATTAGTTGTTTTTGTTAATTTAAAAAATAATGTGTATACAAAAGCATCACCTTAGAGCTCTGTTTATGATGTCCGCAAACATGATTAGTCTCTGATTGATTTACCTGAAAATAATAAATATATTTATGTATTAATCAGTATATCTTAAATCAATAAATGGACAGTTAAAGGCAAATGGGTCTAAGTCTTATTTTTTGGCTCTGGAATCACATTGAATCATGTTACAAGCAGAAGTTGCATGTTAAAAAACAAAGAATTTTGTTACTAACACAATTCAATAAGAAAAAGTCACTTAACATAGTGAGGCGGGCGCTCCTAGCTCGTGACTCCAATCTGACTCATACTACAATGCCTTTTATTTGTTTTTAGTATGCGCTTAGAACTTGTGGTGAAAGGATCTTTACGTCGTCCGCTATTTGAGTGTCAATATGATTTCTTTTTGGTTTACCGTTTTCAGTTATCACTTTTGTGACTATTGCAGTTACTGATCTTGTGTATTATTCGTGTAAATAAGTGTGTTTATTGTATATAATATTAGATTCTAGTTCATTTTTAGCTGATTAGATATGGCAAATGTTGCTGATGACCTTGATTTGAGTGATGACAATTACGCTAGTAGTAGTTTTGAAGATTCCGATATGGAGAGTGACGAATGTGCTGATGAAACAGTTTTAAACCCTGTATGGTCTAATCAAACTGCCGGACTAAAAAAAATAGTTTTAAAAAAGAAAACAAATTATTGTTCCTTTGCCTGAAAATAACAGACCAATTGATTGGTTTAATGTTTTACTTAACGAACCATTGTTAAAAACTATTTGTAAGGAAACCAACAAGTACACACTTGAACTGTTTTGTGGACTGAGCACAACTGAACAGTCGCGGGTTACAAAATGGAAAGACATTACTGTTCTGGAGTTGAAGATATTTTTAGGCATTCTTCTTCACACAGGAACAATCTGCCTAAAACGACTACAGTATTATTTACCTCTATAAGACAAAGGAACAAAATAATTACATCTATATCACAAAGTTAGGAGTTTTATTCAAATTCCTTAAATAATATACCTCTATAAACCAAAGGTTACCTCTATAAGTCAAAGTTTTGTCATTGGACCTCGTTAAATCAAAGGGCCTCTACAAGTTATAACATGTTGATTCTTGAAAAGTCATGTTTTTGTCTGCTACTATCGTCTATCAGTTGGGGTGTGATATTCATTATGATTGTATATGTTTCTTGTTTAGTGTATCTACCACATTTTCAGTACTGTACTGTATAAATATTTATGATTCGTTTTCTTTTGCAGCCGATTTTGGTATTCCATCTACGATATCTATAATTTTGAAGAATATGGTGGAACTTTATAAGCAGGCTAATGGGGAATATTTTAATTAAGTGAAAAAAGGAGCCAAAACTCCTTGATATTAAAGAATGTGTGATAAGTGGTTTAAAAATTTGTAAAAAAGACACAATATTATTTTCAAGAAAAGTTTTGAGGAAAGTATGAGTGTAAATGATAGTATCTGTGACAAATGGAAGGCAAAATTGGGAGAGATTATAAAAACTATAAGCTGAAAACATGTTTAATGGTGAAGAGACAGCATTGTTATTCAAGTGCCTATCTGATAAAACATATGAGTTTAAAAAGTATCATGGTGGTAAACACGGCAAAGAAATGGTTACGGTTATGTTAGCTACAATTATGGCAGGAATAGAAATATTAAAGCTTCTTCTCATAAGTAAATCCAAAAAAACCTACATATTTTGTAGGAATTCTCTTCCAGTTGATTAACTCTCTATGAGGTAAGTCGCTCGGCTTTAGCAATTATGTGACAAGAAATCACTTTTTTTGCAATTCAACATTTACCATAGTACAAATCATCATATGGCAATAACTTTTATACTGTTTTAAAGCTAATTTTCCATAGATTATTACCATACACCAAAAGTTCTACAACGAAAAAACTCTATCTTTTTTAGAGTCAGACTAATTACGCCCCCTATCTTAATTAATACGTAACAGTCTCGAATCCTGAGATTTTTAGCCTACAGGATTCGTTCTCGCGTGACAAAAAGAATAAATTATCCAATCCACTGGAAGTTTTTGGCTTACTATCTTGCTGGCCTGGATTGAATAACTTCTTCGATAATTTGAGTTGCCCCAAATTACCGGTACCCCCCTTTTTATTTACGACTTCCAGTAACTGTATTTATGATTACCCTGTTTCTCAGGGAGAACACGAATTTACTTTATTTTTTGAATTTTAATCTCGCAGGTGTGTCCTTAGGAATACCTTTTTGATACAATATATTTTACCCTTTTTTATAATCACAAACCTGAAAATATAGCATATAAATGTGTGACCAATTCTAAATAAAACACAGATTTAGAGGATAAATGAAAAAATTAATTCTTTTAATTAACTGAAATAAAACAACTGAAATAAAAAACTTGACACAAGTCAACAAAATAAAATTCAAACAATTTCTCTAATAAAATTAATGGATAATAACTAAATATTTTTCTTTTGAGCAGAAGGCAATTACTTATGAATTTCTTAAAATTGATATATAGAAAACAAAAATTTCTATTATTTCTGAATTTAAATTATTTAATTTATTAAATTTATTTATTGAAAAAGATTTTTATTCACACATGAGATTGACATTATCTATTTAATATATTTATTTAATTACACACAAAAAAAAACTATCTCAGGAAAATCAGTGAGACTCTAAAATCGGGCCAATTTTGCCCTTTAAAAAAAAGGAAATTTGGATTTTCTCAGACCTTGTCCGCCGTGTTGTCGATCCTGAGTCCTGAGATGCTGATGGTCCTCTGGTGTCTGGTTGGTTGAATTTCGATTAAAGTTGTCTTATAGTTTCTCCATGGAGTTTAGAAGGCTGGCTAGTTGTTCGAATCCATTCCCTTCTATCGATCTCGCTGACGCTGTTTTAATACGTTGGCATTGTAACACTTAAACTTCTTCAAACTATTTTTTAAAAGAGACGTTCGGGCATAGTCACCCCTAGCAACTGTTCTAACAAATTTTTTATGAGAGACCCTTCGGGCATAATCACCCCTAGCAACTGTTCTGCAACTTTTTTACGAGAGAGCCTATGAGATTCGTGCGGCTCTTTTTATAGCCAAAAACTATCGTATATCGATACCAATTTTTTTCCCTCACTGGACCGATACGATATTTCCATTTATGGTGTATTTCTATGCAATTTCTTGATTATTTTTGGTGTAGGTGGTTCAGTTATTTATTATTAATTTATTTATTATGTTTACTGTTTTTATATTGTCCTTTTTAATCACTTTGTTCTAATTAATCCTTTAATTTATTTTTGCTGTAAGTTGGTATCCTAGCTCCGCCTCCAACTACGTCACTTATCCTTGAACATTTAAACCCTGCAACTTGTAACTGGCTGATGAAAAAATCTACATTGTTTTCCTTTTAATTGTCTATAACACTTTTCCTAACAGTTTTTGCGTTTTTTCTTAACCGGTGTATTGTAGCTCTCGACCGCGGCAATTTCCCGCACTTCGAATGACATTTCTCGGACTATTCATTCGCCTTCAATAGCTTACGTAAGAATTTGCGTAATTTACAGTTTTTAATTCTTACACCTTTAAAGTTTTTTCTTTCAAACTTTGTAACTTTGTTTATTTCGTAATTTAAACGCACTAGCCGTGATAACACAATTCTACGACTTCTGGTAGTGATGTAATCCCGTGCCTATTTTCACACCTTTGGGTTTGGGGTTTATTTATTAACTGATTTTCCTGAAATTTACACAACTTTTAGCTATTAGGTTTTAACCTCTTTTTGCAAAATTTCCACTTCTTATCTTTTTTCCTTTTCATAATATAGCGTGAAAACCATAACTCTTTTGTTTTACTCACATTTAAATTTTTAATCATTAATTATAGTATAACTTTATTTATTTAATTACTTCTATACAATCCTTTTTTCAAAATTTATTTTTATTTACTTTTATTAGCTTTTATACTTAACCTTTTCTGCTAACTTTTTAAATATCAATTTTTTTCTAATTTTATCAAGAATACTTTTAACTTAAAATTACATTTTATTTTCAAAAATATCAAGGTTTTTTAATTTTTATTAATTTTGAAAAATTTTAAATTCTTCATTTAAATATGCCGTAACGCCTGTTAGTTAATATGAAATAACCGTACTAGATATGTATTGCATACAACTTGTATTACAACTACATATCCTTATACCTTATTATTTCATACTTTCAAAATTCATAAAAAATGATTTTTCAATTCAAAATCCGCCGACATAGGAATTTACCGTTAGAACAAGTCGGTAAGATTTGACCTTGGACCATTTCATAGTTCAATCTCACCGACCGGCTATAAGCAGTAAAAAGTTCTACAAAACATCCAAACCTTGCATTGGGATTATTTTTTGATATTTTTCTTTTTTGACCAAAATATAACCCCATACAACGAATTTCCGTTGTAGTTCATAAAATGTTAACAATTATATTTAATAAATTGGTAAAATTTGTGTTAGGTAAGGTTAGGTTTTTCCATTTAAAAAAAAAAATTTAATGAAAATGTTACAAATTTTATTAACTTTTTTTTCTAAATATATTCACAAATATTATACAAAACTTTTGTATATCTTGAAAAAAAGTGGTAAGCTATTGATTTTGGATGATACAGGTTTTTCTGAAAAATGGTAACTTCATTTTTTGACACCTAATCCAAAACCGTTTCATATAATTTTTTTTTTTTTTAATTTTTATTTTTATTTTTTTTTTTACATAATTAATATCTACTCATCTTTCTGAGAAAAATGATATCCCACAAGTAAGGTTTTACATAAAATTATTATTTTTTATGATTTTTTAAGAAAACAAAACCTTTAACATTGCCGGTCCAAGAGTTAAAAAGCTAATAATAAAAGCATGAATGAACTCTAAGCTCTTTGCTTCTTGATTGTCTGATTTAGATAAACAAATGGAAAAGAAGAAAAGAAAAATTATTTTATTTTTTAGATAATTACAGCATGCACAACACCATTCCGCCTCTAATATAGGTAAATGTTGAATTATTTCTGGCTAACACTACATCTAAACTTCAACCTTTAGATCAAGAGATAATCAACAACTTCAAGGTAATATTCAGAATGGAAATAATAAGAAAATTCATCTCTGAAATTGAAGAAGCAAAAGACTGCACCGTTAACTTATAATAACTTTATTATAACTTATTATAAGAATGGTGAAAATTTTGGACGAATGTGTCAAGAGAAACGATTGCCAATTGTTTCAAAACCTGTGGATTTTCAGTACCAGAAGAAACAGGTGTAGAAACTGAAGAAGAGGAATTTGAGCATCATTAACATGAATCTAGAGAGTGAGTGAGAAACAGTAAAAATTCCATATTGCCTTATGAATGCTTTAAAATAAGTTTATTACTAAATTACTTACGTCATAGCAATCTTGTGATCAGTATTTATTCATTAATATTTCATTACAGCTGTTTCGGTATAACATATACCATCATCAGATGAAACAACATATTTACACAACACACTGATACACATTTCACAAATAGTGTGTTGTGTAAATATGTTGTTTCATCTGATGATGGTATATGTTACACCGAAACAGCTGTAATGAAATATTAATGAATAAATACTGAACACAAGATTGCTATGACGTAAGTAATTTAGTAATAAACAGTAAAAGCAGAGAGAGAGAGAGAGAGAGAGAGAGGGGGGTCTTAGGAGAAACATTTAAAGATTTTATACATACAGTATTGAAGGAAGTCAATGGAACTTTAACTGATGACAACGTAACGGTGTTCGTCCATGATAATGAAATGAAGTTTTAGACAATAAAATTACTTAAAATCGATCAAGTCACAAACATAACAGCAAAGGAGGCCAGAAAATCAGTAAACACTTTACGAATACATTTGGAAAAAACAAGTGATGTCCCTGGGAGAATGTTTTCTGTCATGATTTCTATCAAAAATATGACTTTCAAATTACCAAAAACATTACACAACGTAAAATTATGGATTTTTTCCCACCAAATTAATGAACACTGTAATACTTTCTTGTAAGGAAAATGTAAATACAATTACTATAGATCACCTAACTTTACTTTAATTAGCTAATACTGTACAGTACACACTTTATTAGAAATGTAATGGCTATAGGAAAATAAATTCTTATGTTACATTTGTCATCTTGAAATGTCTTCATTAAAGCCTCTATATATATGTTAAATAATATATATATCAAATAAAAATTTTACCTCTATGAGTTAAAATATCTGAATTTTAACCTCTATTACTCGAACTATGCATGCTTTTAAGTAATTTCATATTCTCTTAGAATTCGAGTTATTCAGAGTTGATTGCATTATGAAAATTTTCTTTATGCTTTCATTGCACAATTAATAGAAAACTTTCAGAATGATGCTACAGCTCAAATGTCATTACATTCTTAGTTGATGTGTTTGTGGATGGAATCATTTTGAAAATCAATCGGCCTCCAACATCTCCAAATATTCAGCCCGAATATTTCTCTGGAGTATAGTGAAAAACATTGTATTTCAAATAAACTCCACATAATTGATGATATAAACTGAGCCATCACAGAATGCGTTCGGAATGTGAACTTGTCTAAACTAAAAACTGTCTTCAAGAATACATTTCTGGGTGTCAAAATAATCTGTAGAGACTAGCAGACTTTCAATATTAAATGTAACCATGTATTCATAGTAAGTGATTTAAACCATTTTTATGTGTTTTCTGTACTAGAATCAGAATCAGATGCGCATATAGTTTTTTACCACCCTGTATATTATAAATGGACTAATGATATAACCTCAATTAATATATTGTTTAAGAAGTGAACTAACAACTTTAATGAAATAGATGACTGAAATTGATTTAGAATAAGCTATATATACAGTAGACTTGTGAACTATCTGGACAGGGGAGTGGTGTAATATTAATTTGGATCCACAAATTTAGTTTATATAAAATAGTTAATTTACAATACTTTTCAATCATAAGTGTTTATAAAATATCTATATTTTACAACAAACATTTTCTGCATAGTTTCTACATCAAAAGTAATGTAATTATAAGTGCTCGCTTTTGAATCTGGTTTATTCAAAAAAAAAAAAAAAAAAAAAAAAAGAGAGAGATGACTGTAGGTGCAAGAGCGACACTTTTGCAACATTTTTCACGCCTGCACAAGAAAATTAAGGCTCTATTATTTTACAGTATTCAGTGAACAGTAAATATTTAACTGTGTTTGTTTACAAGATGTTCAGTTTTTATTGGTGTGTTCTTATGTTGATTTATGATCAGTTGTATAATTTTATAACTATTCATAACTAACAAATGCAAGAAATATGTTGTCTGATATATATAATCTGTGTTGCATTCTTTAAACAAATATCTTAAACTTAATAAAAATCTTTGTTTATAATTTTCCATTCATAATTATGTCAAATTAACATTAACTGTTTTATCAAATTCTATAAACATAAGTTTAAATAAGTTATGAAATCCTACTGATGTTTGGTAATCACAAATTTGGGTGATAACTACTAATTATAAAAGAAGTGATTTACTTTAACAAACAGCTTTTTTCCCATCGGACCTGGCCGACTCCCACATTAGGTCAGACAGTTGTGAGCTTACTGTACTTTAACAAACTATTTTTTGTCTTAAATTCTCTTTTTACCTTCTTTTCATTACTCGCAAGAGTTGAATTTTCACTATATTGAAAGGTGTTGTGGAATTGTTGAACTTGATTTAACAAGTTGCGAATCACTGAAACAGCGTGAGGAAGACATTGTATTATGAAGCCTAAACACTCAGATGCAGCTTTCTTACTTCCTGGTAAATTTACAATTAAAGTACGTTTCCTGATTCCACACACAGCTCTAAACAAAAATATATCACAACAAATCATTCCAAGTGTTATTTATATGTGCGTAATTTAAATCTAAATTTTAAAGTTTTCGATAGTGATGGATTGTTCATATTACTTATACGGTAGACATTTACATCAAGGTTTAATAGATAAATTGAAATTAGCAGAACATATTTGGTCAAAAAAATCATAAATTAAATTGGGAACAAGCAAAGCTAAATATAAAAACTTATATAAACGAAAACTAATTGCAGCCTCATATATAAAACTATCAGACAATCCTATCAGCCAAAACAGTGTAGAAACACAGCCATTATGACTTCTGTTAACAAATACTGAATTAAATATAAAAAATACAAATTCCTTTACTATAAATAAAACTCAAATTATTTTGTTTAGATAAGATAATCAGTCAAAGTACTAGATCACACACTAAAGTTTTGATAAAGGGTATAAAAGGGTTGTTCACCAAGAAAAAACTAGGTCGCCTAGGTCACCATTCCACTGGCACACAACCCACAACCTGTCAGTTGTTTGTCATTCTTTGCATAGTTGCGATTTTTGTTTCTTTGGATCATGTTTGTAATCACCTTTAAGGCCTGGGTTCCTTTCTTAGGATACCAATTTAAGTTTTTTTTAGTTTCCAATATGACCATAGGTTACTACGCTAAGTCAGTGTCTTTTTTACTTTCTTGATGCTCTAGGTTTATCACTTGATAACGGAAGTTGATTTATACTCTCGGAATATCATTTTTTAATTTTTATATACACAAATGATGGCAAAAATTAAATGATACCAATAATATTAAATATAGTGTATTTTAAATAACATTACAATTACTTTTTCAAACACTCATACCTAAAACCAAACTACAAGGAATCAAAAAATATAATTGCTGTTTCAGTAAATAGCCCATAGAATCTACCTGTCTCCAGTTATAATGACTTTTCTAGAACCTACTTATTATTATTGATATGTATTATCTATCCTTATACTTTTTATATCTGTCTACTATTTTGAAGTTAAAACTAACAGTTTTGACAATCAAATTGATATCATCAGATTTCTTCCATCAGCAGTCCACTATAGGCTTTCATCGTAATACCATGCATGATGAAAAAAACTTTTGTTGGTTTTAAAATGTGTTGTGTTTTTGGTTGTGTTATGTTGTGTTTTATACAAAGTAACAAAGCTTATTAGCTGATGGAAGAAATCGGATGATGACAATTTGATTGTTGAAACCCGTAATTTTAAGTTCAAAATAGGATTGTAGACAGAGCTAAAAAAGGTAAGTATAGATAATACATATAATCCTGGTGGCCTACAATTAATTGTCATGTTACTTTTAATATCCTGCTAAGAAACAAAATTTACAAATTGAGTTATTATGTGAACATATCATGGTTTTTAGGGTGGTTTTCTCCTTTTTCTTGAAGATAAAACTGTATTCCCACTCCTTCTAACAGAAAAGTATCAAAAAATGTCTTAAGTGTAATATACGAAATAATACTATAAAAGAACCTTTTGTGCCAAATATATATATATATATATATATATATATATATATATATATATATATATATATATATATATATATATTATATCAAGTACAGTTCTCTATAAATGTTCTAACTAATATATTTTAATTTCTCAACATTGAACTTCTCTTATGAAAAAATTATTAATAATTATTCTAAGGAAAGCTTGACATAAATGGATAGCATGTTGATTAAATAAACAGTGCAAAACATTGTTTTTTTTTACATCAAAACGGTTATATCCACAACAAATTTGTTATTAATATTTTGAAGCATCACAATACTTTTTTCTATAGTACATACATGTGATAATTGTAAGCATAGGAATCCTCCAACCAATAAATTGTAAATAATAAGTAATTGTAAATAACTTTAAGATAAGGAAATCATAAGTGACAATCTAAATAATAAATACAGAAGTGAACTTTAAACATTATTATTTATATAATCCGTTTAATAGAAAAATTAATTAAACAAAGAAACAGACAATTGCGTCATAGTTTGAAAATGGAACATTCTAGAACAAAGGTGTGTCTAGCATATGGTATGATATCTCCATAAAAAGAGATGAACTTGAGTAAGTTTTTCTGATTGATTAGAATTATGGAAAATTCTAGAACTGTGGTGAGAGAAAGGGGGATAGGACGCTTTCCTTTGCAAGTCACTCTCTGTTAGAACGTCAAAGAAGTTAGACGTGTTCTTCGTCAGAGCATCGATTAGTTCAAAAGTGATTAAAATGTAAAGAAAACTTGTTTGTTTGAATGTCAATGATGAAGACGTACTGAAAAGTAAATCTCTTTCAACAATTGCGTGAGTGAAAACACAAAAGTGATATTTTTTTAATAAAGGTAGAAAAAATGAAACCGAACTAAAAAAACTGTAAGTATGTAATGACTATATAATCAAAAAAAAATTATATATATATATATATATAATTACTATGAACAATTAAAAGTTTTTTTTTTAACTTTGGACAGATATTAGAATTAAGAATTATATTAGATTTAAGGTTATAACAATAATATTAATGATTTTTATTTTTAATAAAAATTTATACTTTAAAAAACAGAATGTGTAATTAAACATTTATTAGAGTACATCCTTCCATTCAACGTTTCACAGATAGCCGGCTTGGTAAGTACAAATTAGAGTCAGAACCTTGCTTTTAATAAATATTAGATGAAATAAAATTAGGAGTTGTGTTACATAATCAAACAAGTTAATGGGTGCCATTATTACACTTACCCAGCCTCATCATACAATGTAATACAACCAGATCCACTAAATGTAATCCCCAAAAATCGGTCTCTTTGGCCTTGTAGGAAATGTAAAATTGTATTGGTAGATCAAGGAGTCTTATCCAGTGTATATAGTACAGGGTGTTTCTTTAAAACAGATTAAAATGTTTGACGATATTTCCGCTATTTATCATCGTAAAGAGATGAGGTTGATACCGTTATATACAAGATTGAAATCTGCAATAAATGGACCTAATTTAGTTTGTTATAAATTGAATAAAACCTTAAGATATGTAACGAAAATGTCCTGGCTAGGGTCAGTGAACGGCAAGCCATCAATTTGACAAGAAATAAAAGAGTTGACAGCTCATGGACAAGCCCATACTTTAAAAAAAACTGAAGGGTTTAAAGGCAAGGAACTCATTTAGAGATATGTTAGAGTAAGGAGAGGCCAACGGACAAAGTTTAAATTAACCAATAGGGTAGAAAGCGTCACTTTCTAAATTCCAGTAAACTTTGAATCCCATTAATGAAAAATAAAGCCGTGGTGTGATTGTTGAAAACTAGAAAATTATAAATATAGTTCCAGAGAAGGAAACGATGTTGTTCTTCAAGATATTTTGTACAAGGTTGTTCTACTAGATAATTGTTCTTAATAAAATTTTGTTAAAACTTTTATAATAAATTGTAAAATCTTTTGGGAAATTGGTAAACATTTGAAAATAATCGCCAAGAATGTTAAATTAAAGAAATACATCGAAAGTGAAGTGTTGAATTAAAACGAATTACGTTGAGAAGTGAGTTAATAAAAATTAAAAGAAATACGTCGAACAGTTTAATATAGTAAAAGAAATGCATCGAACAGTGAATTAGTTTAAGTTAAAGAATACGTCGTAAAGTGAATATAGTTAGCGAAAAGTTAATAGATGAAATATATTATGCTTCCTTTACTAATTGTTAAGGAAGCATTGTATAATCTTATTAGAATGTGTTTAATTGCCATTGTGATTCATTTCAGGTATTTTCATTTGTTTAGGTTACGAAATATTGCGGTTATTTTATTTGTTAGATTAAGGAATTAGACAATTGCTGTATTTAGATAAGTACATCCTTAGAAAATCAAAATTAAATTTAAATTAATTGTGAAAAATTATTATAATAATAAAAAAGAAAGAGATTGTAACAATAAAATTCATTTACAAATAAAAAGCCAAGTGTGTCTTTGTTATAATAGTAACAAAAAAGGTTTAAAATTTCCGCCGATTTGACATTTTCAATTAACTTCTGAATTTCAATAGGGTTCTATTTGAGCACACTATAGTCTCCTATACCAATATATTCCTACTTTAATTTTTGTGGCCGCTATCGTGCTTACATAAGATGACAACAACAATGAATGGACGGCATGTTGAAAATCACTTTTTCGGTTTCTTAAAGCCATAAAATGTGAAGATCAATCACAAAACAGTGATCATAATTTTCTGTGATTACCAAACTTATTCTATATTTCATATACTGGGTAGACAAAAACAACTTGACATTGTAATCCTCAATTTTTAACTTTAGCTTTGATACGAAAGAAATAGTTGCTTTGAGATTTGAAAGATGAAAATAAACAGGGAAATTTATAATTGGTCTAAAGAGAAGACAACGTGAGTCAAATTAATGACTGTAAATAATATTAAAACAAGGGCAATCAAAAATTTAAAATAGATTTCCAAAATATAAATTTAAGGCAGAAAATGTTAGTTATAAGGTATAATAAATTTTAACCCTCCAAGTGCTAAGAGTCGCGATCGCGATCTATTTTGCCGCCGCCACAGTGCTAAAGTCGCGATTGCGATCTAATTAAACAAGGTTTGCTAAAATCGATATACAAACGGTAACTTTTATCCAAACTACATGTATTTTATATAATAACTCTGAGTAAAAGACGCTCTATTCATTTTGCACAATTTTATCGATGGTTATAAGAAAAAACCAATGTTAGCAAGCCTGTAAAAGACAATTTGATGTTTACTGCTGCGTCCCGGCAGTGAATTGTTGTTTAGTGTTTTTGTCTATATTATTTTGGTAAATACAATTTATTTTATGATTATTTAGTGTATCAGTAGTGTTTTTAGTGTAGTATTACACATATATTAATGAGTGAACTTGGCAATTCAAATAATATTCATAACTGTTTGTGAGCGGTAACTCTGATGTAGGAATTAAAATGTTTGTTTCTGTTTTTTTTTTTTTTGTGTATTACATATTTATAATAACTAATTTTAGTTAATACATGATATTCAAAGGTTATATGCCAATACTTTCTAAAGACACAGTAATAGAGCACACTAATTTGCAAAAGTTGGATGTAGGTGTCACACAGTGGTTAAAATTACTGAATTTGAAGTTTGTGTATGTATGAATGTTTACAACGATGTTGACATTATGAAGAAAATAAAGTGGTACTTATGTTACATTTCTAGTTTTGTAACAAAATTTGCTACATTTTGTATATATTAGAAATTGGATTATCATAATTTAGTTATTACCTATGTTGTCACTAAATGGACAAAGAAATTTTTATTTTTTGCGGATATGAGTTGAAGCAGACCTCAGTTTTAAAGTGATATGTTTAAATTTTATTTCATTTTGTTCTATGGGTTTTCCTGAAAATATTGATATATAATGTGTCATATTTCAGCCAATAAAATTGTATTATTTCCTTTAATAATAAAAGCCTTGCGCAGAGCGTTGAATTAGCTTAGCACTGAGGACTAATATAATCAGCACTTGGAGGGTTAAAGTGAGATATTGTATTGTGAAAATAGACAAAGCTTGTTGTCAAGCGAATAATTTGAACAGTGTCCGTGAGACCAGAAATGTGAACCCTGTGATAGCGTGATGTAAAAAAGCAAGCATGCGTGGAGTCTGTTAGAAGGGAATATCTGAAGCAGAAGGACGTGTTTGTAACAGTTGTTAAGTCGGCGTCTGACTTGGTCAGACGCATTTTCTGATAGGAAATAGTTGAGAACAATGTAGTTATGTTTGAGTGATTTTTGAAATGGAGAACAATTTAATTAATGTTTAATAGTTGTGAGAGAGAGTTTTGAGGTGATTAGACGTATTTTTGAGTCTAGAGACGATGTTCGGGGTAAATGGACATAACTTTCAGTAGAAATCGGACAATGTGCTTGTGCTGAAAGAGACGCTTTCAAAAAAGTGAAAACGAGTAATTTTGACAAAGACCGTTGTTGGGAATGTTGTTGAATGGTGATTTCGAGACAGACAAAGTTTTCATTTTGAACATTATGCAAACAGTGACGGAGTTGTCATCAGGAAATTAACACAATCAGCAAACTGCAATGAACAATCTTTTCTGCAGTATTGAATTGGTAACAGGTGCTATAAAAGAAATTAAATGTTGTAAAACCATTTTAGATAAATTATTGTCTGATGTATTAGTTGTAAATTTAATGATTTTGATATTTTTTTCTTATAACTACTTTGCTATTTAAAAAATTTAGAGATGCCTATAAATAGGAATAATTTTTGTTGAAATAAATTAATTCAAAACATATTTAAAAAGAAAATAAGTCTATTTAACTCATATTGATGAGTAATTTTTTAGAAGTTGCAACTCAATATTTGAATTAAAGTTTTAAGATTTTGAAAGTAACAAAAAAGTAAAAATAAATATAAAAAATAAAGGTAGGATGTTTAAAATAATAAATTGATAATAAATTTATGTATTTGTTTAAAAGTAAGTTAATAAAGAATGTTTAGTTTCAGGAAAACAAATAAGGATTTTTTTATTTACTGAAAACCAATGATAAGTACACTTAAAAAAGGAAACACGACCCTGAGAACATGTTAATTCAATAATTTTTTTTTTTTTAATCTTTTCAAAATTGGTGAGTTAAGTCCACCTGGCGTCCTTAGCTGAGCAATTTTTTATAAATTCTTTAATGGTACAAAGTGTCAATTTTAAAATCGAGCAAATCAGTAGTTTTAACCCGTTTTTTATTTAATAATTACAATATGTATGAGATATGTGGATGTCTAAATGTATTGTGATATAGCAATGACAATGCAGGCTCTAAAATATCTAGAAATACATTGTGATAAAGCATATATGATATTGCATGTTAATGAATTGTAGTTTAACATAAGTTTAAAATATCAAAGTTTGTTTTGTTTTTTGCAGCGCTTATGTTCTTTATTTTTTCTGGCCTAACATTTTGGTTTATACCTGAGAGACCAATGATGGGACAATAAAACAGCACTAGCAACAGCAACCTAACCTTGCTAATATAGAAATACTACATAAAATATATGAATGATTATTCACCTGGAAAGCATGGCCATAGGGGTTATGTCAAGACTTGCCTTAGCCATAGCAAAGGCAATACCTGATGCTTCCTTTTCTATAACGTTTCTAGTAGCTTCTGGTGTAACATCTCTCGGTGCAAAGCCTGTTCCACCAGTGGTTAAGATAACATGGATATCCTTCTCATCTGCCCATTCTTTTAAAGTTTTCTAAAATGCCAAAGTACTCAAAGATAAAATAACATTATGTGTTTGTCTTTCAAATTTTATAGAAATATAAATTGATAGGTGTGTTATAAAATAAGTACTATTTGTACCTTTTAAGTATAGCCTTTGCTGTTTAGTTTCAATATTTATCATGCAATGATAGGTACTATTACAAGCACAACTGTATTTACATATTTTACAAGGTTCAAGAATGTTAAAGTCCTATCAGTTGTTAAATATGGTCTGTTATATGTTTTATGTACTAACTTTGTCTGCGGTTTCACCTGCGTGAAAAATTACCTTTCTGTGAATCGCTAATTAGCTCAGATTTCTAAAAATTCGTAGGTTTTTGAGATAGGTGAATGAGAAAGTTTGTGAATTGTATTTACACCATTTATTTTAACATCTTTACTAGATATCCAACATTATTGTGAAGAAAGGTAAACGTTTGCTATGGAAACACCCTGTATAATCTTCTAGATTATTTTCACATTTCATTTGTTAATAAAAGCAATCTTTTTTTACCAACCATTTTACTGTACATTGGATCCAAGAAATAATTACTAAGAAAACACATAAATCATTGTAAATTAGTTTATCTAAAAATAAGATAATTTTTTAAACCTGATTAAAGTGTTTTTAGTTGAATTTAAATTAACAAAATTCAAGTTTGGTTGCTCTAAAAAATTGTAAAACAACATATTTTGTGATTTTTTGAGTATTTATTCCAGTGTAATTAACCCATTAAGTTAGTCTCAAGAGGTATTATTAATAATAAAATAAGTTTTCACTGCTGAGCTTATGGAAAAAACAACATAATTTCAAATTTTTTAGGTTAAGGTCCATTAAGTGAATTACGTGTTAAAATAGGTTTGTACACGATTTTTTACCTTACAAGGTCAAGTAAAGTGGCTATATATATATATATATGTGTGTGTGTGTGTGTGTGTGTATTCCCAAGCGGTCACCCATCCATGTTACAAACCCCACTCAATGTCGCTTGACTTCAATGATCTATATACATTGAGTTCTGTAGTTTTGAAATCGTGATTTTTCGGTGAGAAAATTATCTCTGCGTTGAGAACTTATTTTATTATTAAAAAATAAGGTATGTAGAACATGATTAAAAAAAATTTTTAAATCACCAATATATATATAAGAAATTTTATTTAAATGGAGATTGGAAGAGTACAATGAGGTTTCATTGACCAATCGGAGTTACGGTTTCCCTTCGTAGACGTGTCTCCCAATGTTCTTATTTTAACAGCGGCCATTTTTCACAACGTTACTTTCTAATTTTGGATTCTAATAAATTCTTCTGAATTTTGTATACATTTGTAACAGACCTTCTGGATACCTGAAGTTTCATTTTATCCATAAATACTGTTTGTTTCCTCAGTTAAGGTTTTGTTCTTTTACAATTTGTTTTGTTTTTGCGGCTTCCATCTGGATTGTGTAAAGTTTTCACCTACACTTTTGCATTTCAAAGTTGAAAATAATTTTCGAATCCTCGTATCATGTCTATATTATAATTTCCTGGTATATTTTAATTAATTTTAAATTATTTTGAAGTGTTTATCAGGCCCGAATGTGTTAGAAAATATTTCTAATTGATTATTTTGAGGTGAGAAGTCTGGATTTGCATAATTTATATATATAATCTCGTCGGATTCTCGCATATTAACGCTAGGCATCATGATGGTCATTTGTTGGACTTTAAATAACCTTGATGGAATGTCAAGTATTTCATTGATTTTATATTAGATAATAGGTGAAAATTATGAAATGTTGCACCAAGTATGGCAATAAATAAATAATAAAAAGTAAAACTAAATAAATTTTAGTGTTCACAATAAAAATACACTGTTTAAGAGCATACTGCATTCTTGCCGATTAACCATCAGTACAAAGGTAAGTAACAAATAAATATGACAAATCAACATAGCAACCAAAACAATATCATCTATTGTCAGCTGAATCTCCCAGAGTTTTTCTATAGATTTGACGCAGTTTCATGTAATTTATGTAATTAACAAATTTTTAATTTTAAATTAAAATGTAGATGTTTTCCTGGATCACCCTAAAGAATTTATAAACACCTTGTATATACAGTAAAATACAATACAATACCTCAATGATATCCTTTTCATCTGGTACACAACTTCTAGCTTCTATTCTACAGTTTGGAAGGATATACGATTCTATTAACATTTTTTCCAGATTAGGACCACTCTCATCAACTGCTTCATTGCGAAAACATCGATCGCTTACTACACAAGACAAATAAAATAAGTTAATTCAGTCAAGTATTCAATTAAACTGAAATCATAGTTTAATATTATTCTATAAATTGGTTTTAAAAAATATCAAACTTGAGTTTTTCTGAAAGAAACCATTGGTGGGGAGGTGGATAGACCTGCATGCACATATGTAAACATTTTCTTACTAATCTCCACTTTTTACCATTTTATTACTTTTTATTTCTTCTCAAAGCATGGCCAATTGAAAACGATAGCGTGACAAACAATAACCCTGTTTAAGATTAACTCAAGTCCACAGATAACTATTTTTCTATGTAAACAGATACCTACTAAAGCACCTGAAAACAAGTTTTTCTACTTTTAATGTATTGTTAGGCAGCCATCAGGGATATCTGGCCCTGTTGTAATCAATCATGCTTCAAAAATTACTCTAAAATAGACTTAGAATAAAAATAATAAATGAATTTCAGTAATTATTTTAAAGAGTTAATTTTCTTCTTGTTTTTAAATTTTATGGTCACATATTACTCTAATAGAGAAAACCATGTCTTAGTGTGATAAAAAATAATAATAATGACAATTTTATATTAATAAAAGCATTTTGAATTCTGAACTTTCAAAGAAAATTTGATAGTCTTTTTCATGTACAATTCCTTAGGCCTGTCTTGTATTTCCTTATCTATATTAAGTTTATCTACAAACTAGGCTCGTCTGGTATTTCAATATCTTTAACTTAATCTATGAAATTTAAAAAAATGTGTTAATAAAAAATTTTATATCATCAATATTTGTTCATTCTATGTAGGCTTATAGTAGCTTCTCAGCAGGACTCTATTTGACAGGCCTTGAAAGCAACTTACCCCAAACATCATTTGATGATTTGTAATTTTGAATATGTTTTCATTTTGAACTATTAATTCCACAGGAATTTCAAGGAATGTATTTATGTATGCATTTAGATATGTAATCTTAAAGAGAATTATATGTTTAATAAATTAATAATTTTGTTATTGTATTTATTGTGTAATCATTTCAATAGAGAAGAAAAAGAAGTACTGAATAAGACAGGCTACAGTAAATTGAGTAAGGAGAACTGTTAGCCATCTTAACAATATAATATTTTTTTATAATATTTAAATTTGATCTAAGAGCTGGGCAAACAAAGAAAAAAGAATTTATTAATAATTTTCTTTTTGGCACCTCAATGTGGCCATTCACTTTACTTAATGCGTAGAATTTTTGTTATAAATTTGGCACCTCAAGGTGGAGGGTTTTTGTTCATTAGAAATAAATTTAGTTACAGTTAAATGAAAATGAAAAGTTAGCTTACGTAAAGCTTTTACAAAACTGTTTATGTTTCATTTCATGCATCATATAGCCAAATTGAAATTTCATATTTTATATAGAATATATTTTTCTTTTTAAATAAATAAATTTAAACAGCAGTCTGCTTATATTCCTATCTATAGTATTTAATGATGACCTAGTAACATATGAAATCTATATGTTTATCAATTTGGGAAATGTAAAACATGTGGGAGGCAAAAATCAATGTAACAATATGTTAACTAAAATATAATTTGAAAAGTATGAATTTAAATCTTGCATTCAATGCTGAGTTGGTATATAATATATAAAATACAATACAGTATTTAAAAAATTAAAACCTACCAGTAAGAACACCAAAAGTAATTGCCTCCTGGGAAGTCCCCATTCCTGCTTTTCCCTAAAAAATAAAACAAAATTAGTATTGATGTAATTATGAAGAGAGGTTATTTCACAGTAAGAATGTATTTTGGCTTCTCTAGGAAGAAAAGTGCAATAAATATATTTATTATAAACTGTTCTAGTATGATGTGTGGTATAATGATAGCTGTTAGTTACACATATAAAGGTGAGGCTATAAAAAAATTAAAACTAATTAAAAAATATATATTCAACAAATTACACAATACTGTTACAATCTCTTCAATTTACTCAACTCCCCTATCCCTACACAGTTTCATGTGAATCTTTCTCTGTTGGAAGCAAACTTGGAGGTTATTTTTCGATATCAGTTTCATCAGCTCCATTGTTTTCCCATCACTACACTTACAGACTTGAATAATCTATAGATGTAATGAAGACAAAAAATATCTCTAAATGGGTTTCTTTTAATGCAGACACGATCTTATGAAACAAAAAGTCACATAAGGCTAGGTCAGATGAGTATAATAGATGTTCCAAAATAGGTGATTCCGTATTTCATAAAAAACGTCTTGACAGACAGTGCATTTGCCTTGCAGAAAAATCCACAAGTCATTAGTTCTTACCCATTCAAAAAGGGCTGTCAAATCATCCTTACAGTAGATCTGATGAACAATTTGACTTGCATACACCTAGTCAATGCATCACTCCCATAAATGTAGAAAACACTAGGCCTATTGTTAGGAATAAGAATAGTTTTAGTTAGGAATATAGTCCAAGTTTTTTTTTAAGAAGCCAGTATGACAATAATTATTGTGATAGACCTGGAAAAGTGATGACCTTGCGAGCAAGGCAGACGTCGTTGATAGTACAATGATATATATATATATATATATATATAAACCCTTGGGTGGGAGGAATCTTGGTCAGTGGGCCGAGATTGATCAAGGGAAGGTGCTGCACAAATTCATGAAGATAGCCAGTCGGACTTGGCGAGTAAGATCTTCCTAGGAGAATAATTATTGAAGATAATCAGACGGACGTGGCAAGTAAGAGCAATCTAGGAGTATTGAGACTTCAGACGAGCATCCATGAGTGGCAAGCAGGGTGAGCAAACTTTGTGTATAAATCTTGTAATTATTTCAGAGACAAGTCATTATAAACTATAACAAAGAATCAGATCTGTGAGTCACAACAATTAGGGTTATTCTGGTTTAATAGTAGTAATAAGGATATTGTAATAAGAAAGGAGATAGTCATATTTAATATTAATTGTTCATAAAGATTAATTGAGTACTGAACTACTGATTTGATTATATTGAAAATAAAGAACCCAGGCAGTTCAAAGGAACTAATCCTAACAAATGGTGCATCGGCTGTGCTTTTAGTTTTTAACTAAAACAGATATTAAGGATTTTTACTTAACAAAGTATTTTTTACCATTTTTTTAAATTATTGAAAAATTAATAACATAGTTAAAAATTATTGTTGAGTTTTATTGAATTCATATCGGCCATGGGTTTATTTACTAAAAACTCCATTGCTTTTCCTTATTATTTGTTTATTTTATTAATTGATTGTAGACTTGAAGTTGATTTACTTGATAAACGTTAATTGGAAAAATTTGTTATAGACAATTAATTTACCGTATCTTTATTTAATCTGTTGCTTCGTTATTTTTGAAATTTGTGAAGGATTACTTTTTTATATTAATTGGTTAATGTGTTGAATTATGTTTGAAAGTCGATTTGTAATTAGTTATTTATAAACTTTGAGAGTAATTTGAGAAATATTGTTATGTTTTAAAGTAACATTTATATTCAATTTGATCTACGCTTTTAGGTTGTCAAATGTTTGTTATTTCTGAAGATTATTAATCCTTTTTCTATTTTGAACGACTAAAGTGATATGCTTTTTGTAAACATCTGAACAATGTTTCGAGGGTGGCGGTGATGTTAGGAATTAGGAAAGTTTTAGTTAGGAATATAGTCAAAGCTCTTTTTAAGAAGCCAGTATGACAACAATTATTGTGATAGACCTGGAAAAGTGATGAAAGACGTCATTGATGCTACAATGATATATAAACTCTTGGGTGGGAGGAAACTTGGTCAGTGGACCAAGATTGATCAAGGGAAGATGCTGTAGGAATTCTTGAAGATAGCCAGACGGACTTGGCGAGTAAGAGCTACCTAGGAGTATTGGGACTTCAGACGAGCATCCATGAGTGGCAAAGCGGGTGAGCAAACTTCGTGTATAAACCTTGTAATTATTTCAGAGACAAGTCATTATAAACTATAACAAAGAATCAGATCTGTGAGTCACAACAATCTGGTTTAATAGTAGTAATAAGGATATTGTAGTATTGTAATAAGTTAGGAGATAGTCATTCTTAATAATAATTGTTATAAAGATTAATTGAGTACTGAACCACTGAGTTGATTATATTGAAAATAAAGAACCCAGGCAGTTCAAAGGAACGAATCCTAACACTATCATCATTGCGTTGAATTTGGACTTGCTTATCTATGCTTTCTTTTGTCTTGATGAACTGTTAGGAGTGTTCTAATGCATGACTTGGTACTTAGTTTTGTATGGTCATACAAAAAATCAATGAGTTATTAAGTTATTACAAGTTTTAAAAAGTTAGGATTTTTGTTAATTTTTTGCAGGAAGTCACCAGAAATGTTTATTTAAGTTTCCTTCTGTTCAAGAATGAGGAGTCACGAGACAATTTTCGAGCACACTTTTTTTACATTTAAACTTAAAAGTAAACTTTCTCAAATAGTTTCCAATGTTACCAATTCAGCAATTGCTTAAATGTTCAGGAGATGATTTATTAGAACAATTTCACTAATTTTTTGAATGTTAGCATTTATTTTTGATGTGCAAAGATCTCGGGTACACTTCGTCACCAATGACTTCACTTTCTTCTTTAAATTTCTTTAACTAATTTAAAACCTGAGTATGTCTGTAGCATTCATAATTAGGTCTACATATTTATTTCCACAAATGATATGTTTCTGTAAGGAATTTTCCAAGTTGTATGAATATCTTCAAATTGACTAATTGCTCCACTTTAAGATTATTCCAACAGAGCTTAGATTGTATGGTTGTTTTGAACTAAGGCTTCTTCTGAACTATTTGGTTGCATGCATGATGTTAAAAAATTTAATGATACATGGAGGTGTGACCACTCTGCTTGCTGTTGTCAAGGTCACTGGGAAGCAGTAAAAAATCGAATGATTATTTCTTGTGACCTCTAATCTATTAGTTTTCATGTAGATTAAAGTTATAAATAGAACTATAGTGCTAACAACAATGATTAAATGGTAAGCTATTTATGAATGAACTATTGACCTCACCTTTTCAATCTGTCAATTGTTTTTATTGTAGATTGGACCTTTATCACATTGTTTTTATTTTAATGCATGTTAATGCATTGGTTTAATATATATTTATAACACATGAAACACAAACACTTCACAAGCGTTTATACATTTTAAATTCAAAGTTTTGTTTTGTATTCCTCACGTGTCCTCTCATTCGTAGTATAGTCGGTACCACGATAGTAAGATTCTGTCTTAGCATCATGAGTCGGTATTGGTGACCTTGCGTTTGCCGGGGTTTGTACTATTCACTGAACGGATTCTGATCTGATAATATTATCAAATATTTTTGGATTGGAAATGGGTTTTCTCAATCAATAAGTAACTTGGGTCTAAAAATGCCTGTTTGTATATTTTAAATTCCTCCAATACATTTGTAACTGGTCTTTTAGAAAATATGCGTAAAATTTTTAGATTGTTCTGTCAGTCCAGTGAACCAAAAACAAAATCATGTGTATTTCACTACTTTCTTGACATCGATCAGGCTATAACAAGCTTAGTAGATGTATATATTAAAAGTATCCACTCACTTTGATTGCATCAATATCCCGGCCTCAAACTTGTGTATATATGACAGAGCCCTGCTGGATCTCATAACTACAGAAATATCACATTTTCTTAGGAGATACCTAAGGCTTCAAAATTACATTTTTGACAATAAATCCACTATTTGTCATCGTAGAATAGTCAGGTTGGTACCATTACATACAGAAATAAAATTTGAAAATTTTATATAGGCTAATTTAGTGGGTCGTAAGTTATAAATAACATTAGAGATATAAATACAAAACTATTTAAAATGGCCGATATTTTGACATTTTAATTAATATTTTTCTGAATTTCAAATGAGTTCTATATAAGCATACTATATAGGGTAGTTCCCTAAACCAAATTTCATGATACTATCTTAATTCTTGTGGTCGACCTCTATCATGCTTACTTACCGACAACAACAACGAATAGACACCAATGTTGAAAAATAATTTTTCCAGTTTTCCTGAGGTCATGTAACATGAAGGTCAGTCAAAGATAGATTTCAAAATATTAGTTAATTACCCTATAGGCTACTATGTTTACTAGGTAAGTAAAAAAGGAAGACATGAATGTAAAATAAAAAGACCCCTTAGCTCTCGAATAGGTACTCTACCTGGTAGAAAAGATGAAAGATAGGGATCAAAAACAAGAACATATGAAAAAATATGTAGATCGCTTAGGTTTTCCATGCCCCATACTCATTAAAGTGAGCCTTTGAAGACCAAAACCATTGAATGTCAAAATTATAATGCAGTAGGCCTAACTAATTTTTTTATTTATTTATTTTTTAAAGTAACAATTACATGACTTGACAAAATACTATAATACTGCATAGAGTGACACATTGCATGATTACTGAACTTACATGATAGGAGCTGGCATATGGTAAAAGGCCAAATTTTTTTTTTTCATATCTTTAAAATTGCTTCCACCAATTATCTCAGTTGAATTACCTTTAGATATCCTAGATTTAAAACAAAAGAATAACTTATTGAAAATAAATAAAATGTAATTAGAGGACATGATTATTCATTATACCAGTTTCATACAAAAAGTAGTCTAAATATGCAATGATGTTGTCCAGTCAATTTTAGTGCGAAATATCAGCAATTCGTCTCCCAAATAGCATTTTTCCATCATTTCGATACTCCTTTACAAGGCAAGTAGTTTTTTATCCTACACAATTCATTATTTATTTAACAATCATTGAAATAGAGCATTTTTTAACTTTTTCATTCAAATAGCAATATTGAAGTCACTTGTGGGGTGCATGGGCACTTAATTAAGTTCTATAGGTTGATATAACTACACTTCTATGATTTACGATTCATGACGATTAGGTCTCTGAAGGATAGTATATATATTTACCGTACCAGATCTAGTAAAAGAACTATAGGTCACGTAAGGTAAATATATATAATGACTTTCCTTGACCTGTAGTTCTTTAACTAAGTCTGATTAGAAACCATATAGGGGCCTATAGGCTATATATAATACCTTCCCAGACCTGGCCTTACAGATTTGAGAGTTCTTAATAGTTTGACAGTTCTTAAAACAGAACTATTTGATAAAGAAAACACAAAAACATCGATACATTTTACTTAAAATTGATGAAATAGTTGCCGAAATAACCTCAAAATGTGATAAAATAGTCATTCTAAATAGCTGTTTTCAGACAAAAATATTTAAATGTGAATAATAAAAAGTGAAATTCTTTGTTAAAAGAAGTATTGAAATGATGGAACAAACACTATTTGGAAGATGAATTGCAGATATTTAGCACTAAAATCGATTGGACAAGATCAATGTATATTTACCCAAAAAACTAATTTAATATTCATGATACAATGGAGAGACATTCTCTGATCGATTTAAATGCAAAATCTCTGCAATTCCACTTCAAAATTAGTGTTTTTTTTCCATCAAGAAGATACTCATTTTCAACATAAGTGGTTTTTTATCTCTCACAATTCATTATTTACTTAACAATCTTTGAAATTGACAAATTTGTAACATATTCAATCGTATAGCCATATAGAAATCACTCGTGGGGTGCATGCACACTTCATTCAATTCTACAGGTTGATATTACTACACTTCTATGATATAAGATTCATGATGACTAGGTCTCTGAAACTCAGACCTAGTAAAAGAACTATAGGTCAAGTGAAGTATATATATAGGACTAGGCTATATAATGACCTTCCTTGATTTGTAGTTCTTTAACTAGGTGTGGTAGATAACCCCTTCTCTCATCTGGTTAAATTGACAGTTCTTAATAGTTTGGCAGTTCTTAAAACAGAACTATTTGTGCAGAATAAAAAAAAATCCATAGATTTTACTTAAAATTGATGAAAAAGTTGTAAAAATAACCTCAAAATGCATTAAAACAGTCATTTTAAATCACTGTTTTCCGAGAAAAATAATTAATTGTGAAATAATAAAAAGTGAAATACAGTACATTGAAAAGAAGTAGGCCTATCGAAAACTCTATTTTGAAGAGGTATTGTCGAGATTTCGCTATTTACTGATAAAACGCTATTTTGAAGAGGTATTACCAAGTTTTCACACTTAAATCAATCAGACAACCTCTCTCCATATTAACCAATGTTTTTAATATTTGAAAAGCTAATTAAAGTAATAAAGTATTCTAAGGTTAGACTTCTATTCTTATAATGATCAAGTGTTAGTTGAATGTTGTCATAATGGATCTAATTCAAAAATAATTTGTCAGTAGGCAGTTTATTTACCATATTACACTCCATATTTCCCTTTCAATATTATCACCGGTGATATGAAAATGCTGATAAGAAAAATATCATAAAACAATGGAAATAGAAAATTATCCTTACATTAGAACACGAACTGCATAACTAGTCATAAAATTAAAACATTAAAACAAATGTATACAATACTTACAAAAAATATGTGTTCTAAACAATCAAATGTAAATCACTGCAAACAATTAAACTCAACAGTTGAGGTTAACTCCAACACTCCAACAGTTACCACATAAATATATTTAACTTGTATGCTGTTATAACTAGACTGCACAGTGCACTCACTGCAGAGTTGTAAATATATTACCAACATACCAACTACCAACTAAATACCAGAAATATGATTCAAGTTGGATACAAAATTACTTACTGGCCAATCCAAATTATATCCGTCTTTACGCGATCTTCACCATGAGAGTTTTTATCTTTAAAAAAATATATTAGGGCGAATAATAATTGTTGTTATAAATACTTCCATCATTGTGGATCATTATATTTAATTTATAAACAAAGCATAATTTCAAGCAGAAAATATTGCACATAGAGGTTAAAAAGCGGGATGAATTTAAATTTAAATTGAATGATATATCTGTGATCTGATCAAACGACAAAGTCCAGCGATTTATTACCTGTGATATGATCCAATGACTAAATTGATATGATTTTTGCGTTCTTGATTCAAGTCAAGTTAAATCCAGCTGCTTTTTATTTTGACACAAAGAAGTGAGTTTGATAGAGAGGGATGTTTGATTTTATATTGGTGATGTATTTTTACATCATAGATAAAATACAAAATATACGATTTATTTAAACTCTCAAGATAATATAGGTAAAGTTAAAAATTAAAAGTAGCATAAATATTTATGTATTTCTTACTATGTAAACATTTTAATTTCTTGTCTTCTGTAAACAAAGTGTGATCTTTTAGAGTGTATTTTAAAGGTCTATTCTTTAATGAAATCAAAATGAATTTAAATTATCAACATTTATTAACACCTTTTTACTATTATGAAAATTAGATAGTAAATTTTTTTGTCAATGCTTTTAGGTTAGATTACCAAGATTAGAAAGAAAAATGTGGGCTAAAATGTATCAGAGTTGTCAGTTTTTTTCCCTCTCTCTTACCTATTTGTGTAATTGTGCATTGAAGCTCACACTAGATTTTAGCCGCTAAAAATCATGCAAACAAACTATTTACCTTGTTTGTCAAAAATCAGATATTTTTTAACAATGCAAAACAATTTTCAAGTCTAAAAATCCATTAATATTGAAGAAACTGAAACTTTTTGACACAAGGAATTAAGGCTTATTTGGGTTATGACGAATGTGTATATACAGTTATATACCTTTAATTCCTTTACTAGGTCTGGCTAGGTCAATATATATAATATATACATATTGACCTGCCGAGACCTACCTAGTTCACATGATTCTGAAATCATACAGTGTAGTAATATTTACCTGTTAGAAGAAAGTTATGTGCATGTATGTAAGGACATACTATTATATTACCTATCTTTAACTTATGAAACCTAGATGCGTAGGCTCATTCGCATTCTGAACATCAAATCCAAACTTGGACATTGCTTATTTTTGACAGAAATACTGGAATTTGATACTTTGAAAAGGTTCTTCCCAGGTAAAGGATGATCCAATTGTTTCAAAATAAGGTACAGTATGTACAACACAATTTAATTAAATTTTAATACTAAATCACTAAGGTTATCTACAATGCGCATTTATGAAAACAGTAAACATTTACTAATCAACCTGATGTCATCCGACAGTATATTCTAATTATTCATAAACTGTAAATTTAGTTTACATATTAGTTTGACACATTCATTTTTATCATAAGACTTTCTATTTCACCAACATTTGTAGAAATGGATTAGGTTGGATACAAGATATTGAACTTTTTACAATAATATCCATGTTTCATTTTTATTTTTACAAATAACTTGTGAATTGGTATTCTTGAGAAAATGGCTCTCAATTTGTTTTGTTTTGATCCTTAGAGACAACATTTAAATAAAACGATTAGCCTAGTAAATTTTTGTTACCTTATAACTGTAATCGACTTTAATTTACAGATTGGCATATGGTTTGAAGTATTGGCCTTCATTATTTTCATTTTAACTAATATTCTACTGATATGTAATTTTCAGAGATCATTCTCAGTACAATTAATTTTGAAGCATCATGAGCTTTGATCAAAATTGTTAGAGTCCATTTGAGAAATTTGGACTTTTTTGCTTTTTTATTACTGGCAGCCAAAATTATGAGTGACAAAAACCATATTTTTAGGAACATAGGCTACTCTGAGACCAAGAAAGCGCTTATGCTCAAGAGATAATTTATGGATTTTATTATGTATAATTAACTTTTTTTTTACTTAAAATCCAAAACTGATATTTCTGCAATTTGTCTCCCCTCCACTCCCAATTTAATAATACTGTAATGGCAGAACATACTCTATTTTGAAGGACCCCTCTACCTACTTAATTCCATTTTAAGTAAAAAAAAAAAAAAAAAAACATATTTTAGGCCTTTGGTCATGTTTACAATCCAACTTTTATAAAAACTTACTCAATCTTGTAACTCTCAATATCATTACTCTCACAATGGTAACTTCTTTTGGGCCTCATACCTGTGTATTAATTAAATAGCTCTCATTTCACTTGTGTCATTGTTCTTAGCCTTTGTGGACCTTGGAATTTAATATATGAAAAAGCTCCTCACTTATGCCGTTGACTCTGGTGGTCCTCATGGCTATATGAATATTAAATTTTCTTAGAAGTCAAGATTTGAAATTACAATTTTGGAAATAAATAAATAAAGTTATTTTTCATCTTAGTAACTTAGGTTGGTACCACGTCATAAAAAAAATTGAAATTTGCAAATCATTATCTAATTTAGGAGTTTGAAAGAAAGAAACTCAAAAATTAACCGCAATTTTAAAATTGTGTATTGAAATTGTTTACTGTAGGGCTACAATAAACAAAATTACAATATGGGGAAGAAACCTGTCCCCAACATACATAACAAGCAAATTTGTCAGTCAAGTCCTTATATAAGAGGACAGGTAGGAGATGTAGGGAAAGAATGTAGCTTCTTCATGAGCATGAAGTTGTTCTTTTCATTGTTGTACAAGTATTTATGGACATACTAGATTCTTCCATACCAAATTTTAATTAGCTATCTTTATATTTCTAGCTGTTTTTGTGATTACTTTTGTTTATGTTTTGAAGGTAATAAAAATGACTTCAAATGCAATGCGCCAGTTAGAGGAGCGGCATGTGGCAAATATGGTGGAGCTAATGGTTTGGTCCTATAAGATGGATCTACTAGCACTGTCAAATGTGAGAGGTAAGGTCGATATTGATTGTTTATAAAGTTAAGTTTGTCTTTTAGGAAACACCTTACAGAGCCTCAGTACAAGCGTGGTAATCCTGAGGTTCCCTAGATGGGTACACACCTTTCTTCATGTAATCTTGGGTTAAATCCCTCTCTTTCATCTTTCCCATTTGGTTCTCATCCGACCCAGACCGTGTTAAGACGATAATAACCATTAAGTTTTTCGCCTTTAAAATGATTACCAGAGTGTTATAGTACCTATTTATAACGGCTGTATTCTCCATTGTGACTATTAAATAGCAGTAAATTTTGTCTTATATAAGTTTTTTTGTAAAACCAATAGTTGTCAAATTTTATGGCATCAAATGCACCCCATTTTGAAAAAAAAAAAAGTTTTATAAAAATGAAACTGCTCCTTGAGCAAGTAAATCAACAACGTTATTCAAACCTGTTTAAAAAATTGGACTTGATAACTACAACTATTCCTTAAAAATTTTATTTCCACGAAAAACAGACAAACACCAAATAAGCATTTGGGGGACATAATGATTTTTTGGAACTTTGTTCATTTATACCATCTGAACATACTGTACCAGGTCTATCTATCAAAGGCTCACTCATAGTGAGTATAGTTGCGGAAAACCTAATGATCCTATCTGGATCTACACCTTTCTTCATAATAGAGTCTTGGGTTAGATACCCTCATCTTTCCTATCAAGTCTTTCTTGTCCAACCCTTGTTCTCTTCTGACCCTGATGGCATAAGAGTATTTGAGTGCTGGGAGTTTTTATTTTACACACTTTTCTTCTTCTTCTTCTTTTTTTTTTTTTTATATAATGCAATGTTCACCAAGAGGTCTTTCTTTCGTCTTTACACGAGAAAGAATAAAAATAAAAAAAAAATAATAATAAAATAAAAAAACGGAACTGTTAACCCTTAGCACGCATATGACGGGATTTCATGTAACCCTCAACTTGACTGGTAACGCGTATGACAGGATATCTCGATTCACAGCTATTTGACTTCTGTAGGTATATTTAATTCCTTTAAAGTCCAATACAGTGCAGGGAAATGTCCTATTGGTATAACGTGGCACTCCCACTACGGTATTTGTTCTCGATCACCTGTCGTTGGTCTTTATTTGGTTGTTATAGCAACCAGGCGCCATTTTGTGTTCTGCCCCAGGGCGTATAACGTGATTTCTCGTTCTACTACGACTGTCAGTTGTGAAATGTTTTGTGTCAGCGTTATAACTGCTATAGCTGTTCATCGTTGATTTGTTTAGGCCGTAATATTGTTTATATGTATATTTAGTCTATATCAGTAATTTTTTTGATGTCCTGAATGTAGGTAATTATTATGAGCAGTAGAAAGATATTTTTGATACGGTATGTTGATTTTTCTCAAAATCTTTTTTTAGTACAATTTATTTGTTTGATGAAATTCAGGTTATTTTGAATTAAATAGTAGGCCTACTTTTATATATAAAAAAATTAATATGATTTGTTTGTAAATATTTAAAAAACATATAATCTGTTTCATAGGGCGGTCAAAAATGTGAAATTAAGTATCTTTTCTTGTTTTAATCTGTAAAAAAAAATAAAAAAATAATTTTAAAGCCAATCTACATTTTTTTTTTACCAAATATATCTATAAGAACCCAAAATCAAATAGAACTTTAAACAATTCCAAAAAAAAAAATCCTAATACTGTAGCACGTTATGAGTAAATAGCCTAAATTGTTATTCAGCGTGCTAAGGGTTAAAAATGAATCTGACCATTATCAGAAAAAAAGTACAAATATACAGCCACTATACCTATGAGAGTGATGCAAACTTCTTACCACTGTTTTTGAAGGGTTTTATTGTCACAGTGCAGCTGCTAAATTTCCATTACTCAAACTTAAACAGTAAAACATGGTGAAGATGACAGTAGGCCTGAAAGTTTTTTTTTGCTTTGTGGTGCATCTCCTTAAAGAAAGCAATGAAATGGCCAACACAATTTTAACTTTGCTGAATACTGCCATCCTTTTTTAGCCTCAGAATGTTGAATGTCTTGAATGTGATGACTGCTCCTTGGTTTCTGGATTGTATCAGTAAATCCACAAGTCATCATCAGAGATCATAGTATTTAAGAAGTTGAGTTTACTGTTTGTAAAAATTATTATGTCTTGTGATATTTCCCAGCAGCGTTACTAGTGCTGTCATTTAACAGCTTCAGTAAGAATAATATGTCTATTTCCGCAAAACCACATCCATGTTGAAAATGGATGTATCAAACTCGTCCTTATCCCCTCTATCATAAATGTAATAATGTGAAAAATCAGAGTTTGTAATAGGTTTGAAAATGAGCGGTTAATGAAAATAGAGGGGGAAGCTGTTTAAATCATAAATTGTATTTCGTAAATTCATTTATAAGAGAATAATAGATTTTCAAAACAATAGAATAAATAATCATGTTAAATGTTAATATAATTTGTTTCATTAATAGTAAATGTAAATTTTTTGTGTTTCACGGGGTGTGTGTTAAACGTTTGGAACAGTTAACCGGGAAAACACTGGAGGGAGTGATAGATGCCTCTTGGCAACAGTTCAGTCTGAGATGAGCGTTAGGAGACGTTGGTTGTGTAACAGTCTTAGATGAGTGTTAGGAAACGTTGGTTGTGTAAGAGTCATAGAGCGAAATTTGATGTGGTCAGCGGTTAAACGAGTAAGATGTATTCGAGTGAGTCTTAGTGAACAGACCAATAAATAATTTGTATACAAACTTTGTTTAAAATAATGTAAAGTAATTTGAACAATGTAGACGAGTGTAGTAACTCGTATTAATTTTGAAATAGAACAGACTATTAGAAGTGTTTAGTACGAATAGCGTGTTACATAAAAAGACAATAGACAATCTTGCGTGTAGTAATAAACACGGGTGGATAATGAATAATTATAAAGTGTAACATGGACTAATAAGTTAACTGACATTCTTAACATTAACATTTGAGTTCTGCGACTAAAATGACTTCGAGGGACATCGCTCTCCAGGAACACCATTGTCAGAAAGCCATGCGGTTTGGACAAAGAAATCGAGTGATGTGTTTTAAGACAACGGACTGGTAACTCTGTATTATTTAATAATCAAATTTTAAATTGTTAATTGTATAAAATTTATCATATTTGATTTTTTGTAAATTTAACATTTACAAATAATTATGTTTTTTTAATGTAAAAGAATAATAAATATAGATTGACATAATTTTTCTTTTAAAGTAATGCAGACTCAATATTAAGAAACAGATAAATTCAATCTGTTAAGTTCTACAAATAATTCTTCAGTTGCAACTTAAAACTAAAAAAAGTAAATTCAAGATTTTTTGTTTAAAATTAAAATTTTCTTAAAAGGAAATAACAATATTTGAGATTAGGATGTATAACATAAGTGATTTACATGATATATTTCAATAATGATGTCTATGTACTGATATTTTATGTTTAATAAATCTTTATGTTAATATTTCAGAGACAAGTGTTTTCATTACTTACCAAAATTCACTGTAAGTACACTTTTAAAAGAACTACACCCTGAGATTATAAATTTTGTAAATTCATTTTTATTTCATGTTCAATAATGACCTTAGGTCTGGCGCCCAATAATTATCAAATAATAACAGTTAAATTCAATTTTCATTAATTTAAAATAAAAAGTAAGAACTCTTCAAGTTCAAAAAAATTTAATTTCACTTGTAACATTTTTGAATAGTCACAATTGTCGCCCAACTCTTGGGGCTTTTAATGAATAAAGTAGCTTCATCCTTTTTTCTTGTTGATCATTTTAGAATAGTTACATAAAGTACTCAGTCAGTGACAGTTCTGCATGATTAAAATCCAACTTTGTCAATAACCTTGCCAATTTAGTTTGTTGATGGCATATTGAAAGATGAGCCGCTCTCCACCAATGTGTAGCTATCTTGATACCATTTTACCACTCCTGAATTTAAGTGATGCTTATTGTAACATATAGTATATTATACATAAAACAATATTAGATATAGAACTGTTATATATTTTAATTATTAAGATAGCAAATTTAGTAACCCACAAATTTGGCCCGAGAGAGAGAGAGAGAGAGAGAGAGAGAGAGAGAGAGAGAGAGAGAGAGAGAGAGAGAGAGAGAGAATAATAATAAAATCCTCTATTGACTACTAAAAAGTTTTTTTTTTCAATTATTTGTAAAATATTATAAAACATGATATTTTGATGACTAAATAAATTAACTATTTTTTGTTAAATTCCTTTTTGTATTAATTTATAAATTATACTATGGTATTCTCATTGAAAACTTGCTGAATTTTCCAAATGATTTCAATTTGGTTATCTCCAAGCTTGATGCAATACCATGGCTCAAATAGTTCTGCGGAAAATAAAATCCAATGGTCATCTCTCTTCTTCAAGTATTGTGTTACAACCTTCTCTTTCTAACAGGTCTTTCTTGTTCTCTTCTTAACCTGATGCTATTAGAGTATTTGAGGGCTAGATGTCTCTGTTTTATGCTCTTTTCTTCTTTTTTTAAGACAATAATCAGAGATCTTCCCCCTTTTTTAAAAAAATTAATAAATTTGCTAAATTAGAATTTAATATAAGGTGTTCATTTTGTAAAATCTGAAGTGAGAAAACTAGTTAGGTCATTTGTATATATTTGATACCAACCATAATTTGTTTATTCCATGATATACCAATCAAAAGAAAGTTTAGCACAGTGATTTTGCCCATTTATATATATATATATATATATATATATATATATATATATATATATATATATATATATATATATAAATATATATATTTATAGATTTTGTATGGATAGGAGACATAGGGTTAACTTGGAAAATGGTCCTTGGTATTACCTAACAACACACAAGAAAACACCAAAGGTCTGTTCACTTTCTCAATCAGTAGGTAGTATAAAAAGAAGACTAAATTTTTTATACTCTCTACTGATTGAGAAAGTGAAAGTGTTTATGAAATGTTTCAGAGCTTTGGTGTATTGTTTTTTCCTGTTTGTATACTGCTAGGTAAGCTAGTGTCTCCTATCCATACAAAATCTAAACTAATAGGCTATGTGCACTATAAATATGTGTGTGTGTGTGTGTGTGTGTTTGTGTGTGTGTGTGTGTGGGGGGGGGTAGGAATTGTTTTTATCTCACATTTTAGTTATATCAATTTGTAATTATAAATAGCCTGCAAATAAAATTTATATAATGAATTATGTGTAGATTAATAAATTTAAAATATCATTATCACTAACTTTTCTAAAATTAGCCATGTCTTTCAATAACAATTTTAAATACTTTGAGATGACCTATAAATGATCACAATATTCATCAGTAATAACAATTTCAGGTGAGGTTGCGCTTCATCGTTTGACTTGGCAAAAAGTTTGGTCATTACCACCTCCATTGGAAGGGAGTACTGTGAATGGTATCTCATGGAGACCCGATGGCAAAGTCATTGCTATTGGTTATAACACAGGTATATACAATAGAAATGTTCTCCAGTTATAAATTATAATCTTTATTCTTAATTCATTATTCGTAAAATTAAGTACAAAGGATGTTCAAATGTAAACAAGAATATATAAGCTAAGCTTTGATTAAATAGAATGGAATTTGTATTTTTACAGTATTGACTTAAACATGATTTTTCTATGTAGTCCCCTGCTATTGCAATATACTTGTTCCAGTGCTAAAAAAATTTCTTTTCAGAGTATAAAACTTGTAGTTTCATGTTGACTCATTTTTGCACAGCGTCTATAACCTCCTCATTAGAGTTGAATTTCATCCCTCCTCAAAATTGTTTAAGTGGCTACTTAGAAGAAATGAAAATCCAATGGTATTAAATATGGACTGGATAGGATTTTTGATGGATAGCAACCAATATATATTCTTTGGGTCCTTAAACGCTACACTTGAGCATAATGTGATTAAAAATTTTTAGAGTAGATTTTGATAAAATCGTAATTTTGTATGTTTTTATTATGGCAGCTACCCACAAATTTTGAGTCATTGAAAAAATAAAAAAAATCTTGAGATAGGGGTGACACTAAATTTGATTAACATCAGTCCACTCATTTGGGCTGTAGAGATGACATATATACTACACGAGAAAATAATTATAAAAATTACAATTTTATAAATTTAAATAAATAAATATTGAGCTTGAGTTAATAAAACTTAACACAATATTTCACAGATATATGTTTTTAACCTTAGATGATTGTGGCTCACACATCACTGAAGATGCTGATATTTGTGTGAAATTATGTTCAAAATTAATTTTAATTTTATAAATATAATCAATATTGTTGGTTTATTTGCTTCATTTTTCTGGAACAGCATTTAGGTGGAATTGTGGATCCATATCTTTGTAAGTAGGTCTATAAGAAGTACAATGTGTAAAAATCATATATATATATATATATATATATATATATATATATATATATATATATATATATATATATAAAGAAGTGAAACTCTGAAATCATATACAAAACCATTATGATTTAAGACCTGATAACTCGGATATTTATCTTATTTATAACACTAACTTTTCCCTGCTTGAATCGTCAAAACATAATTTTTTTCCAAAAATTGTAAGTGATATTTAAATTCTGATTACACCATTGTTTTCAGACTTTAAAACACATATACAAAATTGTGTTACATGACACTCCTGCTATTTAAATAAATTGAATCCCAGATGGCGGGTTCAAAATTATCCTATGAAAACAGTAATACCAAAATCTCGAAATGTACCCATTACTTTTTTTCTTATAATTAAGTGATTTCAGAATTTTGCCTCATCCAATATATGAGTTTAATAGGACTAATAGATTATTTTTATTTGGTTTTATTTGGATAAAGGCAAACAGGCTTCTTTCGGAATTGATATCCATTGCCAGCAGAAGCCATGGATAACAGTTCCAAGGTGAGCCTGTTAATATCCAATCAAATTAAAAATCAAGACATGTATATACATATGTTTTTCATTTCATATTTATTATCTTTAAGTATTTTCCTCTTTTTTCAGGTGAGGTTTTACTGGTAGATGTGGAAAATAAGGAAATACTTCACACAAGTTATGTTGAAGGAGATATTTCGTGTTTGGTTTGGTTACAAGAGAAACAACAACAACCAGAGCAAACAACAAACTCTTTGAGCAATTCACATAGTCAGGTACTGTTTATTTCAAAGATAAATTTCATGTTTATAATTTTGACATTTACTGAGTCACATTGCATTACTGAGACATTGCATAAACTCTCACACTAGATGCAATAAAAATTAGACAGATTTGCAGCAACAAAAGTTATTACGGGTTATAAATAATTTTAAAAAGAAAGAAAAATTATTTTTTAAATATCAATTCAAACTTATAAACTATGTATATTTAAACATAGGACACATATTTTATAAGGAAATGCAGCTTTTAGCATATGCCGATGATATATTTATATATTGGACTGAATCTGGTTTAAGAGAACCCTTCTAATCACTGGCGACATCCGCTAAAGTCTATAAATCAATATAAAACTAAATACATGGTTGTGGGCAACAACACCTGTGATCTAAAAAAATTGAGAATTTATATATCTTTGATCATTTGTGAATTCAGAAAATAACTGTTCTAGGACATTGAAACAAAATAAAAGGGGTTACTTTGGTCTATTTAAACATTTTTAAACTAAGCTGATAAAACAAGGGAATGAAAAGTCACACTTTATAAAGCTGTATTAGGCCAATTTTTACCTATCGATTAGAAAGTTGGCTGCTGAAAAAAGCAGACAAACAAAAAATTAGCTGTATTCGAAAGAAAAATATATAGGTGGATTTACAGCTCTATGGAAAAATAAAGATTTGGAAATAGCTATAAAGTCAAAATCTGATAAAAAGTTGAATGATGTTCTGGTGGTACAATACATAAAAAGTGAACAAAGTGTGATGGGCCGGACAACTGCTTTGAATGTCAGAAATGGAATACAGAAAAGGGTATTGAATTGTGCATCAATGGGTAAATGGAAGAAGGGAAAAACTCGTAGAAGATGGCTAGACCAGGTTGGTGGAGAGGCGGTGAATCTTTGGGTAGGATTTATTTTGGAGTCCAAACTAGGCCATAGCGCCAAGGATGTATGTATCTTTAAACAAACAACATTAGTAAAACAAAGGCTCAAGTACAGAATACAAACAAGAAATTGTGGAAGTAATAACTGTTGATGAAAAAGAAGAGAATGCAAGTTCCATACAACTTGATGAAGCATGTCGAAACTAATTTTACTTGGTTTCCTTTGTTTGCTAAATTGGCTATAGATATTATTATTCATTTTCCTTGTTGTTGTAAAACCTCTCGGCCATCAATGTTCTTATATATATATAAAAAAAAAGAACATAAAATAAAGACTCCTAGCCCTCGAATACTCTTAATAGCATCAGGGTCGGAAAAGAACAAGAGTAGGTCAAAAGAGACTGGATACAAAAACGAAAAAAAGGGATCTAACTCAAGGCTACATAAAAAAAATATAAAGATCTAGCTAGGTCCCCTCGGGATTGCCAAGCTCATACTCACCAAAGGGAACCCCTGTAGATTCTATGGATATTATAGAAAGTATTAGAAAATATAAATAAAGGAAGTTTAATATGTGATCATAGGCAGACAAAATTGAAATATATCCAACTCTAGATAAGAGGAGTATAAAGGATTAAGAACAAATATTAAATGAATGCCAGATAAACATAAATTTAATCAGTTCTATAAATGTATATAGGCCCTATAATCTCTTCAAAAAATCTCTGAAATTGTAACATAAAATATTAATAATCATTGTTAATCCTTTGTACTGCTTATAAAATATGTTACACACCTCTATAAAATAGTCAAGAGTATTAGGTCACATGGTTCATTAATAATGACCATTGATTAACATTGACCCACAGAGCTCTGACATTATATTATTTTATTATAGTGACTATATGGGGTGTGTTTTTATGTGTATGATGTGCAATGAGTAATATATTTACATGTTGATAACTGGCCTGATGATGCTGGACATACTGGCAAAATATATAGCCAAATAATTTATTGTTTTCAGAACTACTCTTGACTGTTTTATTGTATGTATTGTTATTAAAATATGAATGTTTTATGCAGCTTCTCTACTATAATTAAATAAGTAAGATTTTGAAAATATTTGTTTGTGGTTTTAGGATGGAACCAGTGACTTTCTGCCAAAGCTGCCATCTTTATCTCGTACTTTTGGATCATCAAATGAAGGTGTAGAAGAAAATCTTGAAGATGCAAAGAAAATCAAAGATCAAGCACAGCTTAATTTCTTGTTAATTGGATTTAGTGATGGAAGGATAAGTTTAAGTGTGTTCGGGCTTTTCCCTTGCGCAATGGTAGCTACAAAACATCTACTCGGAGGCGAGGAATGTTCCATTTTAGATGCTGAATTTTCTCTGGATATTAAATCCTTATTCGTTATAGTAAAAACAAAAACAACAGATCTTAAGAAACATCTTAAATTATTGATCTTAGATACAAGAATTTTATCTTCGAGATCAAGAGAACTACACGCATTAGCTTTAAAACATGGTCATATAATCAGTTTATTAGATTATTTATCGCAAACAATGCACGCAATCACAGAAGCATGGGAAAACATATTCTTATTAGAAATTGAATCAAAACTTGCTTCATATGCTGATAGTATGCCTGAAGGTTCGGTTTCCGCAGATTTTTTAGAATTATTAATGTTTGGTACGACATCAGATGCTTTAGAAAAATTTTTAATGCATGATCTTAGTGATAAAGGAATTAAAAAACTCGGACATTCTATTGAACTTAGTCATTCAAACATTCAAAAGCTAATTCTAAAGCATTTGCTGTCGGTTGGTCATAGTTTAGCTTATCATTTAGCTGAATTAAAAGGAATGGCAAAACTAACAGATAGGTTTAAAGTACTCGGCTTGAATGAAGAAACTGTCGCTGCATCTTTTTCTGCTGCTGGTGCTTTTCTTGTTAAATCTACAGAAGTCCAATTAGTTATTGATGATTCTATGAAGAAATACAAGGCGTTTTTCCGTTGGTTATATGCAGTAATCTTACGAATGACAGATGATAGAATTCCTGATCTTACACTAACCGATGTTAATCAACAAGATTTATCTTTTATCGCTGATTATTTACACAGTTTAGACGGCATTAGTAAAATGCATAAACAAAATTCTTCATCAAAATATTACTGCTACCTAGATAGATTAGGCCAATACTTACTTAATCAAGAGCTTACAAATCCTCCTGATTCGTCTAATAATCCTTGGCAACAACTTTTAGAAGATAACCCATGTCTGATACAAAACCCAAGTATAATTCCAAGATATAAAAAAATGTCTTTAGTACAACAACATACACATTTAAAAGAAGCCATTGAAGAAGTTTTTAAAACACCTGAAACTGCAATCGGTAGTTTATTTCATTTAACAATGGCAATGGATCTGTTAGAAGTTGGAAGTAAAATAAGACTATCAATGTGTCATTTACCAGAAGAACACAAGTTAACATTAGCTATAATTAAACTAGACACTGCTCCTACTGTTTTTCATTTTGTGGAACTTCCAATTGAAAGTGAGACATCTAGTCATTTAAGAAACATTAGTTTGTTTTTTAATACAGTTGATAAAATGCCTATGAAAACATTAGACGTACAATTTTATCTCCCGGAAACATTGTCAGTTTTATTGGAACCTCCTGGGGAGAACAGAAGTGCAGTGTTTGTACAATTACCAACAAAAGCAATACGGGAAAGTAGTTCTGATGTAATTGAAGGAAACACACTAGTAGAATCTGTCGCACTAAGACCAGTTGTTGACATGGTAGCTTCTACTTTTGCAGTTAGTGGAAGCCGTAAAGTGGCAGTAGTATTATCAGAAAGTAGACGTAAAGTGCGACTGTTTGAGATGGAAGTTGAGGAAGAAGAAGAAGAGGAAGATGGAATGGACGGTACAATGAGTTCTACAAGAGATAGTGACAACAGTGTGCTGGATACTAGTAAAATGTCCGAGACTGATTAAGTATTTTGTAACAGTATAAAATAAATTTAATAGTTTTATAATTTTTCTGTTCTGTTCTTTTTTTATACCTTATAAATACATACAAGATGGTATGAAAATATAAACAAAGTCAAGAATTCAATTTTCTATCATATTTCTATTAAGATTTTATGTAATCAACCTATTTAAAATGCTAATATCTGGTCAAAAATGAGGAATCGATGGAAGAAATGCTGTAATTGATTGGCAGAGATTGTATAACATGTATCGATCCAATTGTTATCGCTGTTTATAAAGAACCGTCAAAATCAACAATTATATACAAAGTACTGTACTTTTATAAAAATATTGATGTAAATCATTACTGATTGGGAATAAAGTTATTTAGATATGCAGAACAAACAAAACCAAACATTTAAGATCAACATAATAAACTTAACCTTGAAAATCTTAATTAATGCCGAAATTTTGAGAGTTTTAAACAAGTTAAAAATTGAAATTTATAATAATGTGTGGAAGGGATACAGCAGGATATCTCTTTCTTGCCCCAATGCATCCGAGTCAGGTTGCCAATAATTGCACTCAATGCTAATAGATCTATTTTTATTCACTATTTTTCTACGTAAGTTAGAGTTGTTCTACTCTGTTAGATTTTCTAAACAAAGTTGTTTTTTCTTTCTAAAACAAAACTTAAGCCTATTGTTAACAGTTTATTTTCTACCTTATATTATATTTAAAATGGTATATTATTTATTAAAATTAAGAAGAATGGATTGAATCAGGACAATGGCTTTTGTTAGGCAATCAAACTTCTTATAGAAATGAGAGAAATTATTGTTTTAACTTTAATAAATTTGTTCACTTACAGAAACAAGATATAGTTTAGGTGCGGATATAAAAGGCAGTGCCTGTTATGATCCACTTATCGTGCTCAATAGATTTGCAAGGGATCTTCAATTCAGCAATAATCACTTCTCTTTCTGCAGATAAATATAGAGGCAGAGCCAGAATGCTATCTGATACTGTATAACTTGACTGAAAACACATGTGTTATTTTAGTATGTTTAATTTTGTAACATCCTTAGCATATATAGGCTATTACAGTTTATTTCTCTATTGAATAATCTAGGACAAAAGACCTTTAATTTTTTTATTTTTAATTAAACCTTTCTATGGTAATGCTTTGAAAAATTAAGTTAACAATAATTTAAGAGGAAAGTTAAGCAAACTAATATATTAACAACTAAAGATGTTATTTTGAAATGTACATTTAAATCAAAATTATACCAAATCAAATTTATCATCTCAAAAACATTGAGAAAATGAGTTTCATAAAAATCCATATATGTTCAAAAAACAGTGCAAAAATATTGTCCAACTTTCTCATCCACTCAATCCCCAAAAACTAACCAAAAATGTCAGTTCGGTAGTTGTCAATAAAAAGTGAAAATGAACCATGAATGCAGTTTTTGAACAAATATATATTTACGTAGGACCTAAACTTAGTTCAGTTGTGCTTAAACGTATCCTTCTCAAAGTAAACATTAATTACAATTCAAAAATAGTTACCAAAAATTAATCTTGACTGCAGTTTATACTACTGTTGTGTTTATGACACAAGGAAGCGCGCCTAGGCTCTATACAAATAGCTTTTCAAGGACAGTGTCCATAGTTCAATTTTACTTTTTGACTGACAATTACCAAATTCACAGTTTTGCTTATGAATAGTTTTGCGGATGGGTAAATGAGAACGTTTATGCAATGTTTTTCATTGAGTTTTGTTTTTGTGGAGTTGTTACTCAATAATTTCGCTGTCTTGTAATTCTTGAGTTTTTAATTTATTATTAGGTTCTTAATAATATACATAACAGAGCTAAGAAAAAGAACAATATAAAATTAATAATTAATTTTTTTAACCTCTCAAACTTTCTGAACGCTGTTCGCATGGGAATAGGCTTTTAGATAATGATCTCTACGTTTGGGACTATTTCAAGAAACTAAAATACACAGAACATGCATAAAAGCTAATTTTATCTACTAGTGGTAATTTTATCTACTACAGTGCATTTATTAATTTGAAATAAATTCTGAAATCAAGTGTTTCTTTGCCAATCAGCTGTCTCAGCCCTGTAAGGTGCTCTTATGTTAAACATGAAAAGGCTTCTGTCTTTTACACAATCTTTTTATTGTAATACTGTTGTGTTTTGGTAAAGATAAAAGTAAATTTTTGCGTTTAAATTATGTAAAACATTGTTTTGTCATTTTGTAGGTATTTTTTATAGTTTTTGAAAAATAAGTGAGAGTGTGTTTATCAGCTAAAATTTTTTTAGTTAGTTCTGTGATTAGTTTATTAGAAAATTCAAAGTGTTTTTAGTGGTGGTCTTATAATAGCTCATTTCGCCCATTGAGGGGTTAGTATTTTTTATTTTATGTTTATACTCATCAAATCATTATACAATTATTACCTTAGGAATCCAAGAGACGGTAAGCAAAGGTGCAGTTATGACATCAGGAGAGTCTACTGTATTTGCAACCAGAGCTTTCCCATCAAACATTGCTCCTTCAAGTTGTAAACCTTCCAGTATTATTGTATTTGATGTGTTCCCAGCTCCCCAGTTGCATGATAGAACCAAATCATCTATTGGTACTTTCTTTTCTCTGTAATATATTACATATCATAATAATATGAGATACATAGAGTTTATAATAACAACATCTCAGCAGGTTAACAACCAGTAAAATCGTTCTGAATGTCATTGTCCTAAAAAGCTTGATTGTCCTCTCTCCTACTTCTCAAAAAATGATATAAATAAATTTTTCACTAGAAGATGTTAGGAACCAATAATTCCTGTTATCTGGTACAAGAAAAATGAGCTAAGCAAACAATGGTTCAGTAGTGCTAAAATTGTTTGTATTAGAATATCCAGGATCTTAATCTTACATATTGATCAGATTTTACAATCTGATTTTAGGTTAGAGTTTAATAGGACATATAGCCTATTAGTTTAGATTTTGTATGGATAGGAGACACAGGGTTACCTTGGAAAGTGGCCATTGGTATTATCTAGTTATACACAAAAATAGAAAAACATTAAAGTTCTGAAATATTTCGTAAACACTTCAGTTTCTCAATCAGTAGAGAGTACATAGAGTTTTAGAGTATACTATTAGGTACTAACAAAGACCACTTTCCAAGATAAGCTTCTCTCTAATACTAGCAAAATATTGATTTTAATAATATAACAGTCTCCCTTAATATTTTGACATTCATAAACATATATAATCTTAAGCTAATCTATCAATGAAATATTCTAAGTTTTCAATCTAGAACCCATCCCAATGATTATGACAAATTTATGAATTCCAAAGATTTACTAAGTTTCTTTACACATGAAGCTTGCTCACCTTCTGCTATCTAAGCTATCATGATACCCAAAGCTATCAGTACATAAAATCCAAAATGGTATGATTTTGAAGTGTGAGACAGTGCTGCTAAAACTTATGTGACAAAACTGGAGATAATAAAGAAATGTTTTGAGGACTAATTTGGTTGAGATGATGCAAATGGAGCTAAATGTTAAACCACTGTTATACATTAAGCAAAGAGCCTGGATAAAATTCTAGAAATATGAAATATTACTCATCCACTGAAGCAACTCATTCCTAGTAAAAGTTCAAGGATACAGTCATTATTTTGCTGTTGTTGTTTAAATAAAGAAATATGGTAATTAAACCGCAGGAATACTATCCCACCTTGATAATGGCCCACCCAACACTGAGATTGATCCTCGTAGGTCAATTGATAAAATACGAGAATGCAAACTTACGAGTAATAAGACAAACTGTCATGGAGGTGATAAATAAAATATCACTAAAAAAAATATTCTCAGCTCCTGGTTAGTCTAAGAGAGCTCCCAGTTTAGTATACAAGAGATGTCAAGTTTGATTCACATGAAGACTCAAAAACATACAATATTGAACCATCATTGTTAGGGTAAATGAAGAGCTGTATGGTTATGAATTGTAGAATTATGATAAAGTACCTAGATGTGCTAACCAACACAACACACAATTGGAAAACCATCTTAGGCTGGTATATATTTATCTAACAGAGGATGATTGGTCTGAAATTTATAATTGTAGCACAATCACATTTATATTACATATCTTATCAGAAAAAGCATAACTACCTGGATGACTGTTGTTTAAAAGCACTGAAAAATATCTCTGCATGAAAAACATCAGCTAAATCCAATGGCGATTTGATTTGTTCCTTGCATCTGCTCATGGCTTCAACTCTTGACAAAACACTGTGCACGTAATGCATTGGATTAGTTGGTCCTGACCATAATTTTAACCAATCATCAGGTGTCTGAAAGTTGGTGCAATAATTGTGTTATTATAATCTCATTAACAGTATTAGTAAATAACAGGGTGATTACAAAATCTCAATGCAACTGATGATTCAGTACAGAAAACATGAAAACACTTTTTAAATACTGCCTATTAGTTTCAATTTGCCTACATGTAGTTAGAATATGGAGTAACAGTGTTATAGTTTAGTTATTGTAGCTCATGTATCACTGAGGATGGTGACTTGTCATTGAAACGTGTTTGATTAAGTAAACATATTTTTTGTCAGATCTTGTGTTCGAGTTTTAGTCTATGTAACAGATGGTGTTAGTGTTTCCCTAATCGGTGAGTCAAACAGTGAGAAAAAAAGATGTTATCTATTGAGAACATGTTTCTTTGTAGAGAATACACACAATATGTTCAAAAATTCCAAACACAGTTTGTGGAGATAAGGTGAGCTACCATAATGTAGTGGACCAGTTGATTCAGAAATATCAGGAAGCAGATTCTGCGAGTGATGCTAACAGATCTACATAAGCCCTAAAATACTAACAAAAACTGAGTGTTTCAAATTGGTTAAAATAAAGCCTAGACTTATACCGAAAAAATTACAATTGTGTATAAACTAAAACTAATGGCAATGCTAAGTCATTAGATTTATGGTGGTTTTAAAACATTCTTGAGAATAAAAGAGATGATATTTTGAATATTACGTTTACTCAGGGCTCGATTTGTAAAATAAAAGGTGCTGGGGGTATGGAATACATATATTGAGGCCTACATTAAGTCTATATTTTTTTGAGTATTATTTCAGACACATATTGTTTAATATAGTTTACAATTTTCAATAAAGATTTGACTTTGTATGAATTGTCCATTTTACAAAATTTTCCACAGTTTTAACATCTTCTCGTCATAATGTTCGTTTCTGTTTCGCTTTTTACTAGTGGTGTCCAAAGCAGAATAGTGACCAGAAATTAACCACGAGTCAACATACTTTGTAGGATCAAATAGCTGTAGAGGAGAGCTATTTATTCTTACAAATAAGAGGCTTGAAACTGCTTTTGTATTGAAGCAGGATCTAAGAGGAGTTAGGTTCATTTGAGAGAACCGTCTCTCACAAAACTGCAATGGATTTACAGTGGAATAAGACTCTCTGGAAATGATTTAGTGTACACATATTTCCTGAAGCTAGATACCAGTTGTCTTACATTCAGGTTGAACCTAGATGAAAGTTTTGAAATTTCGTTCTCTCCATATGTGATTCTAGCTTCTTGTAGCCAAGATTTCATTTCTAATACTTTAAAACAAATCAACCAACTCAATGTACTTAACAATCGTTTCTCCATTGATTTACAATTTTCCCCATAAACCAAAGCAGGGTTTAAGGGTATCTATTCTAGAATTTTTTTAATGAATTAAAACTCCAAAAAATTGGAAATTGTGCACAGCTTGTGTTGCCATTTCATAAAAAGGTCCAGGCACATTTTTGCTGTTTCCAAATAAAGAAACAGTGATTGTTTTTTGTCATGAGCATAACTCATACTAATGCTGCGATGCTGCAAGGTCTCAGATAGCTCTGGTAAGGCATCAGCCATTAAGTCAAGATCTAGGATGAAGTTTTGGTCAGTATTTTGTTTAAAAGACCAACAAACATGTTTTGATCTCTTTTCGAGTCAATTGAAGCTTCTTAGAGCCTCTTAGGAAGTCCAAACAGCTTTAACTGATATGAAGCTAGAAGCGACCCAGCGTCTGCTCAAAGCCCTTTTCAATATTCAACATCCAACAATACACTTATTTGTAGTTTTTGAACTTTTAGGATATACATGATAAACCAGATATAACTTGTCGATAAATGCTTTGAATCAGTTTATTCCTACAATCATCTTAACTGCATCAAACACTGAGAGTTCCAATCTGTGATTAGCACAGTGCCATACCATCAAGGGATGGGAAACTCTAAACAAATAATACACCAACATTACCAAACATTACCGCAGCACCATCACATGTGATCTTACTCAAAAATAAATCATCCATACCATATGAGTGCAGGAAATTCACTAACTGTCAAAAACACCCTTTGCAGTTATACTTCAAGTTCAATCAAGTCTAAAAATAAATTGATTGGACCATCCTTTCCTATTTATAGAATAAAAAATCTGAGGTACACAATTCAAAAGGAGTTGATACTCAAGGTTGTGGATTCGTCAGTAATGAGTCCAATCTTAGTATTGAATTGAACAACATTGTTAACAATGTTTTTCTTCATTGAAGTTCTTATATGCATAGGAATGTTGGCACAAACCTTATCAGAATGAAAAATTCGCCCCATTTTAAGACCATTTAATTCTTGCAAGTTGATTTCAGATTAAAAATTGTTGAATGTTAATTTTCTTTTATAACTTTGTAAACAGTACGAAAAATCTTTTCTGTTATTTCCTTGGTTTTAAAACCACATTTTATAATGTTTCTTTCTTACCTTCAAGTAGAATATTTTCAGCAGACTTAAACCACCACTTTTCTTATGATCGAACATTTTTCTTTCATTAAAGAAGTTTGTTGTTTTTGCTTTGTATCCTCATAACTACTTATTTCACAGTTTGACCATTCTGTACATATTTTCGTTCCCATTTTTTTATCAATTTCTAAAGTACCAACATCTCTACACATTTTAGAGCCTTCTTTGTTATCACATATGATTAACATCATACTTTTCGCAAAATTCATTTTTTTGTTCACTATTTCAACATTCTGGGAAGGTGCTGTTAGATTCATTACTTGTTTTTTACCGTTTAGAAACACTTGAGTTATTAACTTTGTTGAGGTTGAGGGTGAAACGTTCAACAGTCCAGAGCTATGAGCACTTTGAAACGCTGCCATAACAGCACTGTCTTTCTGCTCCTCTTCTATGTTGACCAACTTATCAGGCCAAAGATTTTTTTACACATATTAGAGAAATAGTTTGTTAACTTTTCATGGCAAAATTAAATTGAAATTGAAAGAAATAAAAAACTAGCTCTAAATTTCAATAACACAAAATGACATATCTTGCGAAAATGACATCTGCAGTCTGCACCAACAGTCCAACACTGCATGTAAGTTGAAGCAAGATACGAAGGCTACCAAAGTCTAACGGGGATAGATGAGCAGAATACTAATCAAACAGGTTTGACGCATGAAAGTGAGTGGTGGGGGCAGGCGGAATGCCTTAATCAAATCCCCAAAGGCGGAAAGCCAACAGTTGAGTTCTTACCCGCTTACCGATAGCTTCCACTTATACAACTTCACGGAACGGTGTTTCAGCGCATTCCCCCTGAAATCTAGCTGTGCAATAAATCACAGACAAGACATACTTCCATTTATTAGAGTACATCAACAGTCAATACTTGCAAGTCACATGTATATATAATCAATATGAGATCAACATGTCACTGCTGCATGATAACAAGATTTGTATTTAGAGTTTGTAATAGTGTACATTTTCAGTTTAGTGATCTTAGATTGAATGGAGAGTATATTTAACTCAATGCAATAAACAGGATTTTGTTTTTTGAATTAAATAAATAAAGAAGAAAATAAATAAAGAAAGTATATATATTATTTATTTTCTGTCAAATGTAGTCTGTATTTGTATTTTACCTTTTATGTGGCTACATGTTTCACTGCCACAGGCAGCATCATCAGGCCAGCTATCTATGTCCACTCAAACACATATATATATACACACACTTATTGTAACACATATTTTCATACATTTTTCGTACATGTCACATAAATAAATAAATTTGTTCAACATTGCTACACTTGAGAGGTACCTCATTCTGGTGTATTTCCTCAGTCTTAGAATTAGATGAGGAATCAGTTAGGAATTAGAATCAGTTGAATTAGATGTATTAAATTTAAAAGGAATAAATATTTTATAAAAGAGAGTGTGTAATATAAAAATATTAGCTTTTGAATAATGAAAGATTTTATTTTGAAATTAGTTTGCAACCATAATATTAATAACAAATGAAGTTTTAATGAAATATAATTTTGATTAAAATAGAGTGTAAGATGCTATGTATAATTTTGTCTTTTCAGATAATATTTTGATTTTGTATGAAATTTAATATTAAATTTTTTTATTAATAATAAAATGTGCATTTCAGAAAGAAGTATTCTGTACTTTATTCTCAAAAGTACACTGTTTTAAAGAACTTTTGACCTCAGAGAAACTTTATGCTCTCTTCAAGAGTAATTTTTTCTAATTACTTTTATTTTTTGTAATAAACATTACAAAATGGCGCCCAACTTTTATTGAAATTTTAAGATTAATACCCCAAAAGAGAGAAAATAAATAGTTACAAGTTTGATTGAAGTGTAGGAGCATAGTCCAAACAATTTTTCTGAGACTCTCAACTCTCAATGGTGCAGTAACAATTGTAATATTTATTACAAAAATAAAATAAAATAAAATAAAAATTTCTAATTGGGTCGTGAATTCTTTAACAGTGTACTCTGGAGAATTTCAAATAAAAAAAATACAGAATCCAATTTCTGAACTGTACATTTAATTATTTTTAAAACAATATTATAGATTGAATACAAATTAAAATATTTCCTGAAAAACATAAAGCATTACATTTATATATAACATCATATTTTATAATTTACACATACTCAAATTAAAATTAATTTTGTGATTGCAACCTAATTCAAAAATAAAAATCTTTCATACTTAAATTTGCAATATACTCAAAATTTACAATATTCTTATATGAACAAATTTCTTTTATTAATCACTTATTTAGAAAAGAAAAAATCAAATCTAATATAATCAACTCATGAATGTTTTTTTATTAAAGTTTATTATCATTATTTTTTAAAACACATTATCCTCTTATATGAAACCACGTGATATCTCTGCAAACATTTTATCAAAAATTTATTAATAAACTGAAAGATCCAGCTATTTTTATGTTTATGTCTTTATGAAAAATAATTTGAGCATGTCATACCAAGCATGCTAACACTGAAGCTAAAGTCTACAATAAACTTAAAATTTGCACTCGACTCAAACTATTTCTTTGTTCAACTCACATGTCGTCCTTTGAGTTCACATCTCATCTACTAAAAAATAACTTATTGAAAACGTCCCATCTCTCTAAAAAGTAACTTATTTAATTTTACGTCTCATTTCTGAGAAAATCACTTATTGTCTGATTTCTCATCTATTCAAAAATAACTTATTGAAATTACATCTTATTTCCTCAAAAGTAACTTGTTCAATTTCACGTCAGATCACTAAGAAAACACCTTATTGTCTGATTTCTTCAGCTTTTTCCTGTCCCCTCCTTTACACACAATACACTGATGTCACATTTCTCAAAGTTTTATGCACATCTACACTGTTGCCATATTTCTCTTATATTATATACATTTTTAATTAACATACTTTTTTATTTAACTCTATCCATTATTATTATTATTATTATTATTATTATTATTATTGTATTCTATAACAGAATACATTCCTTATTTACTGCCCTCTGTCAAACTACTTCTCTAGTCAGACCAAGTCTACATAACCAAACATGTACCCTATTACACAATATTATGTAGCTTTTCATCGAATAATTGACATAAGATGAATTTGTTACTCAGCCTATTTTTTCCCCTCTGAAATGCATTGAAAACTCAATATTTTTAACAATCCTAACAAAATTGATGACTTGAAGATGGCAGTTCAAAGAATCCATTTGGAATGAAACCCATGCTATACTGAACATGTCTTTGATAACATAGTTCATTAGGGGAGATTGGTTGCAAATATTTTCAACATTACTTGTAACTTGTGTTCATCATAATTTAAACTATTTTTTGTGTGTGTTTCCATAGACATAAGTGCAGAGATATTTTCTAATGACCCTGTACAAACAAAACCTCATTGCATACCTTGAGTTGCATAATAGAGTTAGCTAGCAGAAAGATGTTTTCCTTTGGTGCAACCGACCCCTTGATGACCCGTGTTATAGCAGCTAAGCTCTGATGAATGGACTGTATCAGTAATACACCAAAGGAAAACTCTCTTGAAAAGAACACCATCAGCGGTGGAGCATTTTCATTCACAGTAGGTACTTTCATCTTGATATAGGTAGCACTCTAAAACAAAAAAATAAATATAATATTTATTAAATATCTCAGAATCATATCTGATTTTGAGGTCTTAAACATCTTAAACACTTTTCTGAATCCCAGGACATGCTGGAATTAGTGGAAGTAATTTACTATGAGTGTCAGTGGTTAATTAAATGTATGGTAGAAAAAACATTGTACAAACATTCTCACTCACACATCTTCAAAACCAAACAAAACTATTTACCCCCTAAATTGTAAGTAAAAAAATGGAAATGAAACAATGGACGCTCTCTTTGAAATGGATATTTATGTATTAAATAGAGCTTTAACTTGCTTCACTTGTATGATCATCAGGTTCTCAGCATAAATTGTTTTTGGTTCTCAAGATTCATTTTTGTTTTTCACACACTATTCCTGATTCATAGCATTTTTTACTTGAGATTGTGTACACGGATTTGGATCATTAATTTCATTACAATTTTAGAGCCGATTTTGTTAAATTACCTCTTTTGTTTGCTCCATGACCATTTTTTGGGGTTTTACTAATAAATGATGAACCAACATTTTTTTGGAGAAGATGACCGATACGTTATGTTTGAGAACTTTTTTGAAGTTACATTCTTGAAAAATTTGATCAAAACCTAAATTTTGTGTTTGCTTTTAAACAGATACCCAAAATTTTTGAATTATTGAAAAAACCTGTCGAAAGAAAGCCAAAATATACCAACATACAAAACTTGAAGTTTTCTTATTTTGGGCACAACACAGAGAGACAGACAGATGAGATGGACGTGATTCCAAAAACCACTGTTTTAGACTCAAGTAAGTTCAAAATGGATATTTATCACTAAAAACTTAACATAGATTTTTTTTTAACCCATCACACAAATTTCTCTGTACTACGTATATTTAAGAAAGTAGAGTGTTCAATGTGTCAACCTTATATTATTGAAAATTTATGTGAGATATTAGAACACTCTTAAACCAACCATAAGATAGACATGAATTTATTTTGATCACCGACTTGACACATTTATTTTGATAAAAAAAAAACTTCACATTTTAACAAAATTTTATTGAAACTCGTTTAGTCAATTTTGAGATATTTGAAAATCTATAAACACCTATGATCCATTTTTATTTTTTGACCAATAAATTCTGAATTAGCATTTGATGGTATATTAAAACCAATATATTTTGTTTGGATGAATTTTTTTGTTTTGAGTTCGTAGAAAATACCCCTAAAATATGCCCACATATCAAAATGATTTCACCTATTAAATTAAAATTATTGAAGTACGGTAGCTGTAATAGCCAGGGCCGGATTTAGCATTTTGGCGCCCCTAGGCCCAATAATTTTTCCGCCCCCTAGTCTGGTTAAAGTTACTTCCCCAAAAACGTTTATTAAAAAATTATATCAGGCCTATATGTTAATTGCTTAAACACCACTCCACGATGCAGTTTTACCATTGCAAGTTTTTGAGTAATTTACTTGGTTCTGGACATCCCTACAGCCAGTTCTCACCTATTTTAGATCATTGTTGTAACGAAGTTGATGCGTAATGTTGAAAAATAGGTTAACTTTACCAACAATTATTTGTTCCAATGAACTTCAAAATCAGAATGATTTTTTTGTAATCAATTCAAAAAATATGTTAAGTTATGACTATTTATTTTTATTTCTAGATATTAAAAAAAAATAAAAAATTCTCTCGGCCGTGCGCCCCCTGGGAGCTTGCGCCCATAGGCCCAGGCCTATTGGGAAATCCAGCCCTGGTAATAGCCAATTTTGCATTGCTTCCTCGACATCTTCATCAGAACATAAATAATTTACTCGCAGCTCTTTTTTCTTTAGTGGTCCTGAGATCTCAAAGGCAATGGAATGTCTTGTTGACTGCATGAGTTTGAGCATAATCCTGAAGCAAAATCACACAATTTGAAAATTGACTACATCTTATGGACTTGATTTTGGCTTTCAATAATCACAGTATCTTTCACTATGGACCATTTCACCTTTCAGGGTGAACTGAATAAAAATTGGACCTTCCAAATCCCAGCCTATCGTTATCTTCAACTTTTCTACAGACACGTGAGTTTTGAATTTTGTTTGGAGAAGATAAAAAATGTTTCCATACTTCTTCACTTCTTTTCAGGTTCAAAGTGATGGAACCATGTCTTATCAACAGTTATTACCCACTTCAGAAATGAGTCTCCTTCTTCTTCAAAAAGTATCTAAAGCTTCTGGGAGATTATCAAATGATTCCTATTGTAGATATCTGTCAGTTGAAACTCAATGAAGACAGACTTTTTTCATATTTAAAAACTTTTGGATGAAATATTTCTCTTTATTTTTTACTTCCCTCAAATACAAAATTTAAAACAATAATTATGTTTTAAATCTATTTTAGAAATTATAAACAGTGTTTAATAAGTATTTATTAAACATATTAAGTTCGCCATTAATAAATATCAAGAAAAAATAATTTAAACAGAAAAGAAGGTAAATTCACATAGGTTGTTAAGATAACATGATAATCTCTATTTTGTATGAAATTCCCCTTATAAAACACAGCCTAATTTCACATAAGTCTGTTAAAAAAAAAACATGATAATCTCTGTTTAGTATGCAATCCCCTTCATAAAACAGAACCTAATTTCACTAAGTCTGTTAAGAATACATGATAATCTCTATTTAGTATACAATACCCTTCATAAAACCGAACCTAATTTCACTAAGTCTGTTAAGAATACATGATAATCTCTATTTAGTATGCAATCCCCTTCATAAAACAGAACCTAATTTCACATAAGTCTGTTAAGAATACACGATAATCTCTATTTAGTATACAATCCCCTTCATAAAACAGAACCTAATTTCACTAAGTCTGTTAAGAATACATAATAATCTCTATTGTAATACCTAAAAAAGGTTAATTTGAATAAAATATTTACTATAATGGAAATCGTAAGTCAAAAACATGACTTATGGCTCTTAAGGTTAAAACAAAGGAAATTCAACTAGAATAGATTTCCAAACACAAGTAAATAATAATGTATAGATTTTAAGAAAATTTAGTTATAAGAAATTTAATAATTTTGTGTGTGAGTAAAATTATAAGTAGGACGAATTGTGATTTGCGTAGTATTTGAACAGTACAATGAGTAAGATACGAGATGATTTATCACAAAGTCAGCGGGAAATGAAAAAACAATCCTTGAAGCGAGCTATGTGAACCCTTGAGTAACGGAAGTGAGAATTCACCATGCGTTCTTAATTCAGTCTTAGAACAGAGCTTGGAGGTGAAGGTTGTGTTAAAAAAGTCTTAGTTGGAATCTTGAGGTGGTAAGATGTGTTTAATTCAGTCTTAGGAAAGAGTTTCTAGGTTTTGTTAAAAATGTAATATATTTGATTTTCAGTCTCAAGTAGAGATTAGCAAAGTATAAAATGGTTAGAAAAGCGATAAAGAGTGTTTTCAATGACAATGTTGCGTGGTTAATAGACTTATAGACTCAGTGCAGATAATGGACAGACAAAGTGAGACAATTGGTACAAAGTGAGTAACTGGACAATTAATACCAATAGTTTAATGAACACTCGTTTTTGCAAGATTAATTATAAAAAGGGACAAAGACTTATTCATGGAAAACCAAAGCATTATTTTTAAGAGACTATGTTCTCTATACACGAGTCTTAAACTGATCGTTTACCGCGTGGCGAAAATCGTGTGTTAAGATAACATTCTTTAAAAAACCATAAACGCTATGAACTATGGTAAGAAAAACATTTCTAGAGTGCTGTGCGAATGTATGAAAGATGAACTTTCCTGAAAGCAACGATTCCAATAAACTGCAAGATACTGGATGTCTGAACACTATCTTCGGACAATTTTTATAAAAATTGGTGTCGTGGTATAAGACACCTTATGTTAACTTTAGATTAAGGAATTTATATTATGTTTTAATAATTTTTGCTATATATATATATATATATATATATATATGTTTGATCATTTAATCTTCTTGAAAATATTTCAAGATAAATAAATAAATAAAATAATGAAATATTCAATATTTAAAGTAAATCTCCTTCAGAGATCTTTAAAGTAATTTAAATTAAAAAAGTAATTTTTGTTGCAACATTTAAAGTAAAGATTTAAATTCATTGAATAAATGAATCAGTCTCCTTCTGAGATGATAAAAAAGATAAAGTAAATTAACTAAGATAATATTCATATTTACTTTCATGATCTGTTTAAATAATATGTTCTTGTATAAAAATATTTTGTCTATAATAAATGTATGTTAAAATTTCAGTCTACACAAGAGTTATTTATTCACTACCAAAGAATCACTGGGAGTAAACTTTTAAAAGAATCCATGCCCAAGATCTTTATAATAAGTAAATTCATGTTTTTTTTTTTTTCAAATTGGCAAACATAATGCTTCCTGGCGCCCTTAATGCTGAGCAAGATATTTAACTCATTAAAATTATAAGTTGAAAATAAAATTAAATTAAATTCTTTTTTTTTTTAATGTTTTTATAAAAAAAGTAATATTTATAAATAAAACCGTAAAGGGTGTTAATTTATATTTATTACAATTGTCGCACCAACTGTGTGGCTATTAATGTGTAAAGTAGTTTTTCCCCAGATAATTTATATTTATTACACTATTTAGTATACAATCCCCTTCATAAAACAGAACCTAATTTCACTAAGTCTGTTAAGAATACATGATAATCTCTATTTAGTATACAATCCCCTTCATAAAACTGAACCTAATTTCACTAAGTCTGTTAAGAATACATGATAATCTCTATTTAGTATACAATCCCCTTCATAAAACAGAACCTAATTTCACTAAGTCTGTTAAGAATACATGATAATCTCTATTTAGTATACAATCCCTTTCATAAAACAGAACCTAATTTCACTAAGTCTGTTAAGAATACATGATAATCTCTATTTAGTATACAATCCCCTTCATAAAACAGAACCTAATTTCACTAAATCTGTTAAGAATACATGATAATCTCTATTTAGTATACAATCCCCTTCATAAAACAGAACCTAATTTCACTAAGTCTGTTAAGAATACATGATAATCTCTATTTAGTATACAATTTCCTTCATAAAACAGAACCTAATTTCACTAAGTCTGTTAAGAATACATGATAATCTCTATTTAGTATACAATCCCCTTCATAAAACAGAACCTAATTTCACTAAGTCTGTTAAGAATACATGATAATCTCTATTTAGTATACAATCCCCTTCATAAAACAGAACCTAATTTCACTAAGTCTGTTAAGAATACATGATAATCTCTATTTAGTATACAATCCCCTTCATAAAACAGAACCTAATTTCACTAAGTCTGTTAAGAATACATGATAATCTCTATTTAGTATACAATCCCCTTCATAAAACAGAATCTAATTTCACTAAGTCTGTTAAGAATACATGATAATCTCTATTTAGTATACAATCCCCTTCATAAAACAGAACCTAATTTCACTAAGTCTGTTAAGAATACATGATAATCTCTATTTAGTATACAATCCCCTTCATAAAACAGAACCTAATTTCACTAAGTCTGTTAAGAATACATGATAATCTCTATTTAGTATACAATCCCCTTCATAAAACAGAACCTAATTTCACTAAGTCTGTTAAGAATACATGATAATCTCTATTTAGTATACAATCCCCTTCATAAAACAGAACCTAATTTCACTAAGTCTGTTAAGAATACATGATAATCTCTATTTAGTATGCAATCCCCTTCATAAAACAGAACCTAATTTCACTAAGTCTGTTAAGAATACATGATAATCTCTATTTAGTATACAATCCCCTTCATAAAACAGAACCTAATTTCACTAAGTCTGTTAAGAATACATAATAATCTCTATTTAGTATGCAATCCCCTTCATAAAACAGAACTTAATTTCACTAAGTCTGTTAAGAATACATGATAATCTCTATTTAGTATACAATCCCCTTCATAAAACAGAACCTAATTTCACATAAGTCTGTTAAGAACACATGATAATCTCTATTTAGTATCCAATCCCCTTCATGAAACACATCATTACCTGATTTAATTTCTTCCAGAGATTGAGGAGAGGAGACATTTGTGCTTGCCATTCCAATCTATCAAATTTCGTTGATTTTTCTGTGTTGTAGCTCAAAGCTAGAATATATAGTGGTACATAAATATAAAATTAAAATGTACAAATATTTATGTTAATGCAAAATAAATAATGGTTTAAAATTAAATTAATAATGATAGATATTTCATATTATTGAATTGTTTTCAGTGGAAATCTGTCATCATTTATGTATATAAAAAACTAATACCTATTGCTTCTAAAGAACGAGTGAATTCCTGTTATCGAATGATAAACCTAGAAACATGGAAAAAGTGAGAAGTACCAAGAGAGCCTAGTGTTGTTAGGTTATCACTCAGTTATTATACAACTCCTAATCAGATGACTAATAATGGCTGTCATGCCAACATGGTGTTAGCCATTTCTTCTGTTGTGACGAGTGGTTTTTCCGATCCCATCTGCATTTAGTCTTTGTTATTAAAACAACTCCAAATGATGTCGTAAATAAATTTGTTCAATAAAAAATAAATAATAGGAATATTATTTTAAAAGAACGATTGATTACCACGACGCCTAGCAGCAAATCTGTGAAACAATTTTATAATTTTAAATTGCCTAAATTACAAAATTCTCAACCAAATATTATGAATAACCAAACATTTCGAAATTTAATATTAGTCAAACCTATATTTAATTGAAGCCTAAATTTCCCAGCTATCTATTAAAATAATAATACTACAGTAGATAGGTAGAAATAAAAGAATGGTAGAAAATTTTTGACACGGACAAAAATGAACTGTCAAGCACATAAATGACCGTGTTTGAACAACAACGTCAGAAATTTTACAATTATAAGAAAACGATAATAAATACGACTAAATAAACATGGCCTATAGAAGAAACAGATATTTTTTAATATAAAAGTTCACCTGAGAATATTTATAAATCCAAAAATGATTTACAATATACATAAAATCAACTAAAGTCATAGTCAGGATGGCGGAAGAAAGAAATCAAGCGACAGATATTTTAAAAGACATGCCCACCGACCACTAAATCACGTGATTTAAATAGATTCCATAGACATTGAGATGCGGGAATTTTCGATTAATTTTAAATTAAAATCAAAATATGTATATTAGTTATAATACGACATATTATTTTAAAAGAAGTTATTTGGATCCTTAATATATTTTAACAATTTAATTTACAAAATTAGAATAAATAAATATAAATGAAGTTATTAACAACTTCTTACTTAATAAAGTAGGATAATATATTCATATCATTAGTATACCAAATACATTTTTAATTCAAAGAAATATAAATATAAATTCGAATCTCTATGTACATCGTCTAACAATGGAATTTGGTAAAAAGTTAATATAGTTGAAAATTTGAAGCAAATAAGACGTATTCCAAGTTTCTGCTACTAATTGAAGAAATTTACATAATTTAAAAATATATTTCATACGTTATAAAAATAATGAGAAGAAAAACAGAAGAAATAATATCGAGTGATAATTTCAAATGTTAAATCTACTAAAGTCGATTTGATATTAAGATGATGACAAGGCGGATTCTATGAACTGGTGAGATCTTTCATTTGTATTCTATTCTGTTATTTGTCTAAATCATAAAATCTATGTGGCCTGTTTTTTTTTTTTCGTAAATATTAGTGTTCACAAGTTGAAATGGAATGAATAAAAGTATATAAACTGAATATGAACATCTATATTAAAAAATATAACATTAACTTGAACAACTTATTCAGTTTTGAACAGTTATAAATTGTCAACTTCATTCATCTCATTTTATTTTATTTTTCTACATATACTAAAACTAAAATTAATTCTTTCATTTTCTTTTTCTTTTATGTCCTTTATATTAAATGGTATTATACCTAATTTCCTTGGTAAAAGCCGCACTAACCTAATACCCCGAGAGATAAACTATTATTATATGTATTAAATAATTCCAGAGATATGGACTATAATTAATTGTGTTTTTCATTGATATTTGTGTTACAATAATACCCTGAGATATATATATATATATATATATATATATATATATAAACTATTGTGTTGACTGAATAATTCCCAGAGATATGGACTCCAATTGTTTCTGTTTTCTATTTATATGTGTGTTGCAATAATTACTCGATATATATATTACCATCAAGCTGATTTCATAATATAAAATTTATAATTTCAATTGAGGTTATTTAAGACAAAGTTTTTTTATGCAAACTAATTAAAAGATTATATTCAACTTTAATGATAATAAAATAATTTATGTTTGTAATCCTCAAATTTTAACTTTAACTTTGATACTAAAGAAATAGTTGCTTTGAGATTTGAAATATGAAAATAAACAGGGAAATTTGTAATTGTTCTAAAGAGAAGACAACGTGAGTCAAATAAATGAATGTAAATAATATTAAAACAAGGGCAATAAAAAATTAAAAATAGATATCCAAAATATAAATTTAAGGCAAAATATGTTAGTTATAAGATATAATAAATTTTAAAGTGAGATATTGTATTGTGAAAATAGACAAAGCCTGTTGTCAAGTGAATGATTTGAGCAGTGTCCGTGAGACCAAAAATGTGAACGTATTGAGTTTTGCTGAATAAGGATAATCTAAAAAAGGACACTTAGTTGTGAGATCTAGAGGAGCTGGCAGTTGGTTTGGAACGTCTGAAGTAATAAGATGTGTTTAAATACAGTTGGTTAGGAAAGTCTGAAGTAATAAAATGTGTTTAAATACAGTTGCAAGGGAGTCTCTGAAGTAATAAGATGTGTTTTAAAAAGTTGGAAGGACACGCCTGAGATAGAAAGACGTATTTTCGGATGGGAAATAGTTGAGAACAACGTAGTTATGTTTGAGTGATTTTTGAAATGGAGAACAATTTAATTGATGTTTAATAATTGTGAGAGCGAGTTTTGAGGTGATTGGACATATTTTTGAGTTCAGAGACTATGTTCGGGATAGATGGATTTAACTTTCGGTAGAAGTTGGACAATGTGTTTGTGCTGAAAGAAACGCTTTTAAAAAGTGAAAACGAGTGATTTTGACAAAGATGGTTGTTGGGAATGTTGTTGAATGACAAAATAGAGAGACAGACAAAGTTTCATTTTGAACATTATGCAAAACATTAGGGGGTATCATCATGAAGTTCACAAAATCAGCAGACTGCAATGAACATCCATCTCTACAATTGCAAATTGGTAACAGGTGCTACAAAGCGCTCAAAATTAAATTTTGTATAAACAGTTTAGATTAATTATTATTGTTTGATGTATTATTTGTAAGTTTAATATTTTTGATATGTTTTTTTTATTACTACTTTGCTATTTAAAAAAATTAGAGATGCCTATAAATAGGAATAATTTTTGTTGAGATTAATTAATTTAAAACACATTTAAAAAAGAAACAAGTCTATTTAACTTATATTGATGAGAAATTTTTTAGAAGTTGCAATTCAATACTTATATTAAAGTTTTAAGATTTTTAAATTAATAAAAAGTAAAATATAAATATAAAAAATTAAAGGTTTAAAATAATAAAATTGATAATAAATTTATGTATTTGTTTAAAAGTAAGTAAATAAAGAATATTTAGTTTCAGGAAATCAAATAAGGATTTTTTATTTACCAAGAACCACTGATAAGTACACTTAGAAAAGAAGCACGACCCTGAGAGTAATTTAACTTAAAGGAAATTTTTATATTTTCAAAATTGGTGAGTTAATTCCACCTGGCGCCCATAAAGCTGAGCAATTTTATAAATTCTTTAATTGTACACAGTGTCAATTTTAAAATCAATTAAATCAGTATTTTTAACCCCACTTTTTTATATATTTACAATTAATTGTTGCACCAACGTGGGGCAATTATGTTACAAAAGTAGTTTTCCCTACTCCCATTTTTAATAATATATTTACATGTTATATTAAAAAAAAAAATTAAAGCACACAAAGCATGATTTTCATACGGGCAGAAATACAACTAGTCATTTTATAAAACTGTTAGTTTTGACCATGAAAACATAACTTAAAATATAGATCATTCACAATTACCAGAACCTAGCACAGAAAACTTTGACAATGCTATTACAACTTCTGTCAACTAACCTTTCAAGTTGTCAATCACTTGCATGCTTCTATTTCTTTGCCAGCTCCGATCTATGTTTGCTGAAAGTCCAAAGAATGATGGTGAATCATTTTCGGGCAATCTTTCTATAATTTTAATATGCTCCTGTAAGCAAAATAAAATTAAAAATAGGTAATATAATTTTACAATTAAAAAAAATAAAATATTGATTGTGGATTGTGGAAAATGACTACACATAAAACAATACATTATGAACTAGAAGCTCTTCACTTTCATGGCTTTACATTAACAGACCTAATGTTTAAATTACCCTAGCGTCCGTCGAAGGAGGCAAGAAGACCCCTGGAGCTAGTTGGTGTCTGTCTGTAAATGTTGTATTTTTGAAGTATGAATGAAGGTATGATGAGAGTACTTTTAAATCATAAATGTTGTCCACTCTTCCTCCATAGATTGCTGACTCACATAACCCTTGTACAAAATCCCATCGCACGTCTTTTCCATCTATTAAAATCAAAGTGAAGTTATATAATATGCATACAATGGAACTAATTATCATTTAGAATGTTTAAACTTACTTATATAGGTCAGTTCAAAGTGGAACAAATTTGTTTACTTGTTTTGTTGCATGATATCTATTTCAAGATAATCAATAAATTATTTAATGCGTTTATTTTAATTTAATTTTATTGTTATTATATAACATTTTATTTCTAGATAGCAAAAGCTATAAACAAGTGCCATTGTCAAAAACATATTTTACATAAATAATAAATACAAAACAAATATATACAAAGAAGATTGGAAATTATATACTTTAATTTAATGGAAAACATTTCACTCGTCTAGTTGACTACGATTCAAGATATGATGAAATGTTAGAACTAAATACCATGACAACTATGTGTGTAAAAAATATAACTAAATGTCTGTATTTGCTTGACATGGGATACCAGAGTTGGCAGTAACCGACTCTGGACCCCAATTTATGTCCAAACTTTGGGCAAATGTACAGATTTGCTCATATTACAAGTATTCCTTATTACCATGAAGGTAACAGAGAAGCCGAAAGACATATAAAACATCTTCACAAAATCAGATGACATATATCTTGAACTATTAAACTACAGGAATGGGAATACACCTAATGGAAGTGGATTAATTCCGGAATAGTTACTGATACAGAAGTATAGGTTGTGTTATTACATCTTTATTAAATCCAAAACAACCCGATCATCATCATCATTTATCATCATTTACCCCATCAAATTTGTTAATTTCACTTCCCTCTTCTAACTGACTTAAACTACTGTTGATTTCATTATTATTATTGTTTACAGCACATTCATTCTCACACATATTATTCATTATCTTATTTTGCAATCTCTGTTGTTTTAATTCCTGATTCCATTGTTTTATATCTTGTTTTTTTTCTAATCTATTTTGTTCAAACTTTTTATTCATGCTTTCAAATTTTGCATTAATTTCTAATCTCTGCTGTTCAAATTTTTCATTCATAAATTGTCCAAATTTTTTTATCCCCTCCTCAAACATTCTTAACATAATCTGATTTTCATTTTCTTTATTATTACAAGCCCCATTATTTACTTTATCATCAGCTTTTATAACACAAGCATTCTCTACATTATTTGATTTACAATACCCATAATTTACTTTTTCTGGTTCACTATGTTTAATATCTGCAGTTACAAAAAAATAGGGGGTGCTTCTTCTGACAAACTACTTTTAAAATTTCTATAAGTCTCATTTCTCACTTTAAACACAGCACATATAATCTTTTGCATTTCTTCTTTTAATTCAATTTCCCTATTTACTTCATTCTGTCCTAACCTTACATGCCATTGTTTATGCAATTCATCCCGTCTTAACTCTATAAACCATCGTTCACAAATTTTCTCACCCTTGTCCATTACTAATTCTCTTCTAAAATATCTATTCACATTTTCAAAATATTTATCAGCTTCTTGTTTCATTACTTTAAACTCTCTCACTACCCTCTCTTTTTCACTTATTAAGTTATTATTAATCGTACCTTCCATTTTGATTATTATCTAGACTTTACTTTAAATTTAGAGAGAAACATTCTTATTTATGTCAATTATGAACATTCTTACCTTTTGATAAGATTTTCTAATTTACCAAAAAACCACTGTTTTTTCGACTTATTTGCTTATATTTTTCAATATAAACAAATAGCCCCGCAGTTGAAGCGCCAATCGTAAATATATAAAAATAAAGGGGTTTAAATGTATGATCTGATTAATTTTAAAATTGACACTGTTTAACATTAAGAGTTTATTTTTAAAAAATAGCTCAGCTTATGGGCGCCAGATGGAATTAACTCATCAATTTTGAAAATATAAATTTACTTTGAATTAAAATACTCTCAGGGTCGTGTTTTCTTTTAAAAGTGTACTAACAGTGGTGGTCTGGTAAATAAAAATCCTTATTTTTTCTGCGGAAACTGAACATAGTAATTTATTAAAGTTATTCATATACATATATATTAACCCTGAAACAAGTCAAAATGATATAAATATAAAGTTTTAAATAAATCATTTTATATCAGAAATGTAATGTAAATAAAAATGTTTGAATACGACAACACCTAGCGGCAGACTCGCAAACTATGTTATAAATTAAGCAAGCCTAAATTAAAAAATTCCCGAACGAATATGAGAAATAACTTAATACCACTACATTTTACCTAAACCTAGACTATATAAATTAAAGGCCTAAACATCTCAGTTATCTAACACTTTGACTGCCATGTGCATCATATGGGATGCACAGTGATGTTTTTACACAGGCCATGTGCATCATAGGTAACCACAGATTAAAATCTACATTTTGCCTTCATGCATCAAATAGACGCACAGATCAATGATACATAAATAGGAATGGGATACTACTGGCCTGCGGGTAATGTTTTCTGGCCTTGGTTTTAGGTTGGCACCACTGTTTGTGTTTGAATCCACATGTTGAATTACCAGCTGTTTCTCACATAACCTCTGCCATTTTTCTGATGTTTATGTTTGGTTATAGTTCTACCGGCATATATTACATTGAAGTTTATGTAAAATAGTGTGCTTTTCATTTCAAAAGTTGAAATAATTGTGTGTGAGTGGTTGAAAATATTATTTACAATAATACAAATAATAATTAAAATTATGTAATACAAAACAGACTAGGTTGTAAGTTTGGTGTTTTTATTTGCGGTTAGTGTTTTCTGTTTTTGTTAATTATTGTATTTAAGTGTTTAAAACAAATAACTAGCTACGAATATAAATTTTAAAACTATGGATGATTCTAAAATAACTTCTATTTTGGACGAAACTTTGAGTTCGGATGAACTATTTGATAGCGATGACACTGCTCATGACAGTGATTTTCTTTATCAATCTGATAGTAAAAATAATGATTCTAGTAGTGACACTAGCCATGATTCCATTGTTTCCAGTGAACCACCTCGTAAAATTTCAAAACCCAACCATTCATGTTACGAAACACAGCCTTTGGCTACAACTTCGACTGCAGGTAGGCCTAGTGTATATATCAGTAATTTAGTACCTGCTGAACCTTCAACTGAGAGAGGTAATACACCAGTAAATTTACCTAATGTAATTTGGACTGATGTTACTGGGAATTTAACTAATTTTATTTTCAATGAAAACCATGGTGTTACAACTGATTTCATTGATAATTTGAAAGATAATAGGAAGCCTATTGATTTTTACAAATTGTTTGTAGATGATGAAATTTTAGAATTTATTGTATTAGAAACAAATCGAAATGCTAGCCAAAAAATAATTGATAGCATTGTAAGCGAAACATTAACACCATCAGCAAGACTTAACTTTTGGAATGATATAGATAAAAACGGCCTACAATTTTGCATTGGGTATATTTTATGGATGGGATTAGACAAAAAACCTACTTTACAGGATTATTGGAGCACTAACCCTATGTATAAAAATGAAATTTCATCAATTAAATCAAGAAACAGTTTTGAGCTAATTTTATCTCTTTTACATTTTTGTGACAATGAAAACAAAGATGCGAATGATAAATTATACAAAGTTAGTAAATTAGTAAAACTAATGAATAAAAAGTTTCAAGATGCCTTTTGTCCTGGAGAAAACGTTTGTATCGACAAAACTATGGTTCCTTTTCGTGGCAGGTTAGGTTTTCGTCAATACATCCCTGGAAAAAGACACAAGTATGGCGTTAAATTATATAAATTGTGTGCAGAAGGGGGGTATACCTGGAGAGTAAAAGTGTATGGTGGAAAAGAACTCGCAAAACGAGATGTGACATTTGCAACAGTACTTGAACTGATGAAACCACTTCTTAATACCAACCGATCTCTTTATACTGACAATTTTTATACCAGTGTAAATTTAGCAAACTTTTTGCTGAATGAAAAGACTCACCTTGTGGGCACTCTACGTAGGAAACGGAAACATAATCCTACTCCTGTAGTAAATAAAAAATTTAAAAAAGGAGAAATGCATGCACTACAAAGTAATTCAAATGTTATTGTCGGCAAATGGCGTGATAAACGAGATGTTCTTTTTTTGACGACAAAGCATACACCTGAACTTATTCCAGTTGAAACCAGAAGATGTCAAGTTTTAAAACCTAACGCCATTATCGATTATAATAAAGCAAAGACATTCGTTGACCTGTCTGACCAGAAAAAATCCTACGCAAGTCCAGTAAGAAAAAGTATCAAATGGTATAGAAAAGTGGGCATAGAGTTGCTGTGCAATACAGCTGTAATCAACGCACACTTCCTATACCAAAAAGTTACTGGTTGCAAAATTAAAATAATTAAATTTAGAGAATCTATAGCACTGGATCTATTGCAGATTGGACAACCAGCAAACAATCCTCCACTTTCTATAACCAATCATGGATTGATCGAGACTGACAAAAGACGTCGATGCAATTCTTGTTATAATAAGTTGGCTAAGGCCTACGGAAGGGAAAATGCAATAAAAAATAGCAAACAAGTTGCTCTAAAATGTAAAGGATGTCAACAAAGTTACATGTGTATGAACTGTTTTTTTGAACAGCATAAGTGTGAAAAAATTAATAAGTAACGAACTGTAAAAATAATGCAAGTGTACAAAAACTGTAAGTGTAATGCATTATATATTTCTGTCATTCATATATAACTTTTTGATTTTAGAATTGTGAATTTTAGTTTAAAAATTAAATTGTTTATCTAATACAAATGTGTTAATATAATTAATTTCCATAATTGCTTCATCTTAGGAAAATAATAGATGTGCATCACATATAATCTCACATATGTCATTAAAATAGGCCGCGTGCATCATAAAAAATCACGGGGTAAAATTTAAAAAATAATTGAATTTATTTCAAATGAGTTCATTTGCTGTTATTAAGAAAGCATTTTGGATATGTAAAGGCAAAAAAAAAATGTTGGCCCAAAAGAAAAATTTTGAAAAATATGGCTGGCAGTCAAAGTGCTAATAAAAGTAACAAAACGGCAGTAGAAAGTCAAAAAGAAACTTTTAGAAGCAAAATTTTCCAACACAGAAATGACCGCCGCCTTAAAATAATAGCGTCAGAAGTTGAAATAGTAATAAAACCATGATAGCTACGACCAAATAAAATTGGTCTATGGAAGAAACAGTTATTTTTACATAAAATTTGTCACCTGAATTAATATCAAAAACCTCAGAATAATTAGGTATTTACATAAATACGACAAAAGTTCGAAATTCAAAGATGGCTGCCTAGATCCGTGTTGGACACATATTTAGAACGATCCAGTCACGTGATCAAAACAGTTTAAAAAAAATAATAAATGATATAAGCGGGAATTTTAACCAACTTTATATTGTGACCAAGATAAAATTGTATTTAGTTGTAAGATAACTTTAATGATAAAAAAAGGAAGTTATTTGGATCCCTATAGCATGTCTTCAACATCAAATTTTATTAAAAGTAGAGTCAGTAATTATTAATGAAGTTATTAACAACTTTTGTCTTGTAAATTAGGGTCATATACATTTCATTTGTGCTACAAATCCAAAACATGATCGGAAAAGAAAGTGTATAAAAGTGAATCTCTTTGTAGAGCCTAACAATGGATTTGGGTTGTCAGTCAGAAACTCATATAGGCAATACCTATTTAAGTTTGGCTCCTGCCTGAAGATTTTTCTTAAATATAAAAGTATTGTTTTGATTTTTCTAAAAGTGGATGAGAGGAAGCCTAGAATATCAGTGTTTAATAAAAATAAAAAGTTTAAAAATATACTCCAGGATAGATTGAATATTGACCATTTTTTTACTGCTGCATAATCTAACCTGGTGAGATCGTTCAATTTATTAAACTATAATATTATCTCATTCCTTTTAAACTATTAAGCCTATGAGGCATTATTAAAAAAGAACTAAATATTCACAAGTTTAGTGTAAAAGAAAGTATAAAACGTAGAAACAATTTTATATATATCAAAAGTGCAGAATAACTGCTATATAAGTCAACAATCATCTTTTCATCTTCATCAAACAAAAAAAAAAAAGAAATATTCCTCATTATTTAATTTATTATTAATTATGTTAATATTTATAATTACCCGACTTCTTTGATAAAAGTCAGCACCAACCCAATACCCCGAGATAAAGAGACATTGTGCATTAATAATTATTTTACCCCCAAGATATAGACTTTTATAATTATACTAGCTGTACCCAGCCACGCGTTGCTGTGGCTCACCTGGTTAAATGGAAAATAAATAAAAGACATAAATTAAAATATGTTTATTTTAACAATGCTTGTGGGTACACATTATTTTTTGTAGTTCCATTGTTTGTGTATATATACAGATTATCTGGTTTCCCAGAGTAACATAGAGTAGGATTCATTTTGATAAAAACATTTTTTATATTCTATATTTGTAAATTTATTTTGAAAATCGTAAAAAAATCGTTGGGCATTAAACCCAGCGTCTAGCAGCTGTAGTATCAACAAATAAACAACATTATGAAAAACTAAAAAATTACTATTGAAAGATGAAATTTATAAATATCAATAGAAACGTACTATGCCAAAGATGTGCACAACAACATAAATTATGTGTGTATATTGCCATTAAGGTAGGTAAAATAAATTAAATATAATTTTAGATTAGGCCTAGAAAGATGAACCAATACATATTTCTTGAATGTACCTATTTGCATTCATTACCATAGCAGCCAATTTAATAAAATAACTGATGAAACAGTTGATTCCGATGTCCAGCTAGTAGAAATAATATTTTTAAGTTAGGCCTAGATTGAACCAACACATGTTTCAACACACACAAACCAATAAAAGCTTGCGTTGAGATATTTAAAATTAAGAAAACAATATGTTACAATAGTAGGCCTATTTATATATGGTAAATGATAAATTGAAAATTGCCTCTTTTAATTATAACAATACAAAATCTCTGTCCTAATTAATATTCCCGCGAAAATAACATTGTGTACAATAACCTGTTTTAAAAAAGTTATTATTTATGTAACATTGAGATAAGTTTTTATTTAAATTGTAGGCCTAACTGTTACAATTTTATGTTTTGTATTTATAAAGATTCTTTAATTTTAAAATAAAGATATAAATATTGTCTTTAAAGTGTATTTTATTTCATATTGATATATTAATTATCTTAAAAGTAATTAATTATATAGTTATGTTATTATAAAATTTGGAAGTGTAATACAGTTTAGATTATAAAATAAATGGGTTTTTTGAATTGTAGGCCTAGTTCTTACAATTTTATGTTTTGTATTTATAAAGATTTTTTAATTTTAAAAGAAAGATAAAAACATGACCTTTTAATTATTTTAAATTTTATATTGATAAATCAAATGGTTTAATAGTTATTAATATTATAATGATGAAAATAGGTTATGACAAAAAATTTTATTTGAGTTATTGTAATATTTTTATTTAATCTGGTTTAACCAAATGAAAGATGGTGAAAAAATTCAACAAATTATTTATACTCACGAAATTAATGCTATGGTAAATGTTATTGTCTTAAAGGAATGTCTTACAAAATAATTGATTATTTAAACATTTGTTAATTAAATCTATCAACGTTTTATTTAACAACAATACATTTGGAAACATTGAAAATATTTAGTATAGTGCGTTTTGTTTTTACTTTAACAGAATGTCGTTGTTCACAAAAACCTATCTTAAAAGATAGAAATCCAAATATACAGTTGTTTGAAGTTTGAAATCAGCTGATAATGGAAATATAGGAAACAGTTGACTACAGCTGTTATTATTATAGTCCATAAACATATGTAATGGCGCTTGCATTTTTGTTAAATATTGAGCATAATTTTTGTTGTTTTTATGTTCATTAGATGCTACAGTTTTTCAAAAAGTATATAAAAACACTCGTGGATTCGAATGGAATATTGTGTCCAAATTTCAAAGCAATTGGTGAAGAACTTTCTGAGATTATCGATTTTGAACAAATGCACATTTACATTTTTATTAATATAGAAGATAGACTAGATAATTAAATTATGACTTTGATTGCTATGCATGTGAATTTTACTCCCCGAGATATAGACTCTTATTATTCCTCATAATCATTACCCCGAGAATAGACTCTAAAATATTCATGAATTATATATGTATTTTTTTTTTTTTGTGTTATTATTTATGTATGTACCAATTTTATGTTCAATTTTAACGATCTTTTGTTTTCTTCAATTAATATTGCTAAATGATGTTTAACCAGCAGATGAATTTAATGAATATTAAAGAATAATAAATCATTTACATCCTGTCAACAATTTACAATTTTTTTAAATAAATTTAATATTATTTTAAGACGCTTTATAACCCTTAACACGCTGAATAAAAATTTAGGCTATTTACTCATAACGTGCTATTAGGAAAAAAAAATTTTTTGTAATTGTTTAAAGTTCTATTTGATTTTGGGTTTTTACAGATATATTTAGTTTAAAAAAAATGTAAATTGGCTTTAAAATTATTTTTTTATTTTTTTTACAGATTAAAACAAGAAAAAATAATTAATTTCACATTTTTGACCGCCCTATGAAACAGATTATATATATTTTTTATATTTACAATCAAATCATATTAATTTTTTTAATATAAAAGTAGGCCTACTATTTAATTCAAAATAACCTGAATTTCATCAAAGAAATAAATTTTACTAAAAAAAGATTTTGAGAAAATCAACATACCGTATCAAAAATATCTTTCTACTGCTCACAATAATTATTACCTACATTCAGGACATCAAAAAAATTACTGATATAGAGTAAATATACATATAAACAATAATACGGCCTAAACAAATCAACAATGAACAGCTATAGCAGTTATGCAGTTATAATGCTGACACAAAACATTTCACAACTGACAGTCGTAGTAGAACGAGAAATCACGTTATACGCTCTGGGGCATAACACAAAATGGCGCCTGGTTGCTATAACATCCAAATAAAGACCAACGACAAGTGATCGAGAACAAATACCGTAGTGGGAGTGTCACATTATACCAATACGACATTTCCCTGCACTCTATTGGACTTTAAATGAATTAAAAATACCTGCAGAAGTCAAATAGTGTTGAATCGAGATATCCTGTCATACGCGTTACCAGTCAAGTTGAGGGTTACGTGAAATCCCGTCATACGCATGCTAAGGGTTAATGGTACATATTCATTAGTATATTATCTGAAATTATTTATATTGTAAATTTTAAATTGTCCTGTCTTGAAGAGACCAAACTTTATTTTAATGGTTCTACTTTAATTAGTTGCAACTTTTAATGATTATATTTGTTATGAGCTTCTTTATTCTCATATATTAAAAATTTATATTATTTTTTATTTAAATGTTAGATTAAATCTTTTAAAATTACTGCTTACATTACAACTACTTATTTAAACAAATTTTAACATATTTTTTCATCATTAGTCTTTTTTATACAAAAAAATTATATAAGATTGTCTATCATTTTTTGTTACCACATTGTAGCCATTTCCAGAGTGAACATCCTTTGTGGTGAGCAGCACTCATTCTTGAAGTACAGGTTCATTGTAGACGTAATCAGCCCACTGACGATCTCAAGTTGTCCTTACAAATTCACAGTCCTCCTCATGTGTCAATCACTTTCCTACACTCTCTACCATCAATTGATTCTAAACTGTTCTTTTTGATTCACTTTATCTCAGACGTTCCTTTAAGACTGTTTAAAAACATTAATACTACATTGTTCACAACTATCTTTTAACAAAAAATACGTCTGACCAAGTCAGACACCGCCTCTAAACTTTTCTAAAAACACATCCTATTACCGCAAACGTTTTCTTAAGACTGCTATAAAAACACATCCTATACTTAGAATGTTCCTATGCAACTGCTACTGAAATATTAAAAATGTTTTTAATACAAAATTGCGTCTGATCAAGTCAGACGCCGCCTTAAGACTGTCTTTTTAAAACACATCCTACCAACTCAATCATTTCCCTAAGACTGTGCCTCACTAGATCTCACAATTAAGCGTCCTTTTCAGATCTACTAAGTCAGCAAAAAACTGTTCACATACTTTGCACCACGGACACTACTTAAACCATCCTTATAACAACATGTCCTGTCCATTCTCATAATACAATATATCACGTAAAAATTTATTACAACTTACAACTAACCTTAAATTAATATTTTGGAAATCTATATTAAATTTTTGTTTAATGTTGTTTAATGTTAACCTTTGTTTTAATGTTATTTTCAGTCATTTATTTGACGCGTGTGGTCTTCTCTCTAGACCAATTATAAATTTCCCGGTTTATTTTCATATTTCAAATCCTAAAACAACCATTTCTTTAGTATCATAGTTAAAGTTAAAATTTAAGGATTACACAGTACAAGAGAAACTTGTAAAATCCATGATTATAAATATTTCACTTTAATATATATGTACATACTTTACCCTTAAATATATGTATGTTTATTGGGTGTAATGGTACTAGTTTTACAATAGAAGTAAAAATATGCCTAGTAATATTGGTAGTTATTGATTACAGTTTAGAAATGCTGCACATTTTATGATTCCTAATCATACATCTCAGTATATTAATTAGTTGATCGAAAATATTATGCAAAGTCTCAATAAAAATAGTTTTCAAAAAAGTGTTATTGTTGTTTTTTATTTCATTTTCTTTGATATATACTGTAAAATATATACTGTATTTTGTTTAGTCACTATGTGTATTTTAATTTGATCAGTAATGAGTGTAAAAATAAGACTAAATTGGTATAATTATTTTTAAAAACAATTTAAAACCATTTTTAATTGGTTTATTGATGTAATATTAGTTTTACAATGTCCCATTGAGATGAAAATCAAAGTGTAGTGTAGTAATTGCATTAAACAATTAAAACATTAAATATGCAATACAGTAGACCCCCGATTATCCGTGGAATTGGGTGGCAAGGGAACCGCGGATAGCAAAAATCGCAGATAACCTGAAAAAAAAACCAAAAATGAGGTGAAAACACGAAAAAATATTTAAGCATAGAAACTATGTTTTATTGTACAAAAAACATGATATGTAAAACTTTAAAAATATATACAGTACAGCAGAAACCTTAGCTCTACATCTAAATCACTAAAATAAAGAACAGTAAATAAAAAACAATATACTGTATGTACTGTACTGTTAACAAAAAGTGTTCAGTTACGCTTTTTAAAAAAAAAAATCAGTCACTTGCTTTTGATTCTTGCATTGGAAACACCTTTTCTTTATTCTAGATTGTACTTTCCTTAACATAAGTTTTACTGCCAGTTGTGCGTCGTCATCTTGTTCCTCTAAATATTGAAGCAATCCGTCTACGTGCTGCAAAGCAGTTTCGTGTGTCATCCACATAGGCACCTCATCTTCTGAACTTTCACTTTGTTCTTCGTTCTCGTTCAATCCCATAACTTTGTTCGTTATCTCTACGTCAGTCAGTCGTTCAAACCCCGGCACACTTGCATCGCATTCCAGCCACTCTTCTATGTTCTCTTCGTCGACATTCTCACCTCCCGGAATGGATGTCAATAGGTCAACAAGTGTAGCGGTCGGCATGACTTCATTTTCTTCTTCACAAATGGTTTGGTTGACATTTGTTTCGATACTCGGAAAGAGTTGTTTCCATGATTTAACAAGGGTTGAGGGTTTGACGTAATCCCATGCAGAAACAATATCGTAAATGCTATCCAAAATTGATTAATTTTTTCAAAATTTTTTTGAGATCGCAGCCTTCTTCAATTTTTGACAGTAACAATTTTGTTCTGTATGTTCTCTTCATTGTTGCAATGACTCCCGGGTCCATAGGTTGTATCAGCGCAGTAACATTTGGGTGCAAAAACTGTGAAAAATTTGCCTGTCAGAAGTTTTAAGCACACTTGTAGCTGGGTGTGAAGGCGCGTTGTCAATTAACAAAACAGCTTTCATTAGCAAATTTTTTTGAGTCAAGATGTTTACGTACTTGAGGCACAAAAATCTTTTTAAACCATTCTTGAAAAATCTGCTGGTTCATCCAACCTTTTTTTTTGGTTGAAATAATTAACTGGTAAATTTTCTGCTCTTGTCCCCTTAAAATACCTCGGTTTCTTAGATTTACCAATTACAAGAAGCCTAAGTTTGTGACTACCCGCAGCGTTGCTGCATAACGAGATTGTAATTCTTTCTTTGCTACTTTTGTGACCTGCCGCTTTATGTTCACTTTCAAATGCTAAAGTACGAGTGGGAAGACACTTCCAAAAAAGCCCTGATTCATCAGCATTATAAATTTGTTCATATGACAGATCTTCAGACCACAAACTCTTCAAAATCACATTGAAAATCATCAGCTGCTTCTTGATCATTCCTCAGCTTTTCTCCGTGTAGACCAATCTCTCTAATTCCATGACGTTTCTTAAAACGATGTAACCAACCGGATGACGCATCAAAATTTCCTTCCTGGCCTAACAAATCAAATTTTTTTTGCTTTAGCTGCAATGGTAGGACCAGACACGGGGGTGCCCTCACTTCGCACCTGCGCTAACCATTCCGTTAATGCCGAATCAAGTTCATTATAGATGGATTTCTTCATTGTTTTTCTTTTTGTCATCCCAGAAGCACTGTCCGACACTGATGCAAAGGCCAACAGTTTGACTTTTTGCTTTAAAACGTCTCGCACTGTTGTTTCCTCGATCCCGCAATTCAAACACATCTATGTCCTTGAAACGCCATTTTCTATTTTAGAAATCATTTCAAGTTTTTGTGCAATGGTTAACATAACTTTCTTTCGTTTTTCAGCCATTATTAATTGCAGGAACTAACGAAACACTAAACTTGAGCGCTGACAAAGAAACATAAAACACGACTGATCACTAAGCACGCTTACTGATAACTGACACCACTAGCAGGCCGAGAAGGGGGGAGGTCTGTATGTAGAGGGGAAGGTCAGTGAGCTTGACAGAGGGGATCGATACTGTGATACTTTAACGTAAAGCTGTGTGAAATCTCTAGACTTTATACTTCGTCGTGTGCAGTCGTAATTTAAAAAAAATATTTCATGGCACTCACGGATAATCCGCACTGCAGTTCATCTGCTCGCGGATAATCGGGGCTCTACTGTATTCAAAAAATAATTAATTTCATACATTTGCAGTGGGTTTTCGTGAATAACTAGAAATAGATGAGAAATATCAAAACATATTTATAACACTGAACTCAGGATTGAAAAACAAAGTTAAATCATGTACCAAAACACAATGTTGCTATTTAAAAAATTAACTCAAATCAAATATGGTGTCTGAAAATCTTAACACATCACAAAACCTAGTATAAGTAATTATACACAAACTTCATTTAGAACAAAATTATTGTGGCACAAACTATGGAAAAAAGAAGGGGTAAGCTAGTTTATGGCCACTCTGTATAGAAATGAAGCTAGTACACCACGCTTGGACACTAAACCCAGATAGTAAAATGAATAACATACTAAAAACATGAAACTGTCAATATTGGCTGGCCAAGTTGTATGTCAAATGATAATGGGTGCACTGATTAAGAAATATTACACAACAGAATTTTACAAGCTACAACAATAATAATACCAATTTATCACGAAACAAGCCCCTGCAGTGACAATTTAAAAAGTTTTAATAGATTAATTCTAAAATGTAAAAAATAATAGAACATATTTACAATAACATGTATACACAATATGTATATTAAAGTTAGTCCAGCACAGTCTCACCTTTATTTAATATTGTTTGTAATACTTGAAGTGCAGCAGAAAGATCTGTATCATTGAACTCATAGAGTTTAGCCCAACCTTGAGGAATATAAGTACGTCTCTCCTGGACAATAGCATGAAACCAAGCTAGAACAAAGAGAGCTCTTGGGATTTCTCTCTGATTTTCCCACGAGCTATATGTACGCAAAAGGTTACGTTTCACACCTTGAGGTGCCTAAACAAAATAGAAAACAATGCAATGACATTAGACATGTGTGTTATTTAACATAATAGGAAAAATAATATGAATACTACATTGGAGCTATTAACACGGTAATAGGTTACTACAAACACAAAACACCCTATTAATATTGGAACGAAACAAAATGTTTCACAGATATCTGTTACTGTAAGGTATTAAACGACAATTGAATAATCACTAACCCAACGTTACAATATATTAAAACATATAGCAATACAGTACGATAAACATTCATGCTATGCACATACGTAAGCTAGAATTAAAATTGATTACTCGTTTGAATTATATGACTAATTTATTGTTTTATTGTTATTACAATATTTATATTATTTATTGTATATATTTATAATCTAATTATTTCTTTTAAAATTTATTAGATATTTCTATTTTAACTTTATATTTCTATTATTATAATTTTTTATTTTTATTATTTTTATTGTTTACTTATTAACTTATTTTTTTATATAGTGAACATGTTTTAATGTTTTTTTTTTACCCAACAATTGTATTAATTTTATTGTAATTTCAAAATTTTCACACTTTTTATTATTACTTTTATTGTAGTACCCATAGTCTATGTTAATTCATTTTTATTACAATGAATATGATCTTCTAAATAACTTATACTTTCTTTTATTACTTGATAATTGTATTTATTTTATTATATATATTTAAAGCGGTTTTTATTTATAAAATTACTATTTTTGTTAAACTATGTTACAGAACTCTTCAAACCATAAATCTTTATATATTTACAGACTATTCATATTTTTAAATATAAGAGAACCTTTTAAAAATGTAATCAATGTTGCCTGAACTGTAAATTCATTTAAATAAAAAACAAATTTGATTGGGTGGCAGATAATTGTATTCAAAATTAATCAGTACTCATCTCTAGTTAGATAATAGCAATTTTTTAAGAAATGATAGACATATATTTTTCCATTAAACTAATTCTTTAATAAATGTTGCCATTTTATGACACATGATCTACTAATGTAAAAGTAGAGGATAAAAGACTGAAAAGGGTGTTGGTTAAATGCCTTATTTATCTGTCTTATTTAAAATGTATCCTCCGAAGAAGAATGTATTTCTAATTCCATTGTTGTAGTAACTCACGGGTTAGTGAAAATTTAATTTCCATATTATAATATGTTATCCTTTACTTAATCTTCTTTTCTATTTTTTATAAGGGAATGAATGATGACCAAGAGGTTTTTCGCCTTTTATAAAGAAATAAAAAACCAGAACAAACAAACTTCATTAGCACTAATAAGGTTGCTTATACTCAGTAAAAAAAAAGTTCACATTATATATATTTGTTAATCGTTTATTTACTTCACGTACGTCACCACATACCATAGGAGTGAAAATTCGGACACCAGGAATTTTGTCTTATTATACTATTATGCTATCTATTATTATTATTAAACCAGCCAGTCAAATATTATTATAACATGGAATGTTATTAGTGCCAAATATTTTGTAAAACCACTTTTCACTTGTCAGTGGGTTAGTGAGACCCAAAAATGTATACAGGAAGTTTCTGTATTGGGCGGAGAAAATTCAGGAGGTGGTTATATGGGTCAAAATAAATAAAACAAGTTCCTATAAACGTATGTTCGGAAATACATCTTTTACCAGCTATCATCCATTTTATTTTTTTACTACATAATTTATATCTCTAGAACAGCTTAACCGATTGAGTTGAAATTTTGCACAGTAGTCATCAATGTAATGACCTAGTTTGAAAAAAAAAAAAACTCAACTTGTTCCAATAACCTGTTTCCAAATGGTGGCTAATTAAAATTTTATTGAAAATAACTTGAAATGAGTTTTTTCGTTTGAAATATTTAAATGGCAGTTGTTTTGAAACGAATTATTCCTAAACAATAATTGTTATTATACAAGATAATTTTTTTTTTCAAACTAGATCCTTATATTTATGAGTACAGTAGACTATCATAAATCCTGACTATTGTGGCAGACGGCCGGTCCGGATTACGAAAAATCCGGATTTCCAGGAGTCAGAGATAAGTCGGCCGTGACGCCGATAAGAGCGGTGATAAGCCGCACATGCAATCGCTACCGGCCCATGCCGATACCCAACGACACTTGTTACACTCTGAAACATTAACTAATACATAATACAGTACTGGACTGCAATTAAGTAAAACACAGGATAGGGCGTGACAATTACCTCAGCCACGTGGAAACTTCCAATGCCCATGAATCATTACAAAATACGTCATTCATGCAATGCGGAAGATCGTGTAAAAATTGAAGGCTCTAAAGCGGCAAATTGTTATTAAAAAAATTTTACAGTCCGGTCCGGATTTTCCCGGAGTTGGAGATAAGTCGGCCGCGGGGCCGATACGAGCGGTGATAAGCCGCACATGCAATCTCTACCGGCCCAAGCTGATACCCAACGACACTTGTTACACTCTGAAACATTAACTAATACATAATACATAATACAGTACTGGACTGCAATTAAGTAAAACACAGGGTAGGGCGTGTCAATTACCACAGCTGCGCGGAAACTTCCACTGCCCGTGAATCATTACAAAATACGTCATTCATGCAATACGGAAGATCGCGTGAAAATTGAAAGCGCTAAAGCGGCAAATTGTTATCAAAAATTTTACAGTCCAGTCCGGATTTTTGTGATCCGAATTTATGAGAGTCTACTGTATCATGAAAAATTTCAACTCAATTGGTTAAGTCGTTCTAGATATATAAATTATTTAATAAACAAAAACAAAATGGCGGATATCTGGTAGAAGAAGTGTCATTGGACATGTTTATAGGAACTATTTTCTTTATTTTTACCACTATAACCACCCCCTGAATTATTTCAGCTCAATACAAAAACACACTGTATATTGAAAAAACTCCACATGTAGTTTTAACTTCAAAATACTTTCTCTCATGTAGAAATAAATGTAAAATCAATGATTTATAAATTCCTGGCCATTGATAAACCATATTTTTTTTTAGAAACATTAAAAATTCTTTGAAACACTGTAAAACCTGTATAACATGCTAATAGTCTTAAAATATGTGTTTGTTTATTTTTCGGGTCTATATCACATCCTTTGTGTTAATAGTAAAAATCATTAATAAAGGTTAAACAAAAGAATCAAGAAATCCTACTCTATAATGTTTATATATAACAATAGCTTGTTTCTTTTATCTCTAGTTAAAAAAATATACATGTTTATTAACATGAAGTGGTTTGTCTTTCTTTTTTCCTTCTTTTTTTTGTGTTTGTTTTTTCGATATGTTTTAGATTAGGTTTGTAGGAAGTTCTGTGCATCTGTCTCCTCAATTTAGTTATATAAATCTTGTAAATTTCTATTTGTATGTGGGTGTATATATCTATATATAATAACTTTTATTTCCTTTAATCATGTATTCTTAAAATAGCCTATAAAATTAATTTTTGTATTATTGTTTTTGTTTATATTTTATTGTTAGGGTGGGGGGGGGGTAATAATAATATGTAGTTACAGTAGTCTCCACTAACAAATGAGGAATCTATGTGGAAATTAATTTCAAAAGTTAATTTATATTTTATTTTGAATATATTTTTGGAAATATAACCTATTTAAATTTGAATTTGATTCTAAGGTAGTTGGACAATAAATCTGAATAAGTACTTGTCTCTATTCACAATTAAGCAAAATAATAAATGTAATAAATGTACTGGTGGGGAAATTTTACTATTGATATTCCCTCTCACTCTCTTATTTTTCACCCTCCATTTCTTACCTTCCTCAACTTTCTTCCGTAAACAATTTGATATATATATTTAATTTTTTTTTTTAATATAAAGAGAATATTAATCAGATATGTGAAATAAATTAATGAACAGTAAAGAATACATACAACATGAAACGGTGTTAGTAGCATATCCAAACAAACTACACAACCAGAAGTGTAGGTGAGGCGACTATGTTATTTTCTTCTGGCATTGATAAAAACATGATTACAAATAAGGAGTCGGAAAATGACTATACTTTATTTGTATAAATACAACAACTAGGGTGGTAACCCTTATTTCCAAGACGTACCCCACATGCGACATGATTATTGGCCATTTATAATAGAAATTACAAAACTTTTTAAAGATCAATGATAATTTTTGTCTCTGAATTATTAATATTTCAAATTAGTCAATAGAAATGTTTATTAATTTCTCTTCCCCGAAAATGTGAAGATGCACTCATTACTATCTCCTCACTCCTTCCTATTGGGTACTCCTGTTTTATTTCCAAAAGTCTAATGTGGACAGGAAACCAACAAAACCCTGCAAAAATATATAGAATAACTGAGACTTGAATTTTCAATCAAAGATTCCTCATTGTAACACTCATCTTAGATTAGTGGCTACTATGATGCCTAATAACTAACTAGTCTTATACAATTTTACCTCATATACAACTTTCAGACAACATGTAGCAAGCACAGAAGAAAACTTATGGTGAGGTTCTGTTGTAAGCCATAGACGAAAGTTTGAATGTGTTTGTAAAGTCTGTAATTCTTTCTCCAATGTTGATAGCCACGAAGTCATCAAATGTAAGTTCTTAAGGCATAACCAATGACCTTGACTGCTTGCTTCTGTTAGTAATTGTAAGGCAGTTGTTTCTTGACCTTCACCCAAAGCTACCTGTAGACAAAAATTAATTCTTTATTATTAAAAGTTGGTAAAAACATGTATAAAAGTGTGATACACGCATCTTGGTATCTGAGAGGATGCCACTTAACAAGCATCTCAACTAAAAAGTCCCATATTTGAAAATTCACCTATTGTAAGCCCACTGAGAAAAGAGATCTAGATCACCTTTTCTCTGGAGTTTACCTAATGACTCTGCAATCTAAAGGGTTTTTGTAGTGTTGCTACTTTTGTTGCAAGAGCTAGAACTAGGTACAAAGTCACTCAGCAATATTTTCACCTTTAAGATGGCAAAATCACCACTCGAGATGTGTACTAGGAAAATGAGGAATCGTTAGAACATATACTTTTCACTATAGCATTGAATAATGGTTGAGAAGAACTAATGGGCAGGTTTTCTCAAAACAGCTTGATATCTACAGTTTTCAATAAGAAAAAAGGATTCAATGAATGACAAAAACAAGAAACAAACAAAGATTATAATAAATCTAGTATGTTTATTATATTACCCTTATGTACATCTTGATGACATAGTCATCATCTTCAGAGGTTTAGAGCTAAACTAAACTTAAACCTGAAGATAAGTTCCAAGTTAGCATCCCCTCTTGCTATTAACCAGTCAATCAAAAGGGCATGTCTTGCCTCATGCAACTGTCAATGCTCATGGCAACCTTATGGAAATATAAACCTTATTTAGAAAATATAAATAATAATAACAAGACCTTATCACCCTGAAAAATAACTTAGAATTTACTCTTAAATCTAAAGTTTTAAATAGCAGGAACATGTGGCCTCTAGCAAAAGATGTGTACAGAAGACACCGTTTAATCAGTACCATTTAGTGCTGGAGTATTCAACTAATAATAATAAAATAGTTCAAAATATTCTGATTAAATTCTTGGGGTGTATTATCTCAAAATCAACAACAATAATGTAATGTTAAAAAAAGTCAGACTTCAAACGTCTAAATAATTTAGTTTTAAACCCTGACAATTTGAGAACCCACAAGTAAAGGCCATTTTATAGCATCATAGTTATGTTGTCCATTAACTTGTGATACTCATTTTGGTTGTTTAATATTTGTATGGCATAGCTGGATTACAGGTAAGTTCTATAATGATCCTAATTAGATTGTTTTTAAACTCTACAAACTACTGCGTTAAATTAAATCTAGATTTAACATTACCTCATAATACATGCTTTTATTGCTCTGAGCCAAATTACGAAGCTCTTGGGAGGGATCACTTCCTGGAGACGTAATAATTAAGATAGGCTCAGTTGCAGACGTCTCATTTAGAAGTTGGCTTAATCTTAGTGGTGGAGGTGAAAGAACTGCAACTCCTGCAATCAATTCCATTTGGTTTTTATGTAGTTAAAAGACTACCAATACGTAGGCCTTGATCTATAATTATTACTAAAACTTCACTCAATCTTTACTCATCATGAATTAAATACACTGTGCAAAAACATTGCACTAACTTTCTCACACATCCATCTAAGAAAGCAAAAATTGACGTTAGTTGCTGTCTTCTGAAAAATGTATTTATGCTACTTTTTACATAAAAAAAACAAGAAAAAGTAAACTTCCTTTTATTAATTTTTTTCCATGTATGTCTTATGAGAGATAAATTGGTATATTAGGTTAGGGTCCCCTTATCAACTTTTTGAAAAATTGTTAAAAATATTTTTAAAGATATAATATATCTTGCTTCACTTGTGCAAACTTAAAACTCTTCTTAAGCATAAAACACATTTGATTGAAGTGAAATGTGTAATGAGAGCAGTCAAGGTTTTTGTTTATTGTCATTTTTTCCAGTTCGAAGAAACTTGCTTACTAATTTAGATACACTCAGTTGACAGATTGTTTTTTCAAGATGTAATTCGTTAAAACGATCGGCAGTTGCTCATGCTGATCTTCCTCTCTCCCCGTATAATAAAATGTATCCACTCTTTCTTCAATTGTAAATTTCATTTTAATAATTTTTTTTTTTAATATCAATAATGATGTGAAAATAAAGCACAACTGAAGTACAAGTTACAAAGACACCAACAAAGTTTTTCTAGTAACTGAGTAGTTTCCAGTCTAGTTGGACTTTCTCCTCATATACTTGGAAAAACCAAAGAGATAACAGTCCCAAGTTTATTGTTACTGATAAGGCAGTACAATGGTTGAATGATAACAATTTCAGGTATTTCCTTGTGAAAGTTCCAATAAAACTTTCGAAATGCCTAGTCAGCTGCCAATCATCTTTTTTTGAATCGATCTTTAAAATGAGGTGTCACTAGACCCATTTTTCTTTAAATAATTTTTCAACCCCCCGCCATACATCATGATTCATGAAAATTTGTTGGGCAGTTCAATTAAAGTTAACATCAAAAATGGGAATTTTTATTTAATTACTTAAAACACTGTGAGGTGTACAACCTCATTTGTTTCTAATACAGTACTATTTGCCACCATTTCTACACGAGGTGAGATTTTTAAACTCTTTTTTTGCCAATCATCTTCTTTTTAATAGATCTTTAAAATGAGGTGTCACTCGACCCCCCTGTACCATTTGAAAATTATTATTTATCCGCATTTGCCCTCTTTGGAAAGGGGGCACTAGATAACAGGAGTCAAATATCAAATAGGTGTCCCACACATTCAAAATATAAATGCCACACACTGCAGGTTTATATAATCAATACAAAGAAAATTATAGAGAGTGTCTCCTTACTAAACTGACACCCTATATATAAAAATCCAACAAACAATATCTTATAAGAAATTGTCTCCGACTCACCTAACATTCTGCTTGTAGATGCAACTTACTAGCATATCATTACGAAAACCCCTGTGCCAGGACATTCACTGAGCTCTGTCACATTTGTCTGCCTCTCCATATCCCTTCTCTACATCTCTCCTTACATTATTCTTTTATCTCTATCTATCCCTACATCTTTGTCTCTTTCCTGCAATCATAATTCCTTTCATAATATAATTTCATATTCTGATACAACCTTATCCTAGCTTTTTCAATTTTTTCCTTTAGACTGTTCTGGATTCGCTCTTTTATTATTTCAGTGTTTCCAATTAGAGCAATTCAACTCTCATTGATTTACCTTTAATTACTCTCAGCAACCTCATTTCTCTTGCTTTCATTCTCTTCAAATCTCTTTCCATTATATTCAGTTGTCTTTGCAGCAAAAATTACTATTAGGATATTTTCCGAGCATAGATAGCTTTGCTTTTAATGATACTTTATTGTCCTATATCAACTGATTCACACTTTAACAGAATCTTGACCTCTTCACTCTTTAGTTTGTTTTGAATCCTCCATAATGTGAGTATCCTACGTCTCATAACTAGTGATGATGTAGCTTAAAAAGTCACACAAATTCATACAAAACTGGTACTTGGGATTTTTTAGAAATTCACAAGAAAGTAATAAATCATAAACCATCTATTTTCATGAAGTTTTAGTTTACAAACTGTATTATTAAAAAAGATAGTCCATACTTCTTTCCTTTTTATTTTCACACTCTACATTCAATTGACTAACCAAATTTCTAAACATTCCATCACCCAAATCCACTAATGTAGTGATGAATCTCCTATAGGTTTCATATTTTTCAATTAAAAAAATAATAATAACAGCCTGTAGTATATGGTTGGCATGTTTTTTATGTATCTTAAACATTTTAATAATTTAAAACAACTTTTAATATACATACGAACCCTTGTAATGGCACCTGACGTTAGGTAATATATGAACGAGCTCATTAGACATGCTTGCTGAAATGATGAAAGCACTCTAGGAGGCACATTTAGAAACACATCTTGTATCATCACAATCAAAAAGATTAATAACAGTACACTATCGTTGAATTATGGAGATTTATGAATTTGTAGAGTAAATATGTGAGGAGGACACTAATAGTTTATAAATTCCATATTATATACATACAACTAACATTTATGAGGGAAAAAATCTATAAAAAACATACCCAGAGATTGTAATGCAAAGTTAGTTAAAGCTGAATGCAGAAGATCAGGACACAATGCTTGGACCAAGAGCACATGTTGGAAGCTAGTCAAAGAAGTTGGAGCTGGACTTTGTGGGAACTGCAGCCATAGATTTTCCTTTTCCAGAATCAGTTTCTTGAAGAGTTCTGGTAAAGTATTCTGTAAAATATAATTTAATACACTTTATCAATTTATACTTGGTGGGTTTTATTTTAAAAAAAGTGAATTATATTTCACTTACAAGTCGTTACCTTTAATTTGTATTAAACCAATTAGTGCTGCACTCCGTATAAATGCTTGTAAATTGTGCATCATGAGACCTCAATCACGTTTTAACTTTCTCACATATACATAGTTAAAAGAAAGTTGTATATCATGTGTCAAAAATCAATAATATCGGTTTTGAGGTCTTCTGAGTCCAAAAAAAATTAAATTTTGAATTATGTCTATCTGTCGTTTGTCATAAGAGCAGTTAATATATTTTATTAGGACATTTGCCATTATTTGTGTATAGAAAATTAATAAATTATGCTTTAAGAATATAAATCAAATCTCATTATCAAATGTCACACTAGAACATAAAAGAGGAGAAAAAAAAACATCATAGCCTAGGGCCATGTTGGAAACTAAAACTATATCTATAATTTAAAAAATACTCAAGCCTAAAACTAGGCCTGATCAGGCAAAGATAATAAGAAAAAACAAGGATTCCCCGACCTCAAAAACTTTTTAAAATTAAAGCAGTATAATGAAGCGCTCTGCAGTAAAGTTGGACTCTAAACTAAGGTGTTACTTAGCCATACCTATATCCAGCAATGTGCATGAGGTACAAGACTAAGACGAAATACAAATGTGATCAGATAAAACCACAACACACAGGCCTACACCATACAAAGGATGGTAATCAACTGTTTAGGACAACTAAGTTGCTTCCCATACTTTGAGTAGTGTAGACCTATTAATTGAGAAGTTTTTTTTTTTAAATAGCCCCATGACTGATTTTTTTGTTATTTTACTGATAATTCATGACCTGGTATTTTTGGAGAGATGGGACCAACACATTTTGTTTAGGTCCTAGAGTACAACTGAAGTAAAATTTGATCAACATAATTATTTTGATAAAATCATAATATTGTTTTTTCTTGTGGCAGGTACCCCTAAATTTTGAGTGATTGAAAAATGAAAAATACTGCTCAAGATGAGTTTGGGTTGTAGAGCAAACACTGCAAAGGCGACAGACTGATATCATTACACATATCACTTTTTATGGCTCAGGATATATTTGGAAAAAATTCAACATAGATTTTTTGACCCATCACATACCTTTGGATGGAAAATGTAAAAAATTTTGGAGAAAAGAGAGGGAAGAGTAAGAGGAAAATTAAAACTAATGACAGATCGAAAAGAATGGAAGTCTTTCTCTGAGGCTCCGATGCCACTGACATAAGGAAAGGAAGAAGATTTGTATTAACTATTTTATTAGGATTTAACATACCTGCAAAAGATAAACATCATAAGCTCTGTCACTACTTATCCAAACAGGTACAACCTGTTTGATTTGTGCTGAATCCACTTTGACATCACCTACAGCTTGTCCAATTAGTAGCTCCCATTCCTGAAAATACAACGAAATTGATAGAACAAAACAATAAATCAGAGATTTTCATTTACTTACTTTTATGAACATGAATAATTTTTACAACACCAGCACACACCTTATGGCTATTGTACTTCCAGGTCCCAAGCCCAAATCATGTAGGGGCCTGGTCCCAAGTTCGGATTTTTTTTTTTCTTTTTAGTTTAACCTAGTTATTTAAAATGATGGAAATTTTTTTGTTCTTAAGATATTTGTTTTCCATACAAAAATAAAATTCTACCGACATCACCATCGCCAACCATAAAAGTAAAAGTTGTAACTTTTATAATGTAGAGATGGAAGAAGGTTGACGAGGTAGTTAGATAATTCAGTAAGTTGACCAACTCTCTCAAAACCTGGCAGAGAAGCACAACTGGCCAAAACTCTCTGAACCATTTATCAATTTTACCCATATAAAATGAATTGGCAAAAAATGTCGGACTTTTCTGTTGTTATTGACGATTTCAGCCAGAAGATGTATTAGTTTCGTTTAGTGTTTTATTCAAAACAATTCAGTAGGTTTAATTTAATTCTCTAGAGGTATGTGAGTCATTTTTGTAGGCCTTCAACAGTTTAAATATAACTGTTACTTTTAATTTTAGTAGCTTTATAATTTACATTACTAGTTTCAATAACGAATTTTCATTGCTATAGTAGTTCTTTATTTAAAAAAGTTTTCTGATTTAACAGGCCTATGTAAAGTAATATAAAATAAGATAAAAAGAAAAGTCCCAGGACTCATTGATTTTAATTGTAGACTTCTTACATTTAATTGTAAAATAATCCCCACACTTATATTTCACATTCATTAATAGATAAATTATATCCAATTTGTTTTTTTTGTAAATACTATAATCAATGTTAAGTTTAAATTTAAATTTTGAGTGATTATAAATTTTTTTTTTACAAATCTTTTTCTCATTTATAGATTTGTCATTGTCCATTAGATAGTAAAAACTTACAAAACTATAGTGCAATTTTGATTCGTTAGGGTGTTATTATGTTTAGTATTTTTTACAGTAAAATAATATTCTGCAAGAGACCAATGGCATTGACCCATGCCATGGAGAAAGGCACAATACAAAAAAATGGGAGAGCAAACAACCATTTTTCTCACGCTAAAAAAATAAATAAATAAAGGAAGAAGGGGTCCACTTAAGATTCAGGATTTGAGTACACAATTTCATGTGGGGGTCATGCCCTATAGCGATTTGCTCACAGTAGTTAAAATACTTATTACATATATTATTTTATATTACTTTATATTATTATAAAAGTTGTTTATTTATTGAATGAAAAATAGTGGCGTAATAAGTAATAATCATATAAGAACTGACATGTCTTTTTAAATTAGAAGTAATAACTAACGTTGAATATACACAAAAATAATAATTTTTTGAATATGTACACATTCAACTTTTTTTACTATGCAAAAGATCACTTTATAACAAATTACTGCATGTATAAGTTTTAGGTTTTACAATAAATACAACGTTAATAGTAAGGACTTGAATAGAGAAGTATATTTGCTCTAAGCCGAAGTGCCGAAGGCCAACAGAGCTTCAACAATACGTTTCCCAACAAAAAAAAAAGGACTTGAATATATTGTTACATGTATGAAATTATATTTAAATTTATTGTTCAATTTAAAACAAAATTAACATTAAATAAACAAAATACAAATATAATACATGATATATTTTATAGAGGAGGCAGGATACAAAAGAAAACTAAGAATATAAAAGTGACACAAATCAAATATCTTATCAGTAAAATAAAATGTACTTTCATTTCAATTTGAAATTGTCATCATCAGGCTCTTCCTACTGAACTGAACAGCTTCGGTCTTTCTTAAAATCAATTTTCATAAGAAAAAAATGGAAATGAGAGAGTTGTCTGTGATAACTATGCAATATTGTTCATATATTGAAAAACGTCTGGTAATTTTTTTAACACAATGGAAAAAGAAATGACTTGTAGTTTATACTTGTTTACTACGCGATAACACGTCTGTATGTAAATTGTTCATAAATAACTCAATATAACACATTACAGCTGCAACCGACGGATTAAGCCAGGTCAAGTTCATATAGAGGTAATTTAGGATTACCAAAACTTCAAAATTTGCATTATATTACTAAGAAAAATAAAGAAGAAATTCTACAAATACAGCAATATGTTTGCATGTTAAAAGACATAAAATTTGTCAACAAAGAAATTTTATAAGATGAAACTAGGACGAGAAGAAAATTTAAAATAATTATGTAAACCTTTATAGAAATAAATTTACTTACATTTGTTTGGAACAAGTGAAGACACGCATTGTGAACTAAGTGCAATGCAAATATTAATCTGTCTGATTTAAAAACGGAACGAGTAATGTGCAAATATACAACTTGCAACAGTTTTTGTTTCTTTGTTGTCATATCAACCTGAAACAGAAATAAGATTGTGGAATTAATAAAACATAACCAAAAATTTGTTCCAATTTATTATTATTTTTTTTTAACATATAATTGTGTCCAAACGTTGCACTTCAATGGGGACAAGAATTAGTCTCCCAACCTCTAATAATCAGGCAAAAACATAACTAATTGTAATTTTGAAAGCTTCTTATTTGATTTACTTATCTATTAAACATACATAAAAATCAAAATTTAAACAATTTATTGAGAACATTTAAGTATAAATAAATGTAATCAGAAACTGCTTCTTGCTATTCAACATCTTTCATCTGGTCCTACAGTTGTTTTCAGAATTCTACAATCAGGATTACTGAAACCCTCAAAAGTCTTTAAAGCATAGTGTTCTTTAGCCAGTATTACAAACGTTGTTTTTACTTTCGCACATAATATACGTAATATAGAGAAAGTTATCTGACGTGTCCAAAAATTGATACAAGAGTTTTTTGGAGTTATCTGTCTTGAGGTTCACTTAATAAGTGGTTTTATGATTGATGTCGCTCTGCCATCTGTGCGATACTTTACTTTACAAATATGTGGAGCAACTTCAATCAAATTTGGTATGTGGGCATATTTTAGTCATATCTCGGTACATGTTTTCCATATCTCGATAACTCAAGATTTTGGGGATAACTGATAATGAAAAAAATTTAAATAAATAAATAAAATTATGATTTCCTCAAATCGGCTCTGATGATTTTGATCAAATATACAAACTGTAATAGTTTGTACATTGTTAGGCCAATTTATACTAATCTTTACTTATAAATTCCGTCTCGCACATTCTTTTTTATGAATTTCGAATAATTTTTCAAGATAGATAAAATAATTTAGATTAATTTTGATGTGAGTCTTAATATGATATAATGCAAGGAGATATTTTAATTTGACGCTTTTCTGACCGAACTTCGTGAATAATTTAAACTTAAGCAATTAGTTAGATAAATCGTATGTATGGAATTTTTACCGCTAGAGTTCGTGGAAATCGATTTCTGATTGAATGAAATATTTGAGATGCCCGTTTTAAATAAATTCTTTTTAACATCAGTTTGAATTCTTTCACATTACACTGTTTAAATTATTTTTAGGTTAATTTATATAGTACTTACTTTATTTATGGAGATTCATGTTATGTTAGGAGAGCTTACATTTCAAAAACTAAACAGTTTATAAGGTTTATTGTTATTGTGTGATAATTCCATGGGAGCCTAGATATTCTAAATGCTGGCTCCAGAAAGACTCAAACACTTACTGGTCAATGTGAAAATGAAATAAGTCGAAGGGCACTGAATTGTGAAGTAAACCAGCTGGTTTAACTTTTTAATGCCAACTTTGAACCTCAGACTTTGACATTATTTTAAAATTGCATGTTCAAACGGTGAAAATTCTTAACTAGAAACAACTAGTATTTACTAATGTAAAGACTTGTTTTTCAAATACTATACTCACTTCTGAATTTGAGGCTAAAGTTTTCTGAAATAATTTCAGAAAAGCAGGAATTGATATTTGATACATGTTGTTAATCTTTGTAAGATTGGTGACAGCAAAATACAATTTACTTGCATACTCTGCTAACGGCTGATACATGTCACATTCTGACATTAAATCTGCTTTTAATCTTTTTGATTCTGTCAAAGATTCAGAGATAGCAGCACTGCTTAGTTTTGTATCATTCAATGACTCCAATAATTCCTGAAAAAAGAAAAAAAAAAAGAAGAAATTAAAACTCTTATAAAACATGTGAGTGTTATGTTGAGATTATATTGAGGAGTTTATTTATTTATTAGCAGCTAGGAGACCATTTTGTACATTGTATTAGCCTTGTCAATATCATTAAAATTACGCTACATTAAACAAAAAGTACACAAACAACAAAAATACCATATACATCCCAAAATCCTTTATTCATGCAATAGATGGCCGTCCCATGAATTCATCTATAGAATAAAAAATGTTTTCTCTTAAATATCATAGTATTTACTTTTTGAATGACTTTTCTTCCGTTATTATTTTGATTTTTTGTAGAAGACAGTTGTGGAGGATTCTCCCAGAAATTGCTAGTGTTTTGCAGTTTGAGCAAGTCCATATTATAGTATAATTAAATTGTGTATTTTCTTGTCATACCTATATATTTGACTATGGTCTGTTTCTGTGTGAAACTTAGAATACATAATGACATTCGGACTGTAAATTGAAGGGGGGAAAAAAATATAGTTCTTTTAAAAGAAGATGGGAAGAGTCACTCTTACCAAACATAGCCCGAACTGCATACTTTACAATTTTGAACATTTTTAACATTGACCCCTTTGAAGCATTTCCCCTTATAGATAAATTATATTGGATATGACAATAAAATAGATCATAATATGGCATTCTTAAAACTGGTTTTAAAGTGTAAATTAAGGAATTTAATTTTGTGGACATTGCATTTATATGGCTATTCCATTTTAATTGCGAGTCCATTGTCAAACCAAGAAATTTTGTTCTTTCTACTTCAATTAGTTGATAACTATCTGCAAAGTCATCTATTGCACTGCAATGTTGTTTGTAGAGAATTAAATAAAAAAATTATTTTCCACAAGTTTAGCATTAAATTGAGATATTTTATATTGATTGATATTATGTTGAGTGTCACAGGAACAGACAAGTTTTGGTAGTACTGGAAGTATAGAGAGTGTAGAGCGGTGGGGTAGTGGTCATTCAACTCTCACTGGTATGAAATTTCTATAGTCAATAGGTATCATACTTTGTAGAAGTTGGAGTACCACACTTTTGCTTACAATACTTTTGTAAATGTAGACAGAGTAAGACAGGCCATATGGAGGAGCCCTGGTCATTCTGGCTGAAGACATTCTGCAGAAATTCTGAGCATGTTAAGACAAAATTCTCCATCATGATTCAGAGTTACACCCATACAAAATAATGATAGTACTACAGCTTAATGATGGTGGTTATCCACACAAAATTACCTTTGTAGAAAAAATTCTCACAGTTTTTGATGACAATGAAAATGCTGTCATGATGATGGGTGATGAAGCACACTTCTATTTGAATGGAGGAGTCGATAAACAAAATGATTGATATTAGGTGACGGAAAATCACTGTCATTTGCATGAAAAGCCCACTTCCAAAGCTTGAAAGTGATGGTTTGGTGTGCTAGGAATCATTGTTTTTATCACAATTTTTATCTTATATATCTTTTATACTCAAAAAAGAAAGAGTAAAGTAGTTACATCTAATTTCTTAACTTCAGTAAACGAGCTTAATACTTGCAAGTTTCATTTTTCATTAATATAATTTTTAAATAAAAGTTAATTTTTTGGACTAAAGAAATGATAGATCTTTTTTAAAGACATTAAAATTCGTAAATTAATAGGACGTTAATAGTAATTGATGTTTATCATATTTTATTTGTAATTGATGTGAGTTGATATTTTATTCTTGATGTATGTTAAAATTGAGCATAAACATGTTTAATAAATTTTTATGTTAAAATTTCAGTTCAAGTGTATTCATTAATAACCAGTATCACTGCAGAGTACACATATAACAAGAGCTTGCGACCCTGAGGTTAAATTCACTTAAATTCATTTTTCTAAATTGATAAGCGAAAGCTTCCTGGCGCCCATAAATGAAGAACAAATTTCTAGATTAAATAATTAATATTAAATTCATTTTTTTTATTTAAGTAACGTAAATTCATGAACTCTTCAAGTTCTTCTTTTTGAATATTTTGAATAGTTACACCGTAGATTACAAATTATTCTGCGTCTAACAGATCCAGAGATATTCCTAGTTGAGCAGAGAACAAACCTGACGACACGAAATTCATTCGGCATTCGATGCGCTTTACGAAAAGACGAAATTCATTTCTCTCTGTTTTTAAAATTATTTTTCTTTACACTATGTTGTAGGGGAAATTCCATTGTATATAAATTGTGTATACAAGTTACAATATATGTGTTTTTATATCTAAAGTTTATGTTTTTGAGTGATAGTTTAGTTTTTGAACGTTCTTATTTGGGATAACCTAGGCCAATATTGTAAGTCTAGCCTATATGCACATTTTCTTATATTTAGTGTTTTATATGAATATACAAGTGAATATGTGTGTTATTCTTTGTAAAGTATATATTGTCTTAGTAAACTCTAATGATTTTTTCTTAGGTTTAGCTTTAGAAAGTTACTAATTACGCCTAAATGTCAAGAGTTCAAACCTAACCTCAAGGGTCAGATTAGTAAATTTTGGAAAATTGTCATTCTTATATTGAAAATCTAACAATATTTTCCCCCTAAATATATTAACAAATATATGACAAATGTCAAGTAATGGTTGAAAAAATTCTGATAAATCTATTAGTATGTTTTTGATTACCATTTTTGTGAAATTTCTGCTCCGTTACTGTTCGATTTTTTGGTATTTGACCAAAAAACTCCAAATGTGATACATCTAACATTTTTTTCACTACACACCTACATTCTATGCACCTTTCTGAAGATAATGATATATAGTACTCTTGTATAAAATATATATTACTATTTTTGATAAATTATTGAAAGAAAAAATATCTTTTGACATTATTTTATAAATTTTTTTTTTTAATTTTTAAAATGTAACAAATTTATATATTTTTTTTCCTAAATATATTCACAAATAATACACAAAAATTGTGTATATCTTAGAAATAGGTAGTAAGCTATTGACTTTTGGTGATACAGGTTTTTCTGAAAAAAAGTTAATATCATTTTTGACATCTACTCCAATACCGACATCTACATACTTACTCCAAAACCGTTTCAAAAATTTTTTTTTATTACATAGATGAATTCTATGCATCTTTCTGAGAAAAATGATATCTTATAAGTTAGGTTTTGTATACAAATAATATATTTTATTAATTTTTAAACGAACGAAGAATTTTTAAGACAAATTAACATGCGCCAGATTCACCAGTTAGAGGGTTAAAGAAAACATACAGTTTGATCATGAGGTCTCAGTTACCCCCTTCCCTCTATACTAACATTAAAAATATGATCTTAGTTTGGATATAAATTCTATTTTTTGTTCTTACAACTTTTTTACTCCTCTTCTGGGGGGGAGGGGGGAAGCTGTGTGGGGAGGATTAAATGATGCATATATTTAAAGGTAGTAGATAAAAAAGAAATTTTGAGATAAATAATTCAGATCTAACCCATCCAATTCTAATTTTGTAGATAATAGAATGATGTCATTTAACCATTATAATAATAAATATATCTGCTAGGTTCTACACAATTAGTACAATCTTCTGACAATCCTAGCATTGTCTTATTATTTATTTACTTTGGTGGATTTACTAACTTATGTCTTTTCCTTTGACATTTTTAGGTTTTGGAATAATACTTTTGTTTTATAAATTTGCTTGTTAATAATATTTTCTCCATTACTCTTTAGTTTAAGTATTTGCATATTTTCCATTATATTTAGACGTTTTCCTTTGTTTCACTGATATAATAACCTCATAGAATCTATTAATAATCTATTTGATGTAGGATATGGGCTTCTTTTAATAAATTACTAGCGTAATAATTTTCATCCTGCATTAAACGAACAACACTATAAAGAATAGCTTAAGTAAAAATTTAGAAGAAAATGAAACATGTGGTCAAAATGAAGTTTGTGTTACCTAACAATAATACATAGAACATTTTTAGTTTAAGGTAAAAAAACTTGAAGTGTTTTCCTTCAAAACAACACCAAAACCAGCTCTGTATCTTGTTGCATTAAATTTATATGAATTTTCAAAGTTGTAAAGTCCTTTTTGAAACACCCTGTATAATGAATAGATTAAGTAAGAATATAGAAGAAACATATTATAAAAATTGAGTCTACTAAATAAAATATAAGTGCAAAGGAACATATATTGGCCAAACAGGACAAAAGTTACAAACAAGATTTAGGGAACATAATAGGTCGTACAAATACGAAAAAAGATATTCAAATTATGCTATTCATTTAATAAAAGAAGGCTATATCCCATATGAAATGAAACATTCTATGAGGTTATTACAATCCCATAAACAAAGGAAGACGTCTAAATATAATTTAAGCATAGTTAAACATATTTTTTATCATTTTAATACCCTATAATAATTATGGCCAAATTTCAAATACAACATAGTACATTATACAATACCATAAAATGAACATTCTATGACAATATCTTTAAAAAATTACTCTGCACTTTATAAAACATGTTTTGGAGAGCTGTTTTAAAATTTCACTGACTGCCATTTAGAATACACACTTGACTTTCACCATTTTTCTCTACTCATCAAGACCTTTATAATAATGTATCTCACAATCTCTCTCTTAGCATTTAATATTTGATTTGACACCTCCAAAGCTCCCCAAAAGATGGACGTTAAAAAAGTTATTATACCAAAACTTAAATCTATACCCAAAATAAGATTCTCAAAGTTAGTATTTTTATACAAAAACAGGAGGAAGCTCGAGCCTTCAAATGAATCCTTATATTTTTCCTGATAAAATCTCTGCTTCTGTTCTTTTCGACCTAATAGGAAATCCAGCCCTGATAAGTATATAAATATAAATAAATGTTTTTTAGATCCATTTCATATCTCTAAAAAAAAAAATACTATAATTAATTAGAGCAAGTATCTACATTAGCAATAGCCAGCTGTTAGTTTACCTTATTTTGAAGAATGTCTCCTTGAGCATTGGCCAGCTGTTGTAACACATTCTCTTGTAGTTGATCTAAGGACATCTTCAAATCTTCTTCTTGCCTCAAAAGATCTCTTCGTCTTACTTCCAGCTCTGGTTTTTCCTGTCTTAAAGCACATTGCACCAACTAATGACATCAAAACAAAATTATTTTTCGACCTCACAGATTAATATACAAAAATACAGATGTAAATACATTTTAAAACATTTGAATAAATTTAGAATTATTACATTTCAACAAAATATCTTATAACTATTTGATAACTAATAAAATATGTTCAGATTTAGTGCTAGAATAAATTATCCACTATTTTTGGAAAATAAATTAAAATTCCCGTTTCCTTCTTTGAAATAGATAAGATCAATTGATTTAAGTTGACTCGTGAAAATTAATTAAAATTAGATAAAAGTTAACTTATTCAAAAAAATATCAGTACAAATTTTGTAAACTGAGAATTACTTATTACAGAGAAATGTACTCAAATCTGATTGATAAGCTATTCTTAAATCAACTAATTTCAATATTTTAAAACTCTACTATATAGACCAATAGTTTAAAAAATTTCTAAATTTATAATCTGATGGTCATTAAAATCAGAAAGTATATTATTCATTCAGTTAAATTCTAATAACTTGTTATTTATTATTTTAAATTTAGTGATCAGGGAACACATAATAGATGGCGACAGGAAAGAAATATGAACATCCTGATAATATTATATGTTGGTGTCGAAATATGTTTAATACTTTGATGTTTCAAAAAGGAAATGTGAAAAAATATATTTAAAAAGTACTAAGCAACTCACATCTTATTAGTCAAGGCTGAACAATGTAATAATTCCACAGTATGTTATAGAATACTTCAATTATCTCAGAAATTAGGGATGAAGCTATATTTAGCTAGGCCAATAATTATGAGACAAGCTAGTTTGCAGATACTATACAAAAAATAGATTCAATTTTCAATTGAATTCTCGTTAATCAAAAGTATTTAAATGTGTGTCTGGTTATATAATAATGAAATTTATAAATGCTCTACCACAAAGAATTAGACTAGAAAAAAATCCAAACAATTTGAAATTCATACAATTGTAAACATTAAGTCCCCCTACCACGTTTTTACATCTGTAAAATTCACCACAGTGCTCATTGTTCACTTATTAAATTCATACCTTAAATGGAATGTTTTTTATTCAGTAAAATAATTTTGTAATTGATAGTTATTTAGTGAAATATTACATGTAGAACTATTTATTGTTTAGGTTTGTAGAGACGAATCTTGTCCTAGTTTGTAGATTTTGATATTATTTAAAAATTATTTAAATAATTGAGAAATTTTTGTAAAATATTTTCGAGAATTGAAAGTAATTTTCAAAGAAATGTGACAATTTCCTTGTAGCTCAAAATGATCAATAATTTCTGGAAATAATAAAATGAAATGAAATTAAAAGAAATATTCTAAATCATACATAATAATTGTTGAAACTCACTTGCTGAGCGAGACCAGCTTCAGTTGTTGTGAAATTAATTTTGGATATGACTGCACCTATGTGGGGTTCAATATCAGCTTGCACATTTCTTGTTGTCATGAACAGTTGAAATGTATTTCTAACATCTGTAGAAACAAATGAAAATTACATTTTTTCATAAGTATTTATCAAATATCTAACATTCAACAGATACACATGAACACAATTACAATTGAATAACAAACAGTTTCAAAGCGGTGTCTATGAATGTTTTACCTTCCAATAGTCCAAGAGATTGACTCTATCTTCATGGGACATTTCGTAAAATGGTGTATAATTTTTTATACTAATTCTTTTGTTTTATTGAAGATTGTCTATAGAAATTTAATATTTAAAACTTTGCTACAAAGTTAATGATTAAAACAAACCCAATACCACAATTTAATAAAACAAACTTTTATTTCCTGATGTACATTTCAGTAACATAGTTACCATCCTCAGAGGTTGAGTATTACACAAACACTAAATCTATACATTTTATAAAACATTGTACAAGTGAGATTTCAACCCCACTCCTTCCTGTGGTTAGTTCAACCAATGGCATTGAACCAAGACATTAGCCTGGTCAATGCCCTTGTCCCTTCCACTACCTCGAATGGGGTTGAATACCCTAACAATACAATTGTTGGGCTAATGACTTGGTACAATGCTATTGGTCGAACTAACCATAGTAAGGAATGAGGTTGAAATCTCACTTGTACAATGTTTTATAAAATGTATAGATTTAGTGTTTGTGTAATACTCAACCTCTGAGGATGATAACTATGTTACTGAAATGTACATCAGGAAATAAGTTTTATTTTATTAAATTGTGATATTGGGTTTGATTTCAATCTTTAAGTTCGCCACAGTGTGCTCATAAAAGTATTATTTTACAAAGTTAATAATAAATTAGTAATAATTAAAAACGAAACAATCATTTATCTCTTTTTTTTACCTTGTTGATTAATGTCACCTCTTAGAACTGGAAACAAAACTGGGTCAACATAATCCACATCCTGGACAATCAATACTTTCCCAAATCTAAACATATAGCAACAAAACATTGGTAAAAAAAGATTGGAAAATTAATAATACCTCCAAAAAATTATATGATACTAAAACACTCCACACATTTGCACTTATCTTTAAAAATATAAATGTATTTATAAAATTTCAAATTTATTATAAATAATAAATTTATGATTAAGTATGTAACTTCCTTCAGTCATTATTACTCCCAACTAATGTATGTTTTGCTTTTACACATAGCTTACTTTAAATGACTTCACTAAATGTCAAATTATACTATTTATATCTTAATTATATTATTATTATTATTTATGGAATTCTTTAGGATATGACTGTAGTGTTTTTAATATTAGTTCAAACATGTATTTATAAAATAAAATACAATATTAGAGGTAATACAGATTTATGGATTATTTAATTAGAAATTGTAGTAACATTTCAATTAAACATTCTAGTTAAATTTTGTTGGTGAAAACGATAGTATTTCTGTTTGTTATAAAGCATCATGGTACATAGTACAAACCAAAACACACATTCCAAACAAAAACTGAAACTGACACTCCATTACATTTAATCAATGAAGCTCATAATTTGCATAACATTATTTTCATTGGTGATTTGACTATCATTGTCTCCTGGGCCATACATGTGTTACAATTCTGTCTTGTTGAACCTTGTAACAGTGTGATTATCATTATTTTTATTATTCTTTTTTTTAGAGATCAAGTTCTTGCTTGTGTTTGAAACTCACCTTATGTGTTACTTGTAATTGATTAAATCATGTTTCATAAAGAAATTTATTCATTTTCATTATTTTAAATTATTCCTAAAATGTAATTATCTATTCATTTCCATTTGATATATAATTTTGGTTATTACTATTCATATTGAAAAAAATAGGCTTTTTATAAAAGTGTCTTAGATGGTGTTTTAGTAATAATTCTACAATCAACTTTTTTTTTTCTTTTCAAAAATAGATGTGTATTATTTTAGATCCTATAGGGAGCTACATTTAAGTATAATTTATTTATCAGTCTTATTTTGAAATTAAATTTTTGTATTTTTCTTATCATAATCATTCAAAAATTTCAAGTTTGGTGGTTCATGTTATATATAATTTAAAAGAAAGTGCTTAGGGTTTTTTTTTTTTTTTTAATTAAATAGAATAAACTTTTGTAGAAATCCCTGCTGATGAACAACAACAGATTACAGGTAGACTTTTTTTTAAATACATTTTTGGACTCTAGACTCGAGAGTACCAAAAATGAATGTTTCTATAAAAATCTCAACATCAATTGTTTCTTCTCATCACAAAACTTTCTCTCTATATATAATTTTTTTTATACTATTAAAATACCTATCATTTTGAAATTCTTTTGAATTTTAATAGATTTCAACATAGAGAAACAAAAGTCCCCATGTCAAATTTCAAGTTTATATTAATTTGTGTAGCCAATATCATGCTTAAATACAAACAACGGCAACGACATAAACAAAATGATAAAAATCACTATTAATACATTTAGGCTACATAAAGTACAGATTAGTAAAAAACCAGAGATTGAATTCTTTTACAATTACCAAAAATACTGATATCATATACCACAACTATTGATAAACAATAACCTTAGGTTTTAGAACAAAATTATATATTATTATAATGACTTTTGGAACTTTCCAAATAAAGTAGATGAGGCAGCAACATTAAATAACATGCAGTTTTAAATATAATCTTGGTATACTTTTTTACAAAAATCTTTTTACTTGATTAAATTTGTAAAGCAAATTTTAAATAACTTGTATTTAAAATTTGATTTTATATTAGATAAATGTATTAGGAATGTACCCTTAAAACACACACACACACACACACACATATATATATATATATATATACCAACCTGATTGCTAAGTCCAAAGTGGTATTGAATCTAGGACTTGATTGCGAGGTCACTTCAACATTTTGCCCTGATAAATGTTTCTTTAACCATTCTGTAGCGAATGATGAAGGATCCAGTAACAATGGCCGAAGTGATTTCTAGAAACACCATGCAAAATTAAAATTGAGTGTCAATATTTTAAAGAAAATTATACAACCAGGCAAAAATTTATTTGTTTTATTCTCTTTATTGTATGAGAAAGTGAACAGTGTTTACGAAATATTTCAGAACTTTAGTATTTTATTTTGTTTTTCTGTTTATGTACTACTAAGTAATACCAAGGATAACTTTCCGAGGTAAACCTGTGTCTCTTATCAATACAAAATCTAAACAATCTACTGATTTAATTAGCTACAAATCCAGTAGTTTCCGAGAAAAATTTACTATAGTTACGGGGGCAAAATTTATTTTCACTGATTTTATTTTCAGAATAACAAAATCAAAAATCACCAATTTTATAATTTTTAATAGTCGGCTTCTTTGTCAATAATAAATAATGAAATAAACATTATAAAAGCAGACATTATAAATAAATGTGATCTTATGGTATAACAATCAATTGGCAAGGTAATATTCCTTCACTAGGTACCTTAATAAGAGAAAAGACAAAAAATATTCATTAATACAGAAAGCAAATTTACTAAACCATGAAAATGACACAATGTTATTTTACAATATTATTCTAAAAGTAATCTACAGGTTTTCCTTTACACTCCTATTATGTTTTCACTGTTATTTAATTGGACACCATTTTGAAATCAAAAATGAAATCAACAGGATAATCATTTCAATAGTGTGGTCTTGATAAAATTCATTTTCCCTAAGATTTAGAGATGATTAAAAATGTTATTTAAAATATAGTATCGAAACAAACATTTCTCATAAAATATTTACAGGACAAAAATGTAATTAATTAATTTTTAAAGAATTTTTAGTTATTTTTTTATAATCTTCTAAATTTAAAATGAAAATAAAATTTTTAAATGTCAAAGATATATTTCTAATTTTTCAACAATTACCATTTTGAAACTTTTGAATTGCATTCACTGGTTTTGAATTCATCTGAAATGTGTATAAAATATTAGAAAATTTTTCAAAAGTTATGTATGGTACAAAATTGCCATATACGTATACATACATACCAGGGCTATCCAGAAAGTAACAAATAAAATTTAAACAAAGTGAAAAAAAAACAATTTTTATTATATACATTTTGAAGGTAAACTCTTAAGCTATTTTTCTACATAACCACCATATAAATTAAGGCATTTATAATAACATGGTACAAGATTTTCAATGCCCTATTTGTAGAAATCTGCCGCCTGCGAGTTCAACCACTGGTTTACACCGGCATGGAATTCAGCGTCAGTGTCAAAGCGTTGCATAGCGAGCCATGTCTTCATCACTGGGGACAGATGGTAATCGCTCGGCGCCAAATCCGGGCTGTACGGCGGATGATTGAGAACTTCCCATCCAAAACCATCCAAGAGCTCTTGGGTACGCTTGGCCGTGTGTGGACTGGCGTTGTCGTGGAAAAACAAAATTTTCCCGCTAAGTTTTCCCCGACGCTTGTTTTGTATCACACGTCTTAATTTTTGGAGTGTTTCACAATTAATACCTCTCTGAATTGATTGTTTGGCCACATTTACCAACAAAAACCTTATCACACCACACACTTCACAACTGGCGGGATTTTCAATCACAGCGCTCATTTTAAAATTCCACTGTATAAAAAAATACAATAGGAACGATGCTCTAGCTACCACGGCTTGTTGCGTACTGAGTGTAGAAACATTCTGACGCCAAGATGGCGGCGCTAGCCCCGCCCACTGCCGCGCCTTAACAAAACATCTGTTACTTTCTGGAATGCCCACGTATATACACACCATTAATGGCATAATTCAGTACTCCTCAATGCACTTATGAGTTTTTTAGTTATTGAATAAAAATACTGGACTCTTAGTTTGACTATAGAGCTTTATTTATTAAGTTTCCCTCAATAGTCATTAATATTACTTTATTTACACAAAAACATATTGAACTTAGCCAAACTGCTCAAAGTGTCCTCCATTCTTCTCTATACAGAATAAACACCATTTTACAACTGCATATCGTTCTATTACATTTCTGTGTTTCAAATTGTACTATAATGTTTTAATTTAGGTTTTCGAAATCCAAAAGTCGCAAGGTGTAATTTCTAATGATCATGCAAGCCATTTAACAATGCCATGTCTCCCTATCCACTCAGTAATGTGATTGTTGAGGAAATCACAAATGGTAATACTATACTGGGATGGAGTTGCCAAATGTGTTTATTCCTTCAAACACAGGACCTACAACTACTTCTTCCTTATATCTCTGTACTTTTCTTCCTTATATCTCTGTACTTTTCTTCCTTATATCTCTGTACTTTTCTTCCTTATATCTCTGTACTTTTCTTTCTTATATCTCTGTACTTTTCTTTCTTATATCTCTGTACTTTTCTTCCTTATATCTCTATACTTTTCTTTCTTATATCTCTGTACTTTTCTTCCTTATATCTCTGTACTTTTCTTCCTTATATCTCTGTACTTTTCTTTCTTATATCTCTGTACTTTTCGGAATTCACAGTAACTTCAAATAAATATGTTCCTATTACTCCAGAACTGCAAATTTCTGCCGACTCAGTAACTGCACCTATATTCAACTCCTTTTGCATTTCTTGGTGGATTTTTTGTAGACCAGTACACACAGTTATGTCTATTTATCCTGCCATTTAACTTATAACTTGCCAAGTCAGACCACAAAACTATTAAAAAATTGGGGTCTGCATCACTGCAAATTAAATACCACTCACAAAATTCTATGCAACAGTCAAAAATGTCCTCATGTAAGGCTTGTAACACTGGTAAAATATAGGTTTGATTGAATATTTAAAATCGCGGGTAATGTAGTGGGAGAATAACTCGAGTCAAATGTATAATAAGGATTTTCAAAACAAGACAGAATAAAATAATGGTAAAAATAGATTTCCAGAATAAAAACAAGTAATAATGTATAAATTTAAGATGATTTTTTAAAATAAAAATGTGTGTTAATTGTGTGTTATGTAAAAAGACAATTGGACACTTTTTAGGAAGTGAGGTAGACATTAATTGAATCTAACGGTGGCTGAGAGCTATGCGTGCGCAGTTTTTAACAGGAATGAACAGGTTCTTGATTTGCACGAGGGAAGACACTGGAAGACTGGGGCCTGTCGGTAACGGACCTATGTTAGAGCCCGCTACGAGTTTTTAGTTGAACAATAAAATATGTGTTAGAAACTATTAATTGTGCAAAAGATATGGTATACTAACATTTTACAAGTGTCAATAACAATATTTTATATATTTTTTAGAACGAATGTACTTAAAAAATAGTAAAAAGATCTAAATGGTGCAACGTGGTACATGTGCTTTTGATAAGACGGACAATGAACGATAGTATTTGATACGTTGTACAAACTTTGTTTTCAAATATCGCAAAATGAACAATAAAAGAATTACTGGTGTAATCAACGTTCGTTCCATGCCAAAAAATAAATACGGAAGAGTCATCAGCCAAAGGACAATGGATTGCTACAGTTTGGTGAGACCGTGGGACAGCACGTTATGATTCAAATCCATATATTTTGTATAATATGTTCTATGTTTCTTCTTTATAATTTTATATATGTAAATTTAAATAATTTCATTTATAAAAAATATTTGCTAGCCCAACTACTCATTAAGGTAGTGGACAATATTAATTTTCTTTTATAATTTTTTTAGTACTGTACTCAGATAAATGAGTAAGAAATTATTTCAAAATTGTTATTTCATAACATAAAGTTCATACTTGCAAGTTTCCTTTTAAATTAATTCAATTTTTCAATAAAAAATCAACTTTTAATAAACAAATTAGACCTTCCTCAAAGGCATAAGAAATAAATTTTAACAGGATGTTATTTATAATTAATATTTATGATATGTCTTCTTTGATAAATGTACATGCATAATTTTTGATGTGTTTAATAAATTTTTATGTCAAAATTTCCGCCAAGTGTTATTCTTTATTTATAACAAAGAGTCACTGTAGAGTACACAAAAAAAAGAACTTTCGACCCTGAGATTAGATTCACTTAAATTCATTTTTTCAAAATTGACGAAAGTCTGGCGCCCTTAAATGCTGAGCAAACTTTTAATTCTAAACAGTAATGGTAAACTCATTTTTATTTCTTTTTAAGTAACTATAATATATGAACTCTTCAAGTTCAATATTTTATTTTCATAATTGTTACAGGCTTGAAAAAGTTCATATGTATAAGTATAAGTTTTTATATGTAGTGCTTCAAGAATTTATCTTACATTTCTATAAGAAATGTCTAACTTTCTTGATGCAGCTGCTGTGGACTTCTCTGGAGAATTGATAAAGGTTTGTGCAATGAGGTGTAAGTTTCCTTTATGTATAACAGATTTAGGGAGATCTGGTCCATGGTAAATCTACCATTGAACCTGTTTCTTCAAATCTGTTTTAAAATTTATAAATTCCTTTTCTACTTGGTGGTTGAATCCCAGGAAAACATATATAAAATTGTTCTCTTATTTCAGAATAACTTCGATCAAACTCCCATCACTTTTGTAAAACAAAAATGCTCCTCAAACACAGCTAATAATCACAGGTTAGGAAAGTGAAAACAATGTGAGGCAAAGTTACAACTGTCAGTCACAAGAACAGCTGAGTAACAGTAATAATGTAACGGAGTACTATCTTTGCCGGATTTGGTATATATATATATATATACCTAATTTTGAACATGTGTTATTTTCAATATTTGAGGCAAAGACTTTTGGTGCCTTAAGGATAAATATAATATAATATGGGCTTACTCATTTTCTCTTAGGAAAAATTGTAATATTTTAAAGATGTTTATTAAATTATCAAAATTATCATATAGATAAATAGAGGAATTCTTACCTCTTGATCTAGATCAGACAGCTATAAACAAATTAAAATACATATTTATTTGACAGTTATACGATATCAAATCTGGAGTCATTAATTTAAAAGGTGTAAATTAATTTACTTAATTCTGGCTATACATTATTTATAAATTAAGAACTTTTTCTTCTTTATTTATGTTTTAAAAATTGATATTTTAAATAAAATAAATCTTATTTCAAGTTGTTGTTTTTATCTTGTATATATTACTTTACTAGTATGGGGAATTATAAATAACAATTTATTTCAATGTTGAAAATTTTTGTCTCTCCACCTACAGATAGCAATTTGGTTTTAAGCTTGAAATTATCCTTCATCCTTTGTATTTTAAATACATATATATATATATATATATATATATATATATATATATATATATATATGATAGTGATTTGGTAATTTTGATGTATTTTTGACAACCTAAAAGTGTTAGATAATGTACTGATGATGGAATTAGGGTCCTAAAACATGTAAATAAAGAAGTAAGAATATAAATAAGTCATAACGTCACAAAGGAGTTATGTTTATATTATAATAATTAAATATGACTTGGATTTCGAAAAAATCTATATTAAATTTCTGGCATTGTATTTTTGGTGTTCATTTCGATTTTCCAAATAATATTTTAAAAATCCTTAAACATAAAGTAAATTTGATTATATATATATTTAAAAAATAAAAAATTTTTTTGGTGTTATAATTCTAAAAACAAAAACAATAACTCCAAATTATGAATTATTAATAATTTTTCTGAACAAATATGTGAATTAATTTGGTGGTAAACAGATATTTTAAAATTCATCCACAAGTAATTCTTTAAGCTATTGTTAAAGAGAAGAAGCATATAATGGAAATTTTTGGTATATACCGTCAGTATGATGAGAGCATTTTCTAAAGACAATTGGTCAGAAGGCAAACCTTGTGACTGCCATAATAACTGCTGCCTTTCTGAACCGAGGAACTTCATCAAGGAGAAATCTTCCAAACCAACCAGCTTACTCCATTCTGTGGCCATTAATCTATAAGAAATATCAATATATATATATATATATATATATATATATATATATATATAAATAAATATTGAGCTCGACTCTTAAGATACTTGATAAAAAAAAGTGAACACAAATTTTCACAAATAGTACGTTTATTTATTGAAATTTAGTCTAGTTATTGTAGCCCATGTATCACTGAATGAAGATGGAGACTTTGTTGTTAAAATGGATTTTAATAAATAAACATGCTATATGTTAGAATTTGTATGCAAGTTTTTATTCATATTTGTTTACATAAAACAAACTAAAATTTTATTAATAATGAGATCAACGGTTATTTATATAATGTACTAAACAAATTTATCATCTTAGAAATAATCTAGTTTATCATATTTCTGAAATAATATAGTTTAAATGTAAAATATCAGTTATTTTATATTAAACACACAGCATGGAGCTGATATACTGACACGAAACTAGTAACAATCTGTTTGGTGTTTTTGTTAGATTTTGTTCAGACTTAACACTTTGGTAACAATACTGGTATATGAAAACTGTCAAGCTGCATTAAATGAGATCTTATAGACTCATGTATCACCTAGATAAAATTGACTTATTAAACAATAATTTTAAATAGCTGCCATTTTAAAATTATTCTATCACTTCTTTAATAATTATCATTTATATGTAAAACATGCTAAGAGTACCAAAATTTTGGCTACTAGAATTATCAATGTTCTTTTTTTTTTTTTTTTTTTTTTTTTTTTTTTTTTTTTTTTTTTTTTTTTTTTTTTTTTTTTTAGGTTGACCACTCTCATATTCTTTATTATAGAAGACACTTTGAGACATCCTTGAGTCCAGATCTTAAGGCTCCTTAAAATTAAATATTGAAGAACCTAACGATAAAAACATCGATCTTGAAAAGTCATTTTATGACTATTAAAAACATTTTTAATACCATCTGATTTTTCTGAACAATTTAAGTATTTGTGTACAACAGTTTCAGAATGTAGAGGGGTGGAGATAGAGGTCTTAAATCATCCCGTTAATTTTTACCATGTGCACCCTTATTAACAAGATAGGAGATCTAAACAAGGACAATTTCATACATATAACCCCATAGTGCCTGAGCTTTTCAATAAGAATTTTGTATGATACAGTATCAAAAGTTTTACTGAAGTCTAAAAGTATAGTGTGAACAGTTTTTTTTTTCCTTTCTTAAAAGCATTCCAAAATATAGGACACCATATCCTCAACAGTAGAGAGGCCTCTTCTGAAACCAAATTGAGAGGGCGATTACAATTTATTACATTTTAAGTAGTCTTCAAGTTGAAACTTTAAAATACTCTCAATAACTTTAAGAGAGAACAGGAATTAATAATATAGGTATGTAATGTAAAGATGAATCTAATGGTTTGGGTACATAGAAAGAAAGAAGGAATCTGGAGTTTGATCAAAAGTTCTTTTCCAACTTTCAGGAGAGTCAGAAAAGCAGGACATTCGAGGAATAGGTGGATGGATGATGTGGGGAGCAATTTGATCAAATGGGTTGTAATAATGTGAAAAATCAGGTTTGTAATAGGTTTTAAAAAGGAGCGGTCAACGGAAATAGAGTGGGAGGCGGTTTGAATCATAATTGTATTTAATAAATTCATTTATAGGAACGAAATATATTTTCAAGGCTAAAAATAAATAACCATGTTTAATATTAGTACAACATAAGTAATTACAAGTGTTTTTTTTTTTATTTACATGTGAATTTTGATTTTATACGGTGATGTATGTGAAATGACTATAACAGCAAAAATGTGACCGGAAAGAACACTTTCGGAAGTGAGACATTCTCGTGGCGAGTTTTCAGTCGAAGTCCAGCGTCTGGAGAGACCAGGTCGTAGTTGAGTATCAGTTTAGTGGTTGGAGGAGTAAGATTTGAATAAGAGTTCAGTAGAGCATGATTGAGTTATTCAGTCTTAGGAAAGAGTTTCTAGGTGCTGTTAGAACAATGTATATTTGATTTTTTTGTCTCAAGTAGAGATTGAAAGTGTTTAAAAATCGACAAAGAGTGTGTTTCAATGACAATGTCGCGGGAACATAAAAGACAATGGTTTCTATACGCGAGTTTGAAACAGATCATTTTCCACGTAGTGAGAATTTTGTAGAGATAAACTTTCCGTTAAAGACAATAAAATCGCTATGAACTATTATAAGAAAAACATTTTCTTTGAGTGATATGCGAGCATATATGTAACATGAACTTTCCTGAAAGCCACGATCGCAGTAAACTACAAGATACGGGACGTCTGAACTACTACCTTCGGACAATTTTTTATAAAAATTGGTGTTGTGGTATAAACACCCTATGTTAACTCTAAACTAATGAATTGTATTATATTTTGATATATGTGTTGTACATGTTTGATTTTTCTTCATCTGCTTAAAAAATATTTTAAGAAAAATAAATTAATAAAATAATGAAATTTTTTATTTTAAAAGCAAATCTACTTCATAGATTTGCAAAGTAATTTAAATTTAAAAAGTAGTTTCTTGTTGCAACATTTAAAGTAAAGATTTAAATTCATGGAATAAATGAAGCAGTCTCCTTCAGAGAAACAATAAAAAATAAATAAAGTATATTAACTAAGATAATATTCATATTTGATTTTTTAATATGTTTAAATAATATGTTCTTGTATACAATATGATCCTGTTTAATAAATGTTTGTGTTAATTTCAGCCAAAGTGTTTTCATAATATACCAAATTTCACTGTGGAGTACACTAGTAAAAGAACTTGTGACCCTGAGAATAAATTTAATTAAAATCTTTTTATTGGTAAGCTAATGCTACCTGGCGCCCATAAAACTTTGTAAATCATAATAAATTCATTTTTTCTTAATTAGTTAAATATATAAAGTAAGAACTCTTCAAGTTCAAATAATTTTTCTTTTTAAAGTAGCTTCAATTTTCATATTAACGACCACCTTTTATTAAATTACCACAGGGTGTTAGAGCATAGAGAGAGAATGGGATATAATAGTTAATTAAGGAAGCCAGAAATTTTCAAAGACTGACACCATGGGGTAAAGTAATGTGATGTTTCTGGTTAACGAACTAGTCCAGCAATTTGTAAAATAAAGCCTACATGACAAATCTGATCCTTAGCGTTTACTAACAACATATAAATACAGAGAGTCCAGATTTACTTGACCAAACTTCACGTACTGATTGGGTAAGACAAAATATACAAGAAATGGCATACAGCATATAATCCTATCTTGCTTAGTTTTCCGTCTATCCATTTTGTTTTATACAAAACAAAGTTATACCTTTAGAAATAGAAAAAATATTGAGTTCAAATTTAATATACATATATTTTATATAACGTTTTACACATGTACCAAAAATAAATAATTTATTTAGTATATTTTCAAAATGGCTGATGTTTAAAATTTTCACCGTTGACTATCTCAAAACCTGTTAACTTTATAAAAAAATTACAAGAGAAGAGACAAAATAAATCCCTTTTTAATGAAAAACAAAATGGTTTTTTGTATTTTTACTGTAGATTGAAGGATAAATGAATTATTGACAAAAAACCAAAAATATAAATTTTTGGTAATTAAAAACTCTCAGAATTAAAAATATGTTGATTTTTGCTTAATCTTGGGTGTTGTACACAATAAACAAGAAAGTATGTTTGTGGTTAAAAAATTACTAGGGTTAAAATATTTTTCATAGTCATACACATCAATAACGATATTAAAACTTCATAATATAACAAAATAGTGATAACTTTTAACTATCTCTCACATACTACAAAAGCAAACCAGATTGTGTAAGTACAAACCCAATTTAAGCCTACCATATAGGGCTTACTCACGGAGGACTCGAACAATCATAGGCTGTTTTTAAATTTGTTATAAATTTCTTCCAGCTTTATTGTCTCTGGATTGTTGTCACTACTGCTACACCAGCCTATGAAGGAAGCTTTCTATATATACATTTAGCCTATGAGGGTCAAACCATAAATAGTTTACTCTACTGGTGTTGTAGTTATGAAAATTTTTGTTTATAAGCTGGTTTACATTTGATCCAATTGAATATACAATAATAGTCTCAATAATATATAGTAATATAAAAGTTAATATTTCCAAATCCTTGAATGCTTTCATGCAGTATTTTATTCTTTCTAGTCCACCTATAATCCTAATTGCTTTTTTCTGCAAGAGTAACAACTTTTATAACTTTTGACTTGAATAATTACTCCACAAGATTTTTCTATATTTAAGATGTGGAAAGGATAAGTCCATAATGAGACGTAAGAAGTGTACATCTTGAGCAACTTAACACTTAAAATTAGTGTTCTTTAGAATTTTTAATACACAAATACCAGAGGAAACTTTCTTACATACAGTATCAATATGGACACTCCATGTTAGACCATGACTGTCTATTACCAGACTTGAAAATCCAGTGCTTTTCATCTTTTTTATAATGTCATCTCCTAACATGATATTACGGGTTACCTGATATTCTTTTTGTGTTAAACCTACATTATACATAGCAAAATTTGTATCTGGATTTATCAACTGATTCTGTGAAAAGTATTACTTGTTTCATTTACACTAAAAAAAAAAATTCTCTCCAATAACACAACAGGTTGTATCATCAGCATATTCACTTAAATTATCATTATTTATATCCTGAATATAAAATTTAAAAAGGATTGACCTATGAGATATTCTGATCTTAACTTGGACCTTATTTGACTACTCATAGTTCCACTTAATGTTTAGCGTCCCATTAAATTATTTACATAATACTTGATTTGGATTAAAACGTTCTACGATTTTTGAGGATTTTTTTTTTTTGAAACTACAAAAACATATATTTCCATTATAGAATACAAAACAAGTAATATATTCTGGTTTAAAAGTTATTGTATGATGATGGCTTGTTCATATTATTGATATAATTTATTCAAACAGTTGCCATCATTGTATTTATAAATATTAATATACATTTCAAAAGTATCAATCACTCTCGTTATTATTAATAGTTGACCAGTGTATGATTTCTGTTATCAACTTCATGTTTGAGATTTCTCATCTTTGTGTGGAGAATTTTATTAAATAGTGGTTTTTCCACATAATGTTTGTATAGAGTCTTAGTTATTTTGATTGCTTAGATCTAGTTTTAACCTCAAGTTCCTCTAGTTTCTTATTTACATTACTATTATTAGTTTAGGAACTATGTTGGGTCTTTCTATGTTTGACTAGGTGTTTTCGCTGATAACAAAAGTTGATCCATACTTTTAAGTCATCATGTATTAGTTTTTATATTCACAAATGATAGAAAATCTATGAGCAAAGTATGTTAATAATGTGAAATACTTGAAAAAATTACTTTACAAGTTGTGTTATTTCAAATCAAAGAACTATGTATTTTAATGAAAACAGAAAGTTAACTTATGATGTTATAAAGCTAAAATGTTAGTTTTATTCTATTGAGTTAATGGTGATTATACAAATATTCAAATGTATTCAACTATAACAAAAAGTAAATACAAAATTAAATAAATAAATACAGTTAAATTACCTACGAACATCCTGAGGACAAGAAGATAGGTATGTAACAAAAGCTGCGGCTAGTAGACTGTTTTGTGGAAGGACTGTCAATGCCTTGGATAACTCATTCAACTGTAAAATTCAAGCATTATGAAATCATGACATTTATGATATGAGTATAAATAATTTTAAAATTTGATTTTTTAATTTTTTTATTTGTATTGGAAGTGGGTCTAACCTCAGGACACCTCACCGTGAAAGGCTTTTATAAACTGCCTAGCTTAGTTCAAAGTTCTTCATGATATCCAGAATGTGTCCAGCCAGATCATTAATTTCTTTTGGAGGTCCAACAGGCCAAAGGTCCTTAGTTTCCTTTGTCTTAGCATGTCACACTTCAAAAGTAGATGCTTTGCTGTTTCGGGGAATTGTTTACAGAGTCTGCATCTCAAGTCTCTTTGTTAAAGTCTCATGGTGTTCAGATGTTTCTTGAATGTACCATGTCCTGTGACGAAGCTCAAGATCTTCCTGAGATTTTGCCTGCCTAGAATTGTTATATACTTTGAGAGTTTCTGATCTGGTTTACATAGAGACCCATAGAGTTTTCCTCTCGAGATTTCCTTCCACCTAGTGAGGGGTCTTTATCTCTATCCACCTTCTCAGGGTCGACCTTGCTACATTTCTACTTATGCCACATGCTGGTTCTGGACCAATGAGAGGGTTTTGAACTCCCTTCTTTGCCAGTTTGTCTGCCTTTTCGTTTCCCTCAATACCACTGTGGATAGACACCCACCATATTTCGACCAGGTTCAGGGTTGAAAGTTTAACCAAAGTTTGGTAACAATTCCACACCATTTGACTCAATTGAGAAAATAATTCGTTTGAGCTCATAGCCTTGATAGCCACCTGACTGTCTAACCTAACTATAATATTTATGTTCATTGACATATCCTCCACAGTTAAGCACATTCCAGAATTGCTAGTACGTCTGTCTGGAAGACTATTGCATATTTTCCTAGGGATATACCACCTTCACCCCCTGTCGTATTGCCATATATACTAGCTCCAGATCTAAAGTTTGTGCAGGACCCATCTGTATAAAATTCCACAATATTTCTTACTAGTGGTGGGCAGTAACGCTAACAAAAGTCAACGTCAACACCAGTTAACATTGACTATGATTAACTGTTGACAAAAACTGTTAACGTTAACCGCTAATGTTGTACCATTAGCAGACAGAACAGAAGACCAAGTGTCTTTGTTCAGTGTTCAGTGAGAAGGCTCTAGTCATCAATCGACTGTCGCCTGTTTCTTAGAATCGGACGAGTCTATTACTCGCCTTTACACTATTACAGTTACTAACTAACACTTTCCTTTCGCAGCAGCACAAACCTAACCTAAATATTTACACAGTCGACAGCTTTTATCAGCTAAAACTAAAGTTATTTACACCACACTATTTCCGTATTATCCAGTCGTCATTTTATACAGCTTTAGATGGAGTAAAAACAAACAGTAAAATAGTAGGCTACAGCAGAAACATACATTGATGAATAAACGTTGACGTTAATTGATTCGCTTTAGTTGCTCAACTAAACTAACAGACGACTGTTAGTACGTGTAGCTGGGTGTGAGCGCATCGAGTTGGGCCGCTGGTGCTAACAACCACTGATGCGTCACCTGCAAGCAGTTGATCAATTTTAGCAGTTAATGCACTTCTTCGTCAACTGCGTTGAGCGATGACGGTTAGATGTTACCCGTTATTGGATACAGCACTATTTCTTACAGTAAAATTTCTTTCTTCAATGACTTATCTCTTTTAATCTCATCTTTTTTTTAATAACATTAAATAAAGTATCCCACGAGACCTATTAAAATTTTTTATTAAAAACAGGTATTTATTATTGATTTTTTAAAGTAAATAAATAGAATTTTATGATATTATGAAAAGACACACATAGTTAAATATACTTTAGTTGCGTGTAGTTGAAACCCTTATATTTTCATGACAATGTCTAATTCAGAAGAAATTGTAACCACATCTTTCAAAGAAGAAATGTGAATCTTAGCATCCATGTTCAATGTTTTAGAACACAAAATAGTAAACATTTCAAAATTATACACATTCCAAAAATAAGACCAATATGTAACATTTTGAAAAAAATTGTTTCGTACAATTTGATTAGGGTTCAAAATTAAAGGCCATTATTTGTAACATATAGTGGACTACTTTTATTTGAGCCTCCATTATAATTCTAAGAACTGGAGCTTCCTTTTGAACTGGAAAAATGACCAAAAAGTATAAGCACGCTATAAAACATCTGATTTTCCAGTCTTAGTGAGGAGTTCCTTATCAATTATTGTTACTGGACATACTTTTCAAAGTGTTTTTAATAAATAGTTAATCTACAGTTATTTTGTCTAGTTTTAAAATTAGTTTTGTCTGAGAACTATGTAACTTGAGAAAATTTATTTGTTTTGGCTAGTAGAACTGTTTTTGAAGCACTGTCATCTAAATATCTATGACGTCAGCCACCAGCAGATAGACATACCATGTGGAGAATACCGATATAACTAACTGAATTTTTAGTCTACCTACTATGTATAAAAACTTAAAATATAATTTGACCCACCAAGACCAGTAATTTTAAACAATACTGGACTCGTACTTTTTCTTATTGGAAAATAAAGAAAAATATTTAAATGATTTCTAATAATAATATTTAAACAAAAGAATTATTATACCTGTTGTTGCCAACGAGAATATTCTTCATCAAGTTTATAGACCAATGATTCAGCAGCATTAATAGTTTCCTGAGCTTTGTTCAGATGAATTTCAATCTCAGCAGCTTCCTTTGTAAACATATTCAATCTTGTCTTCAGTTCTGCTACTGTCTTATCTACATTCTGCAGACCACTACTTAACTCTTCTATTTTATCTTCCGCCAATCTTAGATTTCTTAATGCATAAAAAAAATGCAAATATTACAAAAAGACTCTATCACCAGTAATTAGAATAATACTTATTTTAATGATATATTTATAGATCTCTTACATATTTTTAAATATATGTTTAAAATATCCAGGTCATAGATATATATAAGGTTGCTATATATATAGGTCATTATCTTTACACATCTGTATAGCCAGGCTCAGTATGAGTCAGGCAGTGCTAGTGAAAAGGTCATTCCAACTGTTCTCGCACCAAAATTAATGTTCAAAATCACTGCTACCATTGAACCTATTGATTATGGAGTATGTGCTATTATTATTTTCTGTGACAGTAGACATACATTGTGAACTTTGCTTAGTTTATGGAAAGAACATTATGAGTGATAAAGCTGTTAGAAAAAACAGTGCCATTTGTTCTGTGATGCATGGACTAATGTCTATGACAAAAAAAGAAGAAGATGACCATCAGGTGAACTTCAGTAATCGGTGGTAACAGGTGAACTTGTTGAAAAAATGAATGAGAAAATCGGAGAAAACTGGAATTTCAAAAATTACACAATTATTGGATCTATACCTATAGGTATCACAATTTTTTTTGAAATAGTAACTGACAAGCTAGGTTATCAGAAGTTGTTTTGCGGGTGCCTAAACTTATGAACTCTGACAAGAGCCATGCAGAACAAATGGTGTGACATGTTAAGTATTGGTATTGTTTTTTTTTTCAGCCCTAATTTGGCTCCTTTGTAAACTAGTGATAAACTAGTAATACTATTGATTAACACCTTTTTCTAACATGAAAAAATTGCTATGGTCACAGCAGAGGAGTTGAAGGACAGTGTCAATGCATGACTAAACTCTCAGGCGGCCGAGTTCTACAACAAAGATATTAAAAAACTTGTTCATGGATATGACAAACTGTTTTAATGTAGCAGGAAATTATGTAGAAAATATGTAAGAACTGTAACTTTAATTTGAGTATAATAAAAAACTTCTAATTGTATTGATGTTTTTTTAATAACAAAACAGAACTTACATTCCGAACAGTGGTCATATTTTAACAAGGCAATAGGAATGCCTTTAATTTTAATGCCTTAAATAGGAATTATTTTCGATTATGAGGAATGAAAATTCTACCTGATTATGGTTTGATATGGACTAGAGGAAACAACTGATTATTTAGTTGTAAAAAGTACAGCAGAGTATCATACAAAGTGCTAGATGTGAATGCTTCAAATGTTACAAAAGATGGCCTTGTCTATTCTGTTGATGAAGTGGACAGGTAAGTTTGGTAAAGTGTAAAAGTAAGTTACTGTTCTTTGGATGTGATTGTGGGTAAAAAAACACAAGAGGATTAACTATAGATGTGTAATGCCTGCCATATAATAGAAGTAATATCAACACAAATTAAAGAAGAAATCCACATCAAAGTACCATAGACGATGTGAAAAGATTAATTTATCAATATACGTGAAGACATAAATATAATGTAGATAAGATCTATTGGTTAAGAAATCAATGTAAGTATGAATATCACCATAATGTAGATAAGCTCTAAAGAGTAAAGTATCAATTTAAGCGGAGATACCAAAATAACAGTGCAGAGATTCAAAGGGTAATGTTTTGATGTAAATGGGGACATAAGCTTAAGAGAAATGGCTGAAATAGAATCCAAAAGATCTAGTCATTGATGTAAATAGAGACATAAGGTTTATAAATTTTAGTCATTAATATTCACTAGAACATAAGCAATACAGAGTTGAGTTCCAAAGGACCAATCATCATTGTAATTTGAAACATAAACCTAACAAAAATTATGGTCATCATCAATATAAATGTGGACATAAATGTTTTTAATATACAATAACAGAGATAATAATCACAGGATCAAATCAGTAGTATAAGAGTTGACATAAATGTAGCTAGGATAAGGTCTAGGATAATCGTAGTCAAAAAAGTAAATGTAGAGGATAACATAAATGGTAAGAATTAGAAATTGATTATTGATCAAAATTGGATGAGACATAATTTGTGTAATATTTATGTTTATTTTTATTTTTTTTTTTAAGAACAAAAAAAAACATAAGTTAGTTATTTATTAGATATATAGTCATATCTTGAGTGGAGAAATAATATTTATTATTTATAATTTCAATACCGGGGTACAACCGGTATTTTCCAAAACAAGACTTAACATGAAAATAGGATTTAAAATTATTTTGGAAAGTAATTACAATATAAAATAAATAATCATTAAATTCCATAAAATTTACCTAAGTAAATTTGCTTGTTCACGCTCTAGTGGCCGTATTTTTTCAAGAACTCGTGAGTACTTGACATTAGCTGTTACCCAAGCAGCCAAGGGTGCTGCTGCTAATGAAGCTCTCTTGGCAGTTTTTGCAACAAACGAATCCCTCCTCTCTGTCAACAAAACTTCCACAGACTCTCTGTTGTCCCGAGTTATGTTCCTTGCTTCGAAACACCTGTTTAAATAATAAGAGCTTTTTTTAAAGTTTGCATTAAAGTATGTATTTTTAAACAGATTCCCCAAAAAAATACAGTATATAATTTTAACCATTACCTATGTATCTTATAGATTGTGCTTGTTGAAAAAGGAAAAGATAATTATTTTGTGTATGCAAGAGAGAGAGAGAGAGAGTGTGTGTGTGTGGTGTGTATGGGTTCATGTACTACTCTTCCTAAATTAATTTGTTGTTTTTATTATTAGGTGTCAGACTATTAATATTTGGAGAGTGCTGTGTTAAGATGGTATTAAACAGATTTTAGTTGTTATTTAGCTTAGTACATTTTGTATTTTTAGTCTAAGTTTGTTCTTTATTTTTTACGTACGTTAATTTTGGAAAGAAGAGGAGTAAATGATATTATATGGAAACATATGTAAAGGTGTGCTTGTGTTCAATAAATAAAAAATATATAATATATATGTATGTATTTATATATATATATATATATATATATATATATATATATATATATATATATATATTATATAAATAATTTTATAATACCTGATGATATCAAGTTATGCATGTTTGAAATGAATAATTTTATTTTAGATAAGATTTATGTTTTTTTACATTTGAATTATATATTTTAGTTTTTCTCATATTTTATATCATTTTATTATACAAAATAAATAATAATTTACCTACATTATTCTATACTACAATATTGATTGTATGGCTATATAAACAAAAATACTTGGTACGTGTCTAATACTCTTAATAAGTAAAGATGTTAATTAATTTTATATCCGCTTTTTTGACATTTTTAATATTAAGAAATCAAAAAGGAGTTGGAGGCTAAGGTTACCAGAGGCTGTCTACAGGAGAAAGTTCTCTCTCCCCTTCTGTGATGTCTAGTGGTTGACACACTTCTGGACCTTCTATTGGAGGATTACTATACCCAAGGATATATGGACGATGTGGTGGTGCCTATCCAAGGAAGGTTTGGGAATAAAGTGGTAGATCTCATGAAAAGAGCTCTGTCACTAGTAGAGGGATGGTGTCGCAAGGAAAACCTTTATAAGACAATATTGATCCAATTTATAAGGAAGATCACTCTAGTAGTGGTGGGCGTTAACACTAACAATGGTCAACGTCAACACCAGTTAACGTTGAGCATGATTAACTATTGTAATAAACTACTAACGTTAACCTGCTAGACAGAACAGAAGACCAAGCGTCTTTGTTTATTCAATGTGCAGGTGTGCAGTGTGCAGGTGTGCAGTGCACGTGTTCAGTGAGAAGTAAGAAGGCTCTAGTCATCAATCGACTGTCGCCTGTTTCTTAGAATCTATTACTCGCCTATATTTACACCACACTATTTTTGTATTATCCAGTTGACGTTTTATACAATTTTAGATTTAGTACAAAATAAACAGTAAAATAGTAGGCTACAGCAGAAACATACGTTGATTCGTTGAATAAACGTTGACGTTAATTGATTCGCTTTAGTTGCTCAACTAAATTAACAGACGACTGAGAGGCATACCTGTAGCTGGGTGCGCACGCATCGAATGGGCCGCTGTCGCTAACAAACAACCACTAATGCGTCACCTGCAAGCACTATGCAAATTATCAACGTTAGCAGTTAATGCACTTCTTCGTCAACTGCGTTGATCGTTGACGATAGTCAATGTTGACGGTTAGCTGTTACCCGTTAACGGGCACAGCCCTGCACTCTAGATTTGAGTGATATTTAAACGTTCTGGGACAAAAAAGCGCGAATGAGGTCAAATATCTAAGGGTGGTATTAGACACCAAACTAATCTGGAATTTGCACTTGAGGCGCACTACAGAAAAAGCCAACAAATAGATAATGGCAGCAAGAAGGCAGTAGGCAGAACCTGAGAACTAAAACCAGCAATGATGAGATATGAGATATATCTATACTGGTATTATAAGACCTATGATGTGTTATGGGGCAGTAGTGTGCTGGGTTGGAGACCAGAGGCGGGGACAGGCCAAAATCTCTCTGACTAAACTTCAGAGGATGGCATGTCTATCCACTACCGGAGCCAATACACCAACCACTACAATGGAAAGATTACTAGGATTTCCACCCACTGACCTGTTTATAATGGTGGAAGCAAGAAAAGCATTCTACAAGTCAGCAGCATCTGGAGATACTCATATATGGAGCATACCAGAATTACAGAAAAAATTGGCCACAAAATTCTAAGTATGGGTACTGATAAGAGAAACACCAGATACTCGTTTTCAAGACCTTTTAAAGTTAAAATGACCCATGAGGATGAAAATCGAGTTCTAGATAATACAGGAAACCTAGTGTGGTACACAGATGGTTCAAAAACTACGGCAGGTACTGGTGCCAGGGTATATGGGCTGAGACCAAGGTTGAAATGTTTGTTTTCCTTAGGAAAATATTCCACAATTTTTCAGGCTGAGAATAGGGTCATAAATGAATGTATGGAGGAGAATTTCAAGCGAGACTTTAAGAAAAACCGTATCCACATATATAAAGATAGTCACACTACAATTAATGCACTTGCAGGGTCTTAATTTTGAGGCACTGCTTTGAGGTTGGGTTTTTCTTATTTTATTTTTTAATTATAACTATTTTATTTTTTATTGTAGAAAACATGTTTGACCATCAATGAATGCAGATTTTAAAACTGGATGAAATGAGCTCTCCTTATAAAAATAACAGGTAAAACAACAAACAACAATTTTTTTTAATTATAAATTTTTGATCAAATAATCGACAAAACCAATTCTACATATCAATTCAGTTAAATCAGACTAAAATAATGATCTCTAAAGTGTTTAGATGAGGAGGTGATCCTGTTAGGGACTTCAGGATTGCCACGCCCGTACTCATTATAAAGTAAATCCATGAAATTACTCCTGTTCAGTATAAACGCATTTAATCAACATCAAAATGTATCGAAAGTCCAATATTTTTATGGTCATGGTACAGTCAACACTTGGCAGTTTGTTACAGTCAATCTTGCATGGACTGGCTAATTTTCTAACTTTCCATTCAAAAGAGCCCCATACTCGGTTGTCATACAGCTAATAAACAACCCTTCAAAGAATACTTCTCATGGATTTCCATCGTTAGAACTAAGCTGGCTTCCAATTTTTATACACAGCAAATTGTAGGAACGGTAGTTTCCGTTCGGGGGACACATACAGTACTCACATCGAGCAATAGCTACGATGCTCTCATGCCTGATTTTATACTTTAAGGAGTGGGGCTGTTTAATGATCATTTAGAAATGAAGCATCAAAAATATCATTATAGTCGTAAACTATACTAAAAATCCTCCAAATTAGTAAAATATAGACAAACAAGTTGAGTTCATCAGTAACTCTTCACTAATCAGTATTAGTGTAAATATTGGTAAAACACAGTACAGTATTAGTTCACCTCTCAACTATTCTAAAATTATGTGTTTTTGAATTAAACAAACTAAATGCAGTCAAAGTACAATAATCTCAGGCAAAGTGTAATTATTTATATCAATTGTGTTCTATGTACCTATATAAATTCATATGTGTTTGAACATAATAATATGGATTATATAAGTTCTAATCATGAACTATCACATTGAACCATGAAACAAAACTGGTCTACATGCTCCAGAGATAAATTTCACAAGGTATGAAACCTTATTTATATATTTTAGACAATGGTGATCAATTTAGTTTACATAAGGTCAAACACATAATTGATAATTAAGTTGTCAATTACTTTTAATTGTCTGGTCATTCATTACTATTACCAATACTTAATGTTCATTTGGTCCTGTATAGCGGTTTAACATTCACAAATTGTTCAGTTCCTAAGGATAGGATCTGTGGATACTTAATATGTTGAGTTTCCATGAGATCGCTAAAGTTTCTATATTATAAATTGAAATGTAACGAAATTAAATTCACTGATAAGTTTAAGTTTCATATATTTGAAAATAAGAACAACTGTTAGCAATAGAATATTAAAAACTTGATCTCTATGTAACCATAAATCTGATATTACAATCATAGCAAACACAGACTCAAACAAAAATCTTACCTGATATCTTCTTTGACGCCTCTCTTGGCAAGGAATGTTTTCATGCTGTTCCAAGAAGTATCCTGGATTCCCATTAAACGTAGAACACCCTCCAAGATATCTCTAATCACTTCAGGTGGAGCTCTTAAAGATCTAATTTCAGACAAAGATTCTGATTTTATATTACCTACAGCGGCACAGGCTTCCTTGATGAGAGGTTCTATCTCAGCCAGTTCTGCTTCTATTTCTTTTTTCCTACAAATAACCAACAAAAAGTTCACACATTTTGAAGTATATAGTACATAAAAATAAACAAATTTGTTTGATGAATGAACAAAACATGGAATACCCGAACCATAAACATTTTCAATATTTCACTGAGCAAGATACAATTTGTACTTGTTCAAAATAGACCATGCACTTGTAATTATTTTAAAGTGTGTACATATTGTTGGATTAGGGTTATTTATATTTGTTTTATTCTGTTCTTGTATACAATTATGTTACCTTAGAAACTTAGAAACAACAAGAAAAAAGATACTTAATGCCCAGCATGGCAGGTATAACTGTGCCTCTACTCCTATATCAAGACTTCCACATGTTAGTGAGAAAAAAAGTTGATTTAAAATATAAATTGTATTAATTTATTGATTTATACATTATTTTACCAAGCTAGTATTATTGATTAAATAATAATTTCAAGTGAAAAATATACAACCTAGACAGGGAATCGAACCCAGGACCTTTGGCTTTGCGCGCCAACGCTCTACCAACTGAGCTATCCTTGATCGCTTCCTAGCATAGGGCGTACACTTCTCACTTGAATTTGTTTTTGCTGCAATTTTTGAGTTATGACAGATAAATTACCTCGTTACAAACGACATTGAAACTAATCTGTATACTCAGTTTACAGCCTTTACGTATGTATTTAATTATATTAATTTATTGATTTTAACACTTATACATTATTTTACCAAGCTAGTATTATTGATTAAAGCCAAATGTCCTGTGTTTGATTTCCGGTCTAGGTCGTATATTTTTCACTTGAAATAATTATTTAATATAAATTGTACTTTTATTTTAAAAAGAATAAAAATAAGTCATTACTTACAATCAGGTGCAGAGAATGTGATATTGACATGCACATTCAAACCTTAAATAAATTTGACTGTCTACTGCAGACTAATAGAAAAAAGTGTCTTTACCAGGAATATTTTAACATGTACACCATATGCTTTTTGAGAGCCTGATGTTTGCAATTCATATTTAATAATAAACAACAATGTCATTATTTACAATTACCGAAGCTAAAACAATACATTACAAATCAGAAGATATGAATAAAACAAGGTTTAAATATTGCATAAATCATGTTATAACTGAAATCATGTATAATCATGTGTACATCTTTTTAACAAACTCAAAACTGTATTTAATTGGGTTTCAATCTTTAACCGATTGCTTTACCACTTCTATTACATAAAAGCAAGGTCTCTGTGTCAGGAAAAAATAGCCAAAAGCCAAAATTAAAAATTTTCATTAAAGATCTTTCAAAACTGCACATATAGTTATAATGACATAATATTTTACCAGTTTCTTCTTAATATGATACAGTTTCATTTTAAATATATTATATTGTATCTTGGGCATGTTACATTTATATTTTGTATCAATAATTTAGAAGTTCTATACAAAATAAATATAAATTTCAAAAATAGTTAAATATAAAACACATACTTCACCTAATAATTGCTTTGAAAATTCCACAAATATGAAAAACATTAATTTCTGCACATAAAAAAATAGAATTAAAACAATATAACCAAACTTCATACAAGCAAACAACAAAAGATGTCTTGCTACGCATTTTCCCGTTCACCACAGATGACAGATGACACATCAGTTTATCTGTTACCTTTTTATCTATCGATATAAGTAAATTTTACACTTGCAAATTTTATCTAAATAGTTTTCTTTATATTTTTATAATGTAAATAAGATGTATTCATTAATTAATTAGGATGTTTTGGTAAAAATATATCATTTTTAAATTTTCATTATACAACTACAAATAAACTCGTATTTGCACATACAGGCCCACTGCCATTGCTACGAGTACATTCATAGTTGTAAGGCAATGGGTTAAAATATGAAGTTTTACCAAGTAAATTAGATTGTATTGAATGATAAACCAAAATATTCCAAAGTGCTATACACAGTAAACCTGACTGTACATTATAATTTGTTATTTGAAGTAGGCCTAGATTATTTTTCAAATTGTAAAAAACAATACTATGTACATAATTTTTGTTTCTAGGTAGTAAAAGTTGTAATAAGGACATCCCTTGTTTGGTGTCTCCACCTTACTTGATATTTTATATGAGCAATCAAACCCTTTCCTATTAAAACATTTAAAAAACAAATTGATTATATTTTGAATTAAGAAAATCATTCACCTGGCTACAAGTATTTCATTCTCTTGTTCAGTTTTCAACTTAAGAGTGTCCATATCTCCTCGCTGAATGTTGGCATTACTCATAGTCTCTGTAATCATCTCGAGTGCTGACGTTGCTTTACCTTGCTTTTCAGCTAGAAGTTTACCTTGTTCAGCCGCTTCTAGCTTCAATGTGTCCACAACATTCCGGGCTTCTGTCAACTTAGATACTCCAGCCTATACAAAAAAACTGTATTACTCAAAGTGAAAACATTTCGTTATAAGTAATGGAATTTTAAATGTTTAATTACTAAATCCAAACAAGAATTTGTAAAAGATATTTATTTTGAAACAAGTACAAAGTAGATTATATTAGTCATTACAAAAAGTTATAGGGTGGAGACAAGACTCTTATTTCCATAATACTGTCAAGGACTACAATACAATTATTAAACCAGTACTGATTTAAGTAGCACAAAATTAGACACTAAGTTTGAATAAAAAAGAAGCTAATAATATTTGAAAATATTAAAATCCCGATAAAGCTATGACCCTGTTTATGTTGATAGTGCACAAAGAATACAAAAGAACATTGAATTACAAGATTTGCATGCACATCAAAATATATTTGCATGGGAAAAGAGTTGAAAATAATACGTGGGCAGGTCATGTAGTGTGAAGAAAAGGAGATCTCTAATAAAAGAAATATTCGAAAAATGGTCAATTCAGAATGGGAAGACTAAGACTATGGTAGTATGACCAACTACAAAGATGTCACACAAGACTAGAAGCAACTTTGGAGCAATTGAGAGTGGGGGTGAATTGATGGAAAGGTGAAAAAACAACATTTTGATTGATCAAGAAGGTAAGATGAAATAAATATAGGCGAACTCTTTTTTCTATTATAATTTTTAAAGTATCTTCAAATAAGGATATACAGGATGACTAGTTAATGATATTTAAGACTTTTGAGCTATAACTATAACCTACATCTTATTTTCAACAGAAATAATTGTATAAACTAACTATCTCCTTCGTTCCACAGATAATTTAAGATTGTTTATTTTTTAAGAGACTTCTTCCTTTCTTAAAAAAAAACTTATTTATATATTTCAGACTCGTATTAACTCAGCCTGAGTTAGAGCAAGTATTTTTAAATATTTTAACCACCAGTTTGTCACAGTTCATGTGTTTGTTATAGTTGGGCAGAGTTCACTACGAACTGTCATTTTCCAATTTACCTTACGATACTGGGGGTCAACACTGCAAATGTTTTAGTCCACAGTGAGATTGAACCTTTGACCTCTCACTAATGCAGTGAGAATAGTAACCACTTGACCAATGTGGGTGGGCTTAACCAAATACAATATTCGTTAATATGTTAAATGCAAGTTTGAAGCTGCCACATTTATTCTACAGCGCTAACTTAACGACACTTTAACTATGGACTTGCTGTTTGTAAGCATGGGACATCTCCAACCAAATTAAAAAAATAAATTAATCATAATTTAAGATTTTAGAAATTAGATAAATAATAGTAATAATTAGGAATCTCACATAATAATAAAAACAATTAATAATAAACATAAAAAACATTATAATCAAAAAACTTTTAAAACAAATTATTAAAATCAATAAATTGAATGAAGCGCTATATATCAATACAATGTAACACCCTCTAGGGTAAAATTGACATACCAACGGGTTGCTTCACAACTCAAAACGAATGGTGCAATTTCAAACGGAAAACGAATGAATTCTAGGAAATTGTCCAATGCTCGCCATGCTTAACAGTGGGCGTGCCGTTTCGGAACACAACCGAACGAGGTCTCTTCCAGCTTGGCTTTCTTCGAGAGTAGACGTGCCTTCTGAACGCTCTGCGTTCCTTTAGAGATGGAGCGATTCAAGGCATAAGTTGTTAATAACTTAATACACTAAATGTTGTTTTTCTAAAAAGGGTTGTTACTATTGAACAGTTTTTTGGACACGACGAGTGAGTAAAATTTAATCTAATTATGTGAATTTTAAGAAATCAGGTGTTAAAAATATGGACAGAGATCCAGACTTTACAAATGTAAGTTTTACATGTGTTTTTGAAGAGATATATTTTTTTGTTATTATGATGTTTGTATATCTAGTATAATATGTTAATTAACAAATGTTTATTTCAATTAACAAACCAAAAGATTCTGAATATAAAAGAAGTTTTCTATAATTGAATATGAGTGAGTAAAAAATTATTGAGTATATCCTGGCATCCACGTGTCACGGAAATTAGCCTGGTAAGTACAGATTGGAGCCTGAACTCTGAATCCTTTTATTTAAAATTTGTAATTGATGCAATAATTAATAAATTCATAAAATAAATAATTAATGTTCGATAATTTTAAAGAAATCAACAAATAAACTCTTACAAAGATGGCGCCCGAATCACGTGCTCCGATCTCGAAATAACAGGCTTATTGAAGTGTAGCGTGGTGTTTGGGTATACTCAAACATTCAAAATTATAAACAAAAAATATTTGAAATTAAAACAAATTTATAATTGAGATTTTTGTTACAAAATAATTAAGATGGAAACGGATTCAGAAAAGTTGGACGAATCCGGTTTAGGAGCTAGTTTCACCGAGGTTGAAAACATGGTAGAGGTAAAATCAATAGAAGAAGTTAAATTGCCTAGGGAAGAAAAGTTAGTGTCTCTTAATGACTTAATGTTGTTATTTGAAAAAATTAAATTAGATAGCGATAGTAAATTTGAAAAATCCGAAAATAATTTTAAAGAAATGAAGGTAGATAGTGATAATAAGTTTAGACAATTAAGGGAAGAAATTAAAGATGATATGAAAATAAATAAGATAGACAGTGATAGTAAATTTGAAAAGTTCGAAAAAAATTTTGACAGTAAACTTGAACAGATGAAGGAAGTAAACAAATTAGTTTTAGAAACAATTAACAATAAGTTTGACATACGAAATGCAATACTCGAAAAAGATAAAATGGAATTTAGAAAAGAGATTAATGTTAAATTTGATAATTTGCTAAAGGACAACATAAACTTTAAAAATAATGTAGAAGAACAAAATTTAAATTTGAAATTAGAAACTAAGACAGAAATAAATAATTTTAAAACTGAAACACTAAATACTATAGCTAAGTCTGATGAAGAAATTAGAGCTGTAATTGATAATTTTAAATTAGGACAGGTAGATAAACAATCAACCTTTGAATCTAAAATAGGAAATGATATTAAAACTAATTTTGAAACCGTAGAAAACAGACTAGCGGTTAAATGTAGTGAACAGGATATTGCAGTAGGCGATATAGGCTGTAAATTATCCAAAGAAGTTAAAATATTAAGGCAAAACGGTAATTATGGCATTAAGCCATCACTATGGTTAAAAGAAGAAATAATAATTAGGGAAGATTTTAGGAGGCAGGATCAAGTAAATAAAAGTATTTTAGTGAAGGAAAATTTAGAAAAGGAGACAATGATGTCACAAAACTATATTGGGGAATCATATGCAAAGGCATTTTTAGAAATCGCTGAAACATTTAAAGAAATTAGGGGTATGGAAATGATAAATTATGAAAAGAATTTTATGAAGACAAAAATTTATAGGTTAAGAGAAAAATATATGAAAAAATTTATGGTTAGTAAGGTTAATAGACTAGGCCAAAACCATAGGAAAAAATTAATGTTGGAAAAGGTGTTTAGGTTGGGTGTAAATCACAAAAAGAAAGAAATAATTAATAGGGAGACAGTCAAATTCAAAACAAAATTATAGTGTAGCCTACCGAAGAAAGACAATAACGAAGCTAATGATACTATGATGTGCAGGTGTAATAAAATTTAATGTAGACTTGAGTCATGATGTTTTTAAATAAAATATATAGTCTGAGTAGATTTCTAAATAAGTTAAATTATAATTTAAAATAAATAACTCAAATATAATGATAAAACTTCATACCAATTTCAACGTGAACAGGTTAGGTTAAACCAGGCTATGTCACCTAGAATACATATTTACCAATTTTAGAAAAATGGACTATAATGAGATTTCTGAGGGGGTTATTATTACTTATAGGTTGAAGTAAAATTATAAGTGAACCAAAAAAGAAACTTCGGAAAAAACAGTGTCACAGGGGGTCATTAACCAGAGGTCATTTTGGGGTCCCTATTGAATTGAGTAGATAGGAATACTTAAACTCATTTTGGCCAAAGGAAGGTGATCTCTGTGTTGACATAAGTGTTTTATAGATATGATCAGAAGGACATAGGAAGAGGTGAAAATGGTTCAAGGGGTAAAGTTTTAGACATTGATGGATAAAATAAAAATAATTTACAAATTTTTAAAATTTTTTTTAATGCAAGTTAATAATAATAATAGGTACCGGTAGTGATTGATTTAAATTAAATAAATGAATAAATAAATTTAAAATTAAAAATAGGCCATTCCCTTTTAGGCCAGCATTGGAAATTAATATTTGTACAGAAACAAATATGAAGCTTAAATAAATAAAATTTAAATTTTAAAATAAGATATATCCCATTTAGGCCAAACACTAGAAATTAGTATTTGAGAAAAGAACAAATACGAAAATTTAAATAGGTGAAACATAATTTATAAATCAAATACTTTAGGAATTCATGAATTAACAATTTTTTTTTTTGATGTACAAAATTTAATTTTACTTATAAAAAATTTTTTTAAATGAACATACTTTTAATGATTAAAATAAAAGAAACTTTTAATGTATTGATTAGAAATATAAATTACATCTGACATTGAACAATAATGGTATGGTTAATGTTAATAACAACATAATGATGATGAATGATGATGAATGAATGAGAGAGTGAGTATTATTTCATAATAATGCTAAAACTAAATAGAGAACCTTCACTAATTAAGTAGAAGTTTTTGTTTGTTGGTGTCAAATAACCTTCAAATATCACTACGGTGACTTTTGTTTGTTGGTAACAAATAACCATCACATATCACTACGGTGACTTTTGTTTGTTGGTAACAAATAACCATCACATATCACTACGGTGACTTTTGTTTGTTGGTAACAAATAACCATCACATATCACTACGGTGACCTTTGTTTGTTGGTAACAAATAACCATCACATATCACTACGGTGACTTATGTTTGTTGGTGTCAAATAACCTTCACGTAATGTTAAATGTACATACGATAACGATTAAATAGGTTAGGTTCACGATAATAATAATAGACGAATAAATTAAGCTAAGTTTTTTTTTGTAGTAAAGTTTTTCTTTCTTTTTTTCATAACGTTAGGTAGGATAGGAAAATGAATAAATAAAATATAAATAATTAGAATATTTTGTTACTGATTGTAAGAAGATGGTAAAATTTTTGAAAAAATATAGTGAACAACGGAAGTCATAAATAAAATTTTAAATACATTAAAATAATAACACAGAACCTACAATATGGCTAAAAGTAAATAATTAAAAGTAAATAAATGATAGTAAATTTTTTAAGAAAATGATTATGAAACATTAAAGAAGATTTTAAGTAAAGAACAAATGGATTATGTGAAATATAATTAAGAAGAATAAATAATGAATAATTTTTTGAAGAAATGATGAGACAGTATTGATGAAACTTTTAAAATAAAGAGTGATTTCAGGAAAATAAAAAATGGGTTGAATCAGAACTTAGTATTTGGTAATAGGGATTGTAAATGAATAATTAATAGATAGTTTTTTTTTAATAGATCAGTGAGATGAATGAGATTTTTGAGGGGGTAAATTAATGATGTCTACGATAATGTTCTGCGATGAGTTTTTCTACGACAAATATAGACTAGGGGTTCCAATGTGACGCTAGATCTTAATGATTTTCGACGAGATTTTTCTACGATTTTGCTATATTAATATAATAGACTAGGGGTTCCAATGTGACGCTAGATCTTAATGATGTTCGACGAGATTTTCTACGATTTTGCTGCGTTGATATAATAGATTAGGGGTTCCAAAATGGACACTAATACTTAAAGGTAATTTTTAGAGATTCCAAAGGGAATACTCTCATTTTAGGAGTATGTTGATTTTTAATAAGACAAGAGAGTCTTAATGATTAGCTGATCTATTAAAATTTTTTTTCTTTTTATGTAAGTAGGAAAAATACCAAATAACTGTTAAGTATGTAGTTGAGATAGACTCCTGAAATCAAAGGAAAATAAATTTAAAATAAGTTTAAACGTACAATAAATAAAAATGATAGGGAGATGTGAATTCTCAATTATAAATTTGAGGGATGGGTTTTGTATTTTTTGATTGGGGAAGAAAACTTTTTTTATTAGCCAGACTTTTAAAAAAAAAAAAAAATAATGATTGTATGTATTAAAATTTTAAAAAAATATGTGAATTTTTTTTTCAATAGATTGTTTAACATGCTGTAATAAAAACAAAAGAAATAGATTTTGAATTTTAGAATGTAACAACAACAACAAATGTTAATGATTTTGATTTTTAAATAATGTAACAAGGATGATAAATAAAAAATGGCCTTGCAATGATGAAAAAGTAAATTATAAAAAGTTGTAATATGAAAAGAATGATAATTGATTTTATTAATGAACAAATATTATGATGTATTTTGAGCTGATGCTAATTTGTGATGACATGAAAATTTAACAAAATTTTATTTGTATATGAATTGATGATTTTATCTGTTGTTCACATATAATATATTTTAATATTTTTCTGTTATGACCATGTTAAAACTTTGTAAAAGACAATTTGTGATATGTCTCGTAATATGCTTTGATATTTGACATCTGAGTTCTTCATTTTTGATGTGTTTTGAACAAATATGTTGTATTAAAACTTTGTAAAAGACAATTTGTGATATATGTTTTGAAATATGATTTGATACCTGACACTTGATTTCTTCATTTTGAGGTGTTTTGAACATTATTATTTGTAATTGAAACTATATAAAAGACATTCATGTGATGATTATGTTAATTGTTTGTGAAAAATTTGTAACACTAAAAATTTATGATGTTATTTTTGTAAAATTTGTAACACTCTAAAATTCATGATATTGTTTGTGAAAAATTTGTAATACTAAAAAATTTATGATGTTATTTTTGTAAAATTTGTAACACTCTAAAATTCATGATATTGTTTGTGAGAAATTTGTAACACTAAAAAATTTATATTGTTTTTGAAAATTTGTAATACTAAAAAATTTATGATGTTATTTTTGTAAAATTTGTAACACTCTAAAATTCATGATATTGTTTGTGAAAAATTTGTAATACTAAAAAATTTATGATGTTATTTTTGTAAAATTTGTAACACTCTAAAATTCATGATATTGTTTGTGAGAAATTTGTAACACTAAAAAATTTATATTGTTTTTGAAAATTTGTAATACTAAAAAATTTATGATGTTATTTTTGTAAAATTTGTAACATTCTAAAATTCATGATATTGTTTGTGAAAAATTTGTAATACTAAAAAATTTATGATGTTATTTTTGTAAAATTTGTAACACTCTAAAATTCATGATATTATTTGTGAAAAATTTGTAATACTAAAAAATTTATGATGTTATTTTTGTAAAATTTGTAACACTAAAAAATTTATTATGTTATAGTTTTTGATATTTTGCATTTTTAAAATTGTTAAATTATATTAAAATTTTTTTTCTCGACATTGTTATTAGAAATACTCTTGTTCTCCGTAAGAGGTGGCAAGGGGTTGGAATGTCCCAGCTTCCATGTTCTTTTTCTTCGAGATTCTTATTACTGCGTAATGCGAATCTCGAAGGAGGGGGTTTCTGTAAGCATGGGACATCTCCAACCAAATTAAAAAATAAATTAATCATAATTTAAGATTTTAGAAATTAGATAAATAATAGTAATAATTAGGAATCTCACATAATAATAAAAACAATTAATAATAAACATAAAAAACATTATAATCAAAAAACTTTTAAAACAAATTATTAAAATCAATAAATTGAATGAAGCGCTATATATCAATACAATGTAACACCCTCTAGGGTAAAATTGACATACCAACGGGTTGCTTCACAACTCAAAACGAATGGTGCAATTTCAAACGGAAAACGAATGAATTCTAGGAAATTGTCCAATGCTCGCCATGCTTAGCAGTGGGCGTGCCGTTTCGGAACACAACCGAACGAGGTCTCTTCCAGCTTGGCTTTCTTCGAGAGTAGACGTGCCTTCTGAACGCTCTGCGTTCCTTTAGAGATGGAGCGATTCAAGGCATAAGTTGTTAATAACTTAATACACTAAATGTTGTTTTTCTAAAAAGGGTTGTTACTATTGAACAGTTTTTTGGACACGACGAGTGAGTAAAATTTAATCTAATTATGTGAATTTTAAGAAATCAGGTGTTAAAAATATGGACAGAGATCCAGACTTTACAAATGTAAGTTTTACATGTGTTTTTGAAGAGATATATTTTTTTGTTATTATGATGTTTGTATATCTAGTATAATATGTTAATTAACAAATGTTTATTTCAATTAACAAACCAAAAGATTCTGAATATAAAAGAAGTTTTCTATAATTGAATATGAGTGAGTAAAAAATTATTGAGTATATCCTGGCATCCACGTGTCACGGAAATTAGCCTGGTAAGTACAGATTGGAGCCTGAACTCTGAATCCTTTTATTTAAAATTTGTAATTGATGCAATAATTAATAAATTCATAAAATAAATAATTAACGTTCGATAATTTTATAGAAATCAACAAATAAACTCTTACATGTTGTACCGATCAGTCCCCAATGATATTTAACATGTTAAAAACAGAGAAGTTAAAAATAAATTGACTACATATTAACTCAAACAATTTTGAACAAATTACAAATTACCTGTAATTTAGTTTGAGTGTCTGATATAGACACCTTATGTTCCTTGAATATGTGTAAGAATGTTGAAACAAACATAAAATAGCGTCTTGGAGAGGCCTCAGTGAAACTACCACAATGTTCATGAATGGTAGCAAACTTTTCCATAAAATTATCCTCAAATAATGTTTCATCACCAGTCTCAAGTTTCTTGTCTCTGTATAAAAATCAATTTTTAATGCATTAGGTATAAGACAGAAAACTATAAGGAAATGAAATAAAATCAAGGAAGTTAATTCCAACAACAGTATGCGCCAAAATAAACTACTGAAATTGTAAGATTTTATTTACATAGTTTTCCCAACATATACAAGTAAAAGGAAGCAAAATCAGTTAGACTCGGGTAATAACATGTTCAATATGACCTCCGTTCAGTTTTAGGGAACACTTGTACCATTTTTGAAGGATTTCCATCATTTTGGTAAAGAGGGGTTGTTTTATGATCCTTAAACACATGGTTATTTTTTCCTGGAGTTGGACGATGGTAGCTGGTGGGTCTTCACGTTAAATCTTCTCCTTCAACATTCCCCAGATGTAGACATCAGGTGGTATAAGATCGGGGGAGTGGGCTGGGTAAGGAAAGTTTGTTCTAAGGGCGATGAGGCGGTTGCCAAAAGTTTCTTGAAGGAAAGCAATGTGGTTAAGGCAGTGTAACTTGTGCCATCTTTCTGGAACCATTGTGAACGAAAAGACAGGATTCATGCACTACAAAATCACCTGAGGTCTCCTATAAAACTATCAAGAATGACCCTATATCGGTCCTGATTTACAGTAAGAGGATTTTCATTATTGTCTTCAACAAAGTATGGACCAATTATGCCTCTCCCTGACGCAGCACACCAAATGGTTACAGGCTTACTAAGCTGTGGCCTCTCTACAACACTGTTAGGACATTCAAACCCAAGAAAATGTGTAGTCTGCTTGTTTATGAAACCATTAAGGTGCACATGACATTCATCTGAAAACCATACATCACTCAGAAACTCAGGTTCTTCATAGCACATTGCTATCATCGAAGCGCAGTACTGAACTCTGACTGTTTTGTTTATACAGTTTAACCCTTTTAGTACCAACGTCCGTATATACGGACGTTTAGAAAACTGCCGAAAATGCCAATGTCCGTATATACGGACTTCGCGGTAACTGGCGAAGGATGCCAACGTCCGTATATACGGACGTTCAGGAAAAAAAATCTTTCGGGTTTTTTTTGTGTATTACAATTTTGTTGTTATGGAAACAAAGAGAAAGAACTGAAGAATACGAAAAACATATTTGTTTTAGTAATATCTTTCTAATAACCAGCTGTTGACTCATAATACAGCTGTTGACAAATAACCCTATGGTCATTGTCGTAGTAATGTCATCAGCTGATCGTTTTCGTGCAGCAAATTGTTTTGTTTTAATGGTGAGTGAATTGTTTGTTGAGGTTAGAAAGATTATTTTTCATTCTAATTATAAAAGTAAAATCAAATATGAAGCGATCGCGATTTCCGCTAAGTGAGAATACAGTTCAGCATGTGTTACTAGACGATGAGTTGAGTGATGGTTTTCTAAGTGATGAATCTGATGGAAGATTATTATAAAGTAATAATAATAATCTTTATATTATTATTATTATTAGTTTTTCTTATAAAGTAATTTTATTTTTGTGTGTTTTGACTCACTTGAGTAATATTAGTACTGTAACTATATTATGAATTTGTATAGTAGTACATAAAGTTAGGCCTACATAAAAACAACACAAAAACAAAAAATAAAGGTTGACACAAAAAAAATAATAACTTTATTAGTTTTTTTAATAGGAAGCTACATTTTGTATGTGTATGTACAGTTTTAGTGGTTTATCAAGTTACATAACATTTTTCAAGATATTTGTTTTTTTCAAGAATTAAATTTTATGTTAAACTAAAAATATATATATATTTGGTGAGTACAACTTTGTGTTTTTAGTTATAAAAAATATAATACATTTCAAAAAGGGTAATTTTTATATTTCTTAGGTAGGAAATTTAATTTTGTACAAAACAAAACAAAAATTATGATAAAATGTTAGTATTTGCAGTTTTTATAAATGTTTTAGTAAAACACTGCAAAATATATAAAAAAAGGCCTAGCATTCTGCGTAGTACTAGTGGGGAAAATCACGGCATTCTTGGGAGGGACTACGGAATTTTTCCTGGCACTAAAAGGGTTAAAGGTTGCCCAGTTTGTATCTTGTAGGGAAAACCACCATTGTTTTTTAATATTCTTCTCAACAACGTATTGCTTATATTCAGTTTAAAGATGATCGGTTTAGGCTTCTTTTCGGTGACTGTAACACTTGCTGCAACACAGTTCCGTGGTTTTCATTTGTAAAGACAGTAGTTGGGCGACCTGAATAGCCCTTTCGCTGCGTCAAAACACTATCTGTTCTTCAAAATTTTTGAACAACACGAATAATCACAGCATTACTAGGCGGATTTTTGTGAAAATGTTCCTGAAAACGTAATACAGTGTGTACAAACTTGGCATACCCGCACGTCCAATTCCGTACGAGCAAAAATAATGCTCTGCAATAAAAGCTTTCTCTACAGAGTTAGCACCATGTTAGCAAAAACTCACCTCAAATAAGAAAGAAATAATAATCACGATGATGTGAAAACAATTAAAAGTTGACACAGCTGATGGAGAAGCCAGCTACAGCTGATCAGTTTCAGTACTGTTTATTTTGGCGCATACCGTATTTGTTCAAAGTCTCAATAATCATGAGAATATAACAACAACAAAAAATTGATTTAAAAAAAAATTTAGTTTTCCCATATGCATATCGTATCTATGGGAGGAAAGTATGTACAGAAGTAGTTCCCCTTACATTAATTTTTTATACATATTTTGTACAGCATTTTATTATTTTCCAGAGTATAAAATAAAAAACTGGACTTCTTAGTGCACAACTAGATCTCTTGATGAAGAGATTAGTGAAAAAAGCATGAAATATTGTTAAACAATTTATACTGTACAGACAATACATCCAATGATTATCCTTTGACTTTTTTAATGGATTTTATATAAATCTGAAACAAAAACATTAAGTTTTTCAAAATTGTATGAAATCTATATTATTTGATAAGCTGGAACATAAGATATTTCGCTAGAGATAAAAATCAATCAAGTGTGGAATAACACACAATGTTTTGTTGATGGCTAAAACAGATATATTTTCTTAACACAACCAGTGAGTTAGCCATTACAGTCCAAAACACATAATATCTTATTACACTTCATAGAATACAAAATTCTTATCTTACTTTTGTAATGGGTAGTACAGAATTTTAGGCTTACATTTTTAGATTTTTAAAGCTGATCACCTCTTAATATGGAAAACCATTGTTGTTAGCACATCAATTGTACTAAATGCAACCAACCATGCCATCGATTAAGGATCAATTGGACTTCTATCAAGAAGCAAGAAAAGTTTATTATAATGACCCTATCCAAATTGATAACTTCTTATTGTTACTATTTATGTATGCATAGGACATCTCCAACCAATAATAAATCTGTAGTTGGTAATTGTAAATAAATGTAGTATAAATGGTTAATCTAGGAAATAAAGAAACAATCGTCTAAAAAATAATAAACTTAGAATTTTAAAAAATGGTAAAAGGAGAAAAGTGTTTTATAATGACGAATAGAAAAAGTGAAATTAAATTAATGAATTGTAGGCGGGAAGATTGCTTTCATGTAAAACAAAAACTCAGTATGACGTGATATGCCATAAAAGGACATGATTTCGACTCTGTAAATGTGATTGGCTCGGGATATAGGAATTCAAACGACAGGAGAGAAGCGGAAGTTGCAATAAACCGAAACTAACTGAAACATAAAAAGCAACTCAATGGAATTTATAGCCACTCTGCAAAAGGACGGAAGAGTGTCGGATGTAAGAGACTGTTGTCTTCGAAGCAAGGCAGTATTTAAAAAAATTAAAAGAAGGAATAAGTGTAGAACGATTTATAATGGAGTTTTGATATTTTTTGATGTAACTATGAAGGTGATAAATTAAATAATTAAAGGCGTTGATGAAGTGAAACTGTAAGTAGGTTTATGTACTGTGGTCATTGGTATAACTAAGCATGATAATGAAAAATTGATAGATTTAAGATGTATAAAAGTAGATTTAAGACTTTGTTTAGAATATTGTAAATTATTTAAAATTGATAATTTTTTTATATTTTTTTATTTTGAATAAAGTTGTTGTGTATTTAAAAATCTTAAGGTGAGTTTTTAAAAGATTACCAAAGAACACCTTTTTTAGCTAAACACGTTGTACAATTTTAAGGCTGGGAAGTAAAGAAATGAAGGAAAGAACCTATTAAGTAAAAATCAATAATACTAAATTAGAAAATAACTTTTATTTGTAACACTTAACCACTACAAAATGATGCCCAACGTCATTCAACCAACACTTTTGCATATTGAACAAATTGCAACTTCACACTTCCTCATAATGCTTGGTGAACACCACTTTTTTTTTTAATCTCCCACGGATATTGAACCTGAAATGTCTATTATAGAGAGCTAGAGTGTTAGCCACTATAATAACCGGGGTCTAAACAAATTGGTGTGCCTATAAACATGATTAGTAATAAGTTTACATTTATGGTTATCAATTAGGGTTAACATATGAAACTATCCTTTACACCAACTGTTTTCGAGTTAATAAAACCTGTAAAGTGAAATATTATCACTTAAAGTTATCATTTAAAATTTTATAAGTACTCCTTTCTATCCATCCCCAAAGAGGGAGCAAAAATTTGATCTCAATCAAAAGGCAGACTAGATTAAATGGAAGAGTCTCCTCGGGTGGAAATCTCTTGTACGTCTAATGTGAGTTTATTGTGCCCCACATCAAAACCAAATTAACTGAACCAAAAAAACATATCCAGAAGTATTTATGATGCTATCCCAAACTGTTAAAAATTAGATGGCCCTAGACATTTCAGACATCGATATATGTTAATGACAATAACATAAACTTTTCCAGTAAGGTACAATTAACTGTTTAAGTTTTACTGAATTATAAATATATCTTAACATTGTAATATAAAAAATTATGAATATCTAAATCAAATCATTTAAGTTTATCAATATAAACAATACAATATTAGTCGTACATACCTAGAATAAAGTAATTTTGGAATAGAAAATAAGCTTTGATTAGTCCAAGAGTCAAGCCAAATAGTTGTACATGATTTTAGTAAAGCAGGATTGTTAATGCAATGAGTTGCAAACTTTGGATGAGTACAATCAAGCACCAACACCACATGCAGGTTAGTCTGGACTCCTGAGATACACATATCAGTTAGTTATTCATGCACAAAATGTATTAATTGCTACATTTTAGTCATATACAGTATACTCCAAAACAAACAATACTGTTTACCTTTATTTTATAAAAATGTTTTTATACTTTAATAATACAGATACAGAGAACTAGCATTAAAAGTTTTGTTAACAAACATGTTCAACAGGTTTTCCATACTACCCTAAGCAGTACTCATAGCGGCTGTGTAAGTTTTTAACATGTCTCTGAAGAGAAAATGATCCATTACCCTTATAGTTACCACAATCTTCTCACATAACTCACCAATGGATGGTGATGGTTTTTCTCTAAAAACCCCTTCCTTCAGCACTCCTCAAATGCAAGTTACCACAGATGGTGTTAAATTAGAGGAATATGTAATATCTGCTCCACAGGAAATTTCATTTCCATAGTTGGCATGAAACAACAGAAGTGATTCCTCATCATATGCCAAGTAGCCCCATCCTGCTGGAAACACTGGACTGAAAGAAATGGGTTTTGTACTCAGTAGAATCTTCTTAGGTTCCTCAGAAAAGGCTTGTTCTCTATATCGTACTCTATATTTACAGTGACAGGATTCTGTTGGTCATCCTCGATAAAATAAGAACCCAGGATTTTGTTTGCAGGTACCACTTACCATATAGTCAAACGTTCACTCTGGAGTAGTCTCTCATTAATGATGTCTGGTCCAAAGAAACCGAGTTGTTTGTTTGTTGACATATCCGTTTAGATGAGATGACACTAGTCGGAAAACCAAACATTAGACATAAATGCTGGATCATTATACACCATTTTTAATATGGAAGCACAGTTCAATACTCTTACTACTCTCGTCCAGTCCTGTATCTCTTGTCAGTAAACCAGTAAGTTTTAAACAAATGTCTTACTGATGATTGGCCAATATCCATTTTCAATGAAGTTTGTTGGAGACTTCTTTGTAGTGACTGCAACACCTGATCAAAGAGTTATCTGTGATTTTCATTAGTTGTTACTGTAAGTGGACAGTCAGTGCAATCTTAACGCTATGTTAGTACGCTTCCAGTTTAACAGAATTTTTCTACAATTGATGTTAATTGGTGCTGGATGTTCAAAACACTCCTGAAATTAATTTGCAATATGCACTTGCCAACTCTGTAATATAACAGCCAAATCTGTATGAACAACAATAGTGCTCCACAATGAAAACTTTCTCTTCGGTTGTTAACACCATTTTAACCTCTACACTGCTTAATTTCAAGTAAACAATCAATACTGTTGCTATGGCAACAAAAGCCGAAATGATCAGCTGGCAGAATATTTGTGGTAATAATTTTCAGTATTATTTGTTTTGGGCCATACTATACATATACGAGTATATAATATATAAGAATACTAGTCACAATTATATTACATAGCCTACCCTGTCATATCCAACGATGCCTGGATAAAAATTCTTGATAGTAAGAATTATGAATATCTATTAACACATTAAGGTAACACAGATGTTTTTGTCTATATGTAAATTGTCTCATAAACCTATTAAAAAATTCATAGATATTGTTTTATTACATCACTTCAAATTTGCCTAAAACATATGTAGCCTACTGAATCAATTAAGTCATTGATGAGTCAATCGATTAAGAGTCCAAAGACTCTATATCTGTTTGCACAATGGCTATGATTATACCAATAATGGCATTGGAGGTCCTTTTGGACCTGTGTGACAATGTGAAAAGTCAGATTTTAAAATAGACTCATTTAAAAGACGCGGTTAAGCCAAAGAGATAATAAATTCAAATAATAATTTAAATTTAGTAACGTCATTAATAAAAGAAAAATGGATTTTCAAGACAACAGTATGAATTATTATGTTTAATTTTAATGTAATTTAGTTTGTTTGTTATAAAATGTAAATTATTTGTATTTTACGGCAGTGCGGTAAAATGTGTGAACAGTAACCGGAAAGAACGCTTTCGGAAGTAAGAATTTGCCTCATGGCAAGAGCAGTCTAAGTCCAGCGTTAGGAGTGACAGGTTGTGTTCTAAAAAGGTTGAAGTCCAGAGCTTGGAGGGAAAAGATGTGTTTTGTAGAGTTGAGGAAAGAAAGGACATAGTGCGATGTAATAATTTGATATGTAGTAAAATAGAAAATGTAAAGAATTCAATCGTTGGTCGATTAAGAGCGAGAGTGTGTTAAAACTCTGGTTGAACAGTTAAATTAATTAGACGCGTTCACGCGAATAGACAATAAACAATTAGCGTGTGTCATAGTAATGCGGTCGGAAAATGAACAGTTACAAATTGTAGAATGGACTAATGTATAAACAGATTTTCTTTTTATAAACATTCGTGAGGTGCAAATACAACTTCGCCACGGACACAACGACGGCATTTTTAGGACGCTGCAGGAACATCATTGAATTATGTACAATGACTATGGTCTGGTAACTAGTGTTAAATAACACATTATATTTACTCTGTTATTGTATAGAAATTTACAATGTTTAATATCTTAACTTTTATTATATAAATTTGATATATAAAGGATAGCAATTTCTTTTTATGTAAAGAAGAAATAAATGTCTGATGACATATTTAACCTTATTAAAGGAATTTCAATTTGTTTTTATTCATAAAATCAATTTTAGTTGCAACTTAGAGTCAATTTTAAATTCAAAGAATAAAAGATCAGTTCTCCCTCTGAGAAGATAAAAAGTAATTTAACTAAGATGATAGCTATAGTTGTTTTCATGATATATGTCTCTATAACAAATGCTAATGTATAAAAACTTACTTGTCTTTAATAAATGTTTTCTTTGTAACATTTCAGCCAAAGTGTTCTCATTTAAAACCAAAATCCACTGTGAGTACACTGTAAAAAGAACTTGCGACCCCAGAGATTTTTTTTTTCTTTTAAATAATTAAATTCATTTTTTTTTCTTTTTCTAAATTGGTATGTTAAGGATACCTGGCGCCCTAGTCGAGCAAATTAATAATTGAATTCAATATTAATAAAAAATAAGTACTCTTCAAGTACGATAAGCCCGCTAATTTTTGAATTATTACAAATGTCGCCGCAACTGTTGGGCTTTTTTAGTCGAAAATACAGTGATTTTGGTAATGAGAACTCTTAAAATCAAGGTAAGGACTCTCTTTATAATAATAAGAAAGATTCTTTTTTAAAAAATTTTTTTGTGTTAAATATAATAAGATAAAAATGGAGTCAGAAATTGTAAATGTTAATAATAGTGAGGAACAGGTAGGGTTAGGAAATCAAAATTCTTTAAATAATATAGAGCCATTGGAATTTATGGGGGATATTTTTGATAATTTACAGAAGGAGTCGCAAAGTAATGAGCAAACAGATGAACAATTTGCACAAAATTTTTTAGATCAAGAAATAAGTAGTAATAGTAATAGTAGACGTTCAAGTGTGAACGCGAATAGTAGTTCAGGTTCGGATTTTAATGGGTTTGATAGTGATAGGATTCTAAATAGTAAACAGCGATGTGAAAATATGAATAAAAAATTAGTAGAAACACCAGGGGTAGAAATTGTAGAAGAAAATTCAGATAGGGAATTAAGAGCTGAAGAGGTTAGAGTAATGGAACAGGTTAGTGTAATTGAGCAGGTTAGGATAATGGAACCAAATAGGTTAGATGAGAGTAAAAAATCTCAAAATGAGGCGTTAATGATAGAAATGCTAATTGAAATGAAAAAAGATAACTTAGAATTTAGGAAAGACAATGATAAAAAATTTGAATGTATAAGTAATGACATTAAACAAAATAGCTTAGAAACAAATAATAAAATTGAACAGAATAATCTAGAATTTAGACGAGATAATGATAAGAAGTTTGAATGTATAAATAATAGGTTTGATCAAAACAATTTGGAATTAAAAGAAATAAGTAATAAATTTGATCAGAATAAGCTAGAAATTAATGAAAAACTAGAGAATTTTAATATTAAACTTGAACAGAATAATGTCAAACTTGATAAGATAGATAATGACCTGAAACAGAGTAAATTAGAACTAAGACAGGATAATTTAGATTTAAAAGAAGAAATGTACAAAAAATTTGAAGAGAGTAGGGCAGAATTTAAAGAAGGTTATGTAAATGTAGAACAGGGCCTAAGACAAGAAATTAAGCAAACTAGGTTAGATATAGAAAGTAATTTTGATGAAAAAATTGTTAAAGTTGAAATAGATATGTCTGACAAAATATGTAGCATAGTTAAGGAAATTGATAATGTTAAATCTGAGACGGAAGTAAAGTTGTTAAGTAATCAAATAGAAGCTAAAAATAATCTAAAAATTGTTGAGAACAAAATTTGTAAAGAAATTTTAGAGGTTAAGAGTGATGTGAACAATAGAGTAGATAAGTTTGAGATGCAGCTAGGAAAAACGGATGAAAAAATAACGTTGTTAGACTTAGAAGTAGGAAAACAGAAGAATCTAGAAAAACAAGAAATTTTAGAGTTAAAAAACAATGTAGAGGACCAGATTAATAGCCTAAATTTAAAATTCGAAGGAGAGTTTATGCAAAAAATAAGGGAGAATTTTGTAGAACAAGGTAGCATAAGTCAGGGTACTTATACAAGTGCAAACATAATTAATGAGACTATAATCCCAGAGTTTCAAAATGAAAGGTTAGAACCGCACCCGAAGGTATTTATAGAAGCTATAGAGACATTTAACAAAATAAATGGGGGACAATGGAAGATAAAGTTAGGTTGTTTAAGAAAATATTTTAAAGATGAAGCAGAATTATGGTTTGAGGCACACAAGAATGAGTGGGGTAAATTTGAAGAATTTAGAGTAGCATTTCTAGATAGGTTTTGGTCCGAAGAGAAACAGGAACAATTGAAAACTAAATTATTGGTAGGAAGCTATTTTAGGGGACCGATGGAAGAAGTATTTAGATATGTGATGAGCTTATATAATAAGACACAATTTTTAGATCCGCCCATGTCTATGGATACATTTGTAAGACATATAAGTAGGAAAATGCCTGAAAAACTAGAGTTAATGATGTTAGCAGCTAGGCCTAAAAATGTTAATGACCTAGAAAAGTTAATCTTAAGTTGGCAAGAAAGTCAAAAGTTATTAGGACCAGATAGGACAAGACAGGGGGACAATAGGATAGATATGGACAGACCCATGTATAAAAATTTTCAACCACAGCAATTAGGACAGGAAGGATTTCGATTTAGGGCACCACCCCATTTTCAAGAGACAAGGGGAGAGAATAGGTTTAGGGGACCAAATAATTTTACTAGATTTCCACCACCCAATATGCAAAACAACAACAATAGGCCCATGTTAACTAATCAACAAAATTTTAATAGGGCAAATGGTAATGGCATGAATCAAGGTTTTAGGCCAAATTTTCAACAAAAAAGATATGATCAGGGAAATAAGGGAAATGGTAATAGACCACAGGGAAACCAAAATGGACAACAGTGAATAGGGCCCAAGCTTTGTTGTCTGAAAATCAAAATAGGCCTAAAATAATAAATTTAAAAAATACAATTTCATCTATAATAACAAAAGAAAATAATAACATTGATGTAGACATTAGAGAAGAATTGTTAAATGAAGAAAATTATAATAATGTAAGCATACAGCCTATAAAAGGAGAGTTAATTGAAATTGATGTGAAAATTAATAAAGAAGAATTTAAATGTTTAATAGATACAGGTTCGGAAATTACTGTTATGAATGAAGAAATTTATAAGAAACTAATTGCTAATAATGATAAAATTTTGGAATTACCAGTATGTAACTTAACAATAGTAGGAGTAACAGGTGTGCGCAGCAAGAGGATTACAAAACAAGCTTTTATAGATGTAGAAATTGGAAAAGATGTAGTTGCAGTAAATTTTTTAATTGTTAGAGGTCTAAATATTGAAATGATTATAGGATGTGATTTTTTAAAACAAAAGAAAGCTCAAATTGATTTTGATGAAGAAAAGATTAAATTTAATGTAGAAGATAGAATAATTCAAACAAAGTTTAGAAAGCAAATTTCGCAAGTAGAATGTTATAAATTAAAATTGTGTAGGACTAAAGCAGAAATAAATTGTTATGATGAGACAGATTTTGACTATGAAGAATTGCAAATTAATGATGTAGCTACCAACTTTTTTCAAGATTTTGATTCAAAATATTATGAAAATAACTATGAAGATGTAGAATGGACACAAATTGTAGAGAAAATTTTAGAAGAATGTAACTTAAATTTAGATAGCGAAAAACAAGAATTAAAAACTGTATTAAATGATTTCAAAGAAGTATTTTCGGATCAGCCAGGAAAAATGCTAAATTATAAAGCTAAATTAAATGTAAAGGAAGATAGTAAATTTATAAATAAATCTTATGCAATACCACATTCAAAAAAGGAAGCTGTAGCTAAGGAAATTCAAAAAATGATTGACAATGATATAATAGAAGATTCAAATAGCCCATTTTCGAATCCGTTAGTATGTGTAATTAAGAAAGATTCGTCCATAAGACTATGTTTAGATGCTAGGCAAGCAAATCAAATAATAATGCCAGATCGAGAAGCACCTGAACAGATAGATGATATATTGCAAAGGTTTGAAGGAGTTAAATATATTTCTAGTATAGATTTGGTTAGTGGATTTTGGCAGATAGAATTAGATGAACAATCTAGACAATATGTTGCTTTTGTATGCAATGGTAGAAATTTACAGTTCAAAAGACTCCCTTTTGGTTTAAATGTTAGTACTTCATTATTTAAAAAAGGATTAAGTATGGTATTAGGGCCTGAAGTTTTGGAATTCACAACAGTTTATGTAGATGATGTATGTATAGCGTCAAAATCGTTTGAAGAGCATATGAGACATTTGCGAAAGTTATTTGAAAGACTTAAAACATATAATGTAACTATTAAAATAAAAAAGTCTGTTTTTTGCAAAAAAGGTATAAAGTTTTTAGGATACAATATATCGGATATAGGAATAGAGCCAGACCAAGAAAAAATTAAAATAATACAAGATTTTCCCACACCAAAAAATATCAAACAATTACAAAGTTTTTTAGGCTTATGTAATTATTACAGGAAGTTTCAACAAAATTATGCAGAGTTAACTAGTAAATTCACACATCTTTTAGGGAATAGTAACAAAATTTGGAATTGGACAGAGGAAGATAGAAGTACATTTGAAAAAATAAAACAGGTTTTCTTAGAAACGATAATTTTACAACACCCTAATTTCCAAGAGCCCTTCTATTTAAACACAGATGCTTCGGATAAAGCTTTAGCAGCAGTATTGTATCAAGTAGACGTAAATAATGAACATCTGGTCATTGCTTTCGCAAGCAGAACTTTACAAAATAGTGAGGTTAATTACACGGTTACAGAGAAAGAATTGTTGAGTATAGTCTTCGCATGTAAAAAGTTTAGAAATTATGTGTTAGGAAATAAAACGACTATACGTTCTGACCATAAAGCTTTGACCTTTTTAAAGAACTGTAAATTAACACATGGTAGACTTCTGAGATGGATATTGTTTTTACAGGAGTATAATTTAGAAATTGAGTATTGTCCAGGGAAGGAAAATATTGTAGCAGATGTTATTTCGCGAACGGATCACAATGAAGTCATCAAGACAGGAGATGAACATTTGATTAAAATTTTTCAAACACAAATTGATAAAAATTTGGCAAAACAAGATAGAATTTTAAGAAATGCCTTTAAACGTTTAAATTTGGAACAAAGTCAAGATGAATATTGTATAAGAATTATTAAATTATTAGAAGACCAATCTGTTAAATTTAATAAGTTAAGAGAATGTTATGTTATTTATAATGATGTTTTATTTAAAAAGTCAAAGAAAAATGGAATTCACAAAATTTGTTTAACAAAATCTTTAATAGAAATTGTAATTAATGATTGTCATGAAAGATACGGACATATTGGTGCAGGAAAGTGTTATAAAATATTAAAAGGACTATACGAATTCCCAAATTTAGAAAAACAAATAAAATTACAAATTAGGCCATGCGATTTATGTCAAAAAACTAAAGTATCAAATATAAAAAATGAAGGATTAATGGTGAACATCTTACCCGAAAATGTATTAGATTTAGTAGCAGTGGATTTATTTGGAGAGCTACCTACGGGATTTGGTGGGGTTAAATATATATTTGTAGTACTGGATGTTTTTTCGAAATTTATAAAATTATACACTATAAAGAGAGCAATTGGGACAGTTTTAGCAAATAAAATAATCAATGAATATGTAAAGGAAATAGGGAAACCAAAAATAATTTTAAGTGACCACGGTAGTCAGTTTCAATCAAGAATTTGGAAAGAAAAATTAATAAATAATAATATTCAAGTTAGGCACACATCAGTATATCATCCTCAGTCGAATCCCAGTGAGCGTTGCATGAGAGAACTAGGTCGAATGTTTAGGACTTATGTACACAATAAACACACAAAATGGCCGCTTTATGTAAAATTTATAGAAAATTGTATGAATCAATCCATACACGAATCCATCAATGATAGTCCGTATGAAATTATGTTTAAAAAGGAGTGTCCGCGCATTTATAACCAACTATGCAAATTTCCTCCGGGAAAAATAATAGATTTTGAAGAAAAAATAGTTTTAGCGAGAAGACGTTTGAAGTTAAAGGCAAATCAGCGGAAAAAATATCATGATAAAAAACTAAAACCAACAAAATTTGAGGTAGGAGATTTAGTTTTGGTTAAAAATCACTATCTGTCATCAAATTTGAGGAGAGAAATAAGGAAATTTTTCTTATTGTATCAAGGTCCGTTTAAAGTTTTAAAAATTAAATTAGAAAATGCATATGTAATTAGTACAATAGACTCTGAAGTAATTAAAGGGACATACAATGTCACTCAATTAAGGAAATATATTTCATAAATAATTAAAGAATTGATAATAATAAATTTTAATGTTAAATAAATAATTTGATTAGAAACCAGAACATTTTAAAAAATAAATTGTGTAATATAAGAAAACTTTTAAGGCAAACTAGAATATTTGAAAATGTTAGATGAGAGGATCATTGGAGCTGCAAGATTGTTAGTAAATAACTCTGTATGTTTATGAAAGGAATAAATATTGATTTTACGTGACATAGATAAGATAGTTAGTTCGAAGCGAGGATTCAGAGTAACGTTGAAGAAATAATATTCAATATTAAGTAGGTGGATTCAATAAAATATTCAATAATGACGAGAGAAATAGAATCTAGTTGGAGCTAAAAGGTTCACTTCTTATCAGTAGACAGATATATTGCTTCATACAGCTAGGGGAGATTGTTTATTCCTTAGTCAGGTATAAATTCCTATGCATGACATTGAGACGAAATATAGGGTGTTACCAAAATGCTGTCTAGGAAAATAAAAAACCTTTGACGTATAATTCTAATTTAACTTGCGTTTTCGAATAAAATTTACTTAAATAAAGGATAATTGGCTTTAAATAAAGTAAACAAGAACAAAAGTAGATTACTTAAATAACTTTAATAGTATTGAAGGTAAAATTTCTAAGTAAAGGACTTAGAATAAATTTTAAAAAATAAAATTTTCTTTTTGAATTTGAATAATAACATCTAGAAAGGATTACATAAACAGAAAATCGACGATGCTAGTAATAAACTTGGTAAAAATAAACATTATTTCAACTTCGGATGAAACGATTTTAATGAAATTTTTTATGAATTTTAAAATTTTCTTCGTGTAGATGCATTTAAGGAGTACATGAACATTTTGGGAGGAGGTAGGAGTTTGTGTAGTAATAATAGAATGTTTTATTCGCAAGAATAAGGCATTCTGGGACTGCATAGAGGGTGTGTTGTGAAATAGGGATGTGTTTTGGGCTTTATCTTGAATTTAGTAGGGATATTGCATTCAACCATTGCACATTTCAACGTCACAACATATTACTTTATGTAAGAGTCTAAAGAGCAATTAGAAGTATGCACGGTATAAAGTAGACGGTTAGAAGAACCTTTGTAGGAGAAGTTAGGAAGAAAAATGCATAAAATAAACAAAAAATTCATAAAAAATCAAATAAAAAAGGAATAAATAAAAAAACAAAATAAAAATGGAACGTTGGAGGGTTTTATTAATCGACGTTCGGCAGAACTTCATCGTCAGAACAGAGGAGTATTATTTATTGCTGTTACGGCGATGAAGTCCGGCCGAGTTTTGAAAAATAAAATAAGAAAAAACAAAATACAAAAAATAAAAAAAAAAAAAAAAAAAAAATTGTCATACGACTTATGTAAATGAAATATAGTTAAAATTTTGACAATTTTGAGAAGTTTAAAGAACAAAGAGTTCTTATTTTGTGTTGAGAAATACAGAAATTTAGTAGAAGAAGTTTAAGAGAGAACATAGAGTTCTTGATTATATTGTAAAATATAAAGTTTGGTAGGCGAACTGTCTTTCGAGGCAGGATGTAGCTATGTTCGAGAAGTGATATGATCAGGGCCTAAGATATCATTTCTAGAAGGTAGTGATTTAGAGTTAATTGGAAAACTTATCAAAAAAATCCAACGTAGTTGTTTAAAGTTCTGTCACATGTAATTTTGGGCAAAAAACATAAACAATGACTTCTGTTTGTAAGTGTCATAAACTTTCATAGATATAGGAAAAGTTTTTTTTTGGGTCTATTCTAACAAGTAGAAACAGATGTTGAGGGAAGTCGTTAAGGGACAATAGGACAATGCTTACATGGTGAAAGGAGGGGGTTTGTTTAAGAAACAAAGCCTAGAAATAAATCGGACGTGACAGGAAGGAGAGTTTCTTTTTTTTTATAAAATGAAACGAAAAGTTTTATAAAACTGTAAAAATGTTGATTAGCTGATTAGGATAGGTAATTAGATGTTGAATTGTAGAAAAGATAAGTTGTATGTTTGATGTTTATAAATATTAAGAATTATTTAATAATAAAATGATAAAAAATTGTTAGTTTTAAGTGATTTATGGTTTGAAAATATGAAGAATAGTTGTGTAAAGTTTGAGAATTTATGTGAGTTTTGCCAAGACAGATAATAATAAAGTTTTTAAGTTTTTTTTGATGGTTAAATGATGAGTAAAGGAGGTTAAGTTTTTGTTTTTTAAAGGAAGGAATAATAAATTAATAATGATAAGAGAGATTTTGATGAGATTTATAAATGAAATAAATAATTAATGATTTTTAATGAATAATGTTTGAATTTAAAACAATAGATGATTGTGAGAAGTTATTGATAAAGGTGTCTAAAGATTTTGATGAAATACGGTGTTAGCTGGGAAAACAATGTAAAATTTATTATTTTTTGAAGTTTTTTTTATATACAAGTAATAGATGATTAAGAAGATTTTAATATAAAGTGGTTTAAATGAAAGAATTTTTGAGTTTTATATGAAGATGATGACTTTACAGAATTGTTGAGTAAAGTGGTATTTAAAATGAAGTTGTTCTGTTAAGAAACTCTTATAAAGAAGGTAGTTAGGTTGCATTAATGGTAAATTTTAGTTTTTAAGAGGTTTTTTGAGTACTGCGATGAAATAAAGGAAATATACGACGATTTTAATGAAATAAAGGAAATATACGACGATTTTAATGAAATAAAGGAAATATGCGACGATTTTAATGAAATAAAGGGAGATTTAAGGAAGTCTACGAAATACGGCGATTATTATGATTTTTGAAGGAAGCTACGTTGAAATAAGGAGATTATTTATGAAATAATATATGGGTAAATAATAAGGAGTTTTTTTTTTATTATGAAGAATTTTGTTTGGGGATTAATGCAACTTAGATTATTAAAATATGAAAGATAAGATGGAAATAATTTTAAGATAGGATACTGAGAGACAATACAATTGTAGAGAGGTAGTTTTGAAATAAATAGATGAGTTTTGTAAGTAATTTTATTTTTTTTGATAATAATGATGTTATATTTTTGAATTTTAGTTGAAGAAGAGAGCTTTTGGTAATTGTAAAATCAGTAGTTAACATGTTATCCCAGCGAGACAAAGAGTAATTAAGAATTTAAGTAAGAATAAATAGTTATTGGATTTAAACTAAAATAAATAATAATGTAAGATGATAATTGAAAAGTTTTAAGGTGAATTGAAGCAATGTTGAGTAATAAGTAAATCATTTTCGAAATAATGTTGATTAAAAATGAGAGGTTTTAAAATTTAAATTGTGTTAAGTTAAAAAAAATGATTTAGATGAATAGTGTGAGATGGATGTAGATTTTCAAAGGATGTAGAAATGTCGTCTTGGCAAAGAGGATGAGACGAGAAAAAGTATATAGACGGCTGTCTGGGAGATAAGCTTTGAGTGACGGGATCCTGTCAACAAAAAATGTTGATGGAAAGTTTCAGCCAACAAGGTTGGAAAGGAAACTGATGATGGGTTTTATTGTATAAATAGAGATAAGACTTAGCACTAATTGATTCGTATAATATTTTTTCTTTTTATAAATGAGTTATGATGACTCAAACAAATTGAGATAGTAAAATAGGATTTTTAATAAATAGATTTTTAGTTTTTATAAGAAAAGAGAATCTTTCTTAAATTAAGTATACTAGGGATACTTATTTTCTTTCATGAGGTCCTAAGCTTCTGAAATGAAATGTCTTGAACATCCATTAATATTTTTTTTCGATTTGAAATATATATATATAAAAGCTTTGTATTCCAATACCTGTATTGAAATACAAACCTTGTGGGGTTTTGTGACAATGTGAAAAGTCAGATTTTAAAATAGACTCATTTAAAAGACGCGGTTAAGCCAAAGAGATAATAAATTCAAATAATAATTTAAATTTAGTAACGTCATTAATAAAAGAAAAATGGATTTTCAAGACAACAGTATGAATTATTATGTTTAATTTTAATGTAATTTAGTTTGTTTGTTATAAAATGTAAATTATTTGTATTTTACGGCAGTGCGGTAAAATGTGTGAACAGTAACCGGAAAGAACGCTTTCGGAAGTAAGAATTTGCCTCATGGCAAGAGCAGTCTAAGTCCAGCGTTAGGAGTGACAGGTTGTGTTCTAAAAAGGTTGAAGTCCAGAGCTTGGAGGGAAAAGATGTGTTTTGTAGAGTTGAGGAAAGAAAGGACATAGTGCGATGTAATAATTTGATATGTAGTAAAATAGAAAATGTAAAGAATTCAATCGTTGGTCGATTAAGAGCGAGAGTGTGTTAAAACTCTGGTTGAACAGTTAAATTAATTAGACGCGTTCACGCGAATAGACAATAAACAATTAGCGTGTGTCATAGTAATGCGGTCGGAAAATGAACAGTTACAAATTGTAGAATGGACTAATGTATAAACAGATTTTCTTTTTATAAACATTCGTGAGGTGCAAATACAACTTCGCCACGGACACAACGACGGCATTTTTAGGACGCTGCAGGAACATCATTGAATTATGTACAATGACTATGGTCTGGTAACTAGTGTTAAATAACACATTATATTTACTCTGTTATTGTATAGAAATTTACAATGTTTAATATCTTAACTTTTATTATATAAATTTGATATATAAAGGATAGCAATTTCTTTTTATGTAAAGAAGAAATAAATGTCTGATGACATATTTAACCTTATTAAAGGAATTTCAATTTGTTTTTATTCATAAAATCAATTTTAGTTGCAACTTAGAGTCAATTTTAAATTCAAAGAATAAAAGATCAGTTCTCCCTCTGAGAAGATAAAAAGTAATTTAACTAAGATGATAGCTATAGTTGTTTTCATGATATATGTCTCTATAACAAATGCTAATGTATAAAAACTTACTTGTCTTTAATAAATGTTTTCTTTGTAACATTTCAGCCAAAGTGTTCTCATTTAAAACCAAAATCCACTGTGAGTACACTGTAAAAAGAACTTGCGACCCCAGAGATTTTTTTTTTCTTTTAAATAATTAAATTCATTTTTTTTTCTTTTTCTAAATTGGTATGTTAAGGATACCTGGCGCCCTAGTCGAGCAAATTAATAATTGAATTCAATATTAATAAAAAATAAGTACTCTTCAAGTACGATAAGCCCGCTAATTTTTGAATTATTACACCTGCTACCGGTGGATGTAATTTTGAAGAATAAGGCTGTACTAACTTATAACAAAAAATACTAATTTAAAAAAGAAGTCAATCATTAAAATAAATCTCTATGGAATTTATAATATAACATGGCTATACATTAATAACATATGACAAGTTCCTTTGAATCAGAAGATCCATTTCAGATAGAAAAATAAAATATTTAACTGAGATTCAAATCTGTGATCTTCAGATCCTATAAGGTTTCTGCTACTACTAGATAAAGTATAAGGTATTACTGTTGCTGCTAAACTAACTCAATAACATAAACTAATAATAAATATTGTTGATAAAAATGTTATAATATATATTACATCATTTTCCAGCAAAATCAACACAAAAATAAAATGATAGTTTCAAATTTATGTTCAGAATATGACAACACGGTAATACAAAATTTCATCTATAGTCATTTTTTAAATTCAGATTTTTCTATCTAATCTGAAAAAAATATTTCTGAAAGAGCATTAGATATAGAAGAGTCCACATTTCAAATTTTGCAAAATATTTTGAAGGTTTTTTAACTCTATTTAGGATATAAAACAAAAATTCAAAAATCTAACTAGTTAAACGAATACCAGTAGAATTAAATTGAATTAATAATAATACACATATGACATAATAATGATGCCATGGTTATTAGAAACGTGAATTATAATAAAATAAAAGTAAAAGTATAAAATACAATTTAAATTTTATTCCATTTTCATAAATCTGAAACTAGCAAAACAAACAGCTAATAAGAATTAAGGTTTTTAGGAAATATATCTTAAACTTACGTTTTGCAAAGTATTGTGATATATTTCCTTCAAAGTTGTTTTGAGCTGCTAAATCTTTTAGAACAGAAGCACTGGCCTCCAGTTCTTCTGAATGATACAGTCCTGGAACCTTTAAATCCAGTTTATGTATTAAATTGAATCAAATCTCATAACATAATTAAAACCATATCAGAAACTTATTAAGTTATTCTCAAAAATCAACCATTTATGTTTATAATAGCCTAAACATGTGAATATTTACCAAGTTATTGTGAGGATCCCATCACCAAATCAAACCATGATACATAGCCTAAAAACTAGCAGCTTTGAAGATTAATGAAAGCATGAAATAAACCCAATTAAACTGCAGCTTCAAACTAAATGAATCCTACAAGTCCTGTTATATCCTAATTCAGTACTAGGCAGTTGCCTCATTATATGAGATACATTTTTTGATGTAAGGTCAGGTTTGAAATAAAAACAAAACTAGAAAATAAACATTTTTCTACATAGCTCCTTTCAACTTCAACACTTTTATCACAGTGTAAAAACAGTCACGCTATTTTTCAATTCACTGTCATTGTTAAACCTTTGCGATGCAATCCAAAATTTAAGATTAAGAAAGAGAAAATAATTGCTAAGAGCTACAGTATCCTCAATGTAAGAATGGGTCTGGGGTGGAGAGGAAGAAAGGGGCCCCCACACTTCGTTTGTTGCGTTTGCTTTCAGTCATACAACCTCAATAAAAAAATATAGACCTCAAATGCTTCTGTGTAAATGCCTACCCTACTTTCATTTCTTTTACCGGTGTAAATAAGAATAAAACATTTACAAAATTAAACTTTTAATAATTAACTTCTACTTAAACTTTAAGAATTAAATGTAACTAAGCAGTTATTTGTGTATATAGTTTTCTTTGAATGGGTTGCACCGTCAAGTCAGGTTAGGAAAACAAGTAGAAGGGAGGACACGCCGATTACACCAGACACACTCTTAGTCTGAGGGTACTGTACATCAGAGTTATAGAGTGGATGATTAAAGATTTCCCAATGAAATAGTTTCAATTTATTCACTGTAAAATTTGATGTGTGTGGTTGGGTACAGCTGTCATTGAAAAACAAACTTCTATAGGAGAGCACCTTGTAATTATTTAATGAAACGGGGTTTTAATTAATTGATTTTATTTTGTAAAGAAATGAAATGATTATTTATTGATTTTAAAATTGCTCGACAATTAGGGCGCCAGATGTATTACCATCAATTTAGAAAAATGAATTTACTATTAAATTATAAACTCTCGAGGTCTAAAGTTCTTTTTAAGAATTACTTGGCATAGGCGATTAAATAAAGATTCTAAGTATTTTACTGCTGAAATTGTACATAAGTATTTATTATTCATAAAACATCCTACAATTATCTTCAACAAAATCATATGTTATAGTAATGTTTATCATCTAAATTTAATAATAAAAAAAAAATCTTTATTTTACTTTTCTTTTCAAATTTTGAATCAACTAGAACTTTATATTTTTTATACTTTCCTTTTAAAAAATGTTGCAACAAGAAGTTAATTTTTAAATTTAAATTACTTTGTAGATCTCTGAAGGAGATTTAATTTAAATATTGAAAGTTTCATTTTTTATTTATTTTTCTTGAAATATTCTCAAGAAGATTAAAATGATCAAACATATATAGCAAATATATTAAAACATAATATAAATCCTTAATCTAAAAGTTAACATAGGGCGTCTATACCACAACACCAATTATATAAAAAATATATGAAGTTAGAAATTCTGACGTCCCGTAACTTGTAGTATACTGCGATCGCTGCTTTCAGGAAAGTTCATGTCATGTATACTTGCACAGCACTCTAGAAATGTTTTCTTAAAATAGTTCATAGCGTGTTTATGGTTTTTTGAAGAATGTTTGTCTTAATAAGATTTTCACCACAGGGAACACGATCTGTTTCTAAGTCGCGTATAGAAAACATAGTCTCTTGTAACTAATACTTCAGCTCTTATAGTTAATAATTCTTTGTCCTTTTTTATTATTAATCTTACAAACACGAGTGTTCATTAAAATATTGGTATCAATTGTCCAGTCATTCACAATATACCAATTGTCTCATTACGTCTGTCTATCGTCTACACTGAGTCTTTTAGTTCTTTATTAATGCGACATTGTCATTGAAAACACTCTTTACCACTTTTCTAACCTTTTTATACACGTCTAATCTCTAGTTAAGACTGAAATTAAATACATCACATTTTTAATAAAACTTTTCATACAAACTTACATATGTCCAATCTCCTTAGATCCCAGGCTAAGACTGACCAAGCCACGAGATTCTTATTCCCGCTGTTACTTAAGCGTTCCTCAAAACTCACTGACACATCAAATTATTATTAATATATTCATTTACACATCTACATCTTTTTATATTAAAACATTTATTATAAAATCATATTAAGACTATTTATTACACAAAATTGTTTTCTTGGACATCTTTTATTAATAGTTTACGGCTTTCTTTAATTAATTTTATCACACTAGTATAAGCTAGGAACCAATCAGGATCTTTGACCTATATTCTATAGATCCAATCACGTCGCTTCCTTTAACCCTATTATTTACTATACCACAACCTCACATTGTTTGTTTTGTATAGCTCTTCTAAGATTTGTTAATGTTTCACAACAAAAATCGGTTGTCACAGTAGTTCCACTGTTACAAAAATAGACAAGTAAAACAACTCTTTTGCAGCCATGATGCTTCTATACTGAATGTTCTTTTTTAAACTTTTTCGGTCTCAGACATGACGAATGACGTCATTGCATTGACTGTTGCTTCATCTTTATTTGCTTCATCTGTTGATTTACCATATTTTAATTATTATTCTTTCTCTTTTTTAACTCTTAAGAGTCTAAAATACAAATATGATAATATATAAAATCTTTCTTTTCTAAACTTTCATTGAAATTATTATTTAAAAAAATATTTTACAAAAATTGAGCTAATAATTCTTTTAAAAAGAAAAATTTATTTGATGGTTTAAAAAAGTGAGACATTCCTATTAACGCTATGATTTTCATTTAAACACTTGGTTTGCCGAGCAGTGCTTGCATGATTTTCCCCACTGTATTTGTGTACTGCTCCTATGACAGAAGTCTGTCAGCTAATGATCTCTACCGCCCATATTTGGGACTATTTCAAGAAACTAAGATACACAGAATATGTAGAAAACCTATTTTTATCATTACATATAGGTTTGTATGAACCCGTATATTTTATTAGTTTGAAATAAATTCAGAAATCAAGTGTTCTTTGGTAATCAGCTGTCTCGGCCTCAGTTGTATGTTGTTATTATGCTAAACAAAAAAGTTTCTGCCTTTGACACAGTGATTTTAAAGTATTTTTCTTATTTTATAGCATTATTCTTGTGTTTTTGAAAGATAATTCAAAAACGATTTGTTTTTGTTTAAATTAAATCAAAAAAAATTATACCAATGATTAAATTATATACCAATGATTATTTTGTCATTTTGTTGGAATGTTTTTAAGGTTTTTGAAAGATAAACGAGTGTGTGTTTATCGGCTAATATTTTTATAGGTTAGTTCTGTGATTACTTTTGTTAGTTAATGACTCGTGTTATAAATGAAATATAAATATTTCAATGAACAGTTACAAGCACTTATTAAAACACATTCAAAAAGTACAGCATCAGGCGATTCATTACTAAAATCTCCAATGTTAAAGTAGTTGATATTACCTCTCCACAGGACAATAGACTGTTGATAATATCAAGAAACTCTGAATGTACAATATTGTGATCCTCTAATACCAAATATACTTGTTCTCCATCAACTCCTGCCAGCTGCATTGCCTGCAACAATTATTAAATTTTGTAATAAGATTTTATAATCTGTGAAAAATACAAAGGTATAAAAGTATTAAATAAATATTATATTACCTAGGAATGTTGTCATGTGACTTCATTTAAAATAATAAGTTTCAAGACGCATTTCAAGAATTACATCTCCTCTTCAAGTTAAACATTAAATGTCGCTCACTTGAGCTTGTCAATTATATAAAAACAAACATTACAAAACAACCACAAACATATTTAATGACAACCTTAGGTGAACTAGGATTTAATTTTTAACTGAAGATGAGATTGCGGTCTCGTAATGTGTCTTGAAACAATTTCTAAAAATTGAAGTCACACAACGGAATCTCTAGGTAATATCTAGACTTCTTAATATATAAAACCTCTAACTGATGACCACAAAAGTTAGAAGATAACTGCAGCGTTAACTTTCTTTTTGTGCTATGTTAAGGAAAGGATGATTTCTTCAGTGATATTGTGAAAGGTGATGAAACTTGGGTGTCGTATGTCAACGTGAAGACAAAAAAAAATTAGTCGATATAGTAGGGCTACACGTAAAAACCTCTTAAAGTACTGGTTTCAAGAAAACTCATGGCATCCTCCATACAGCCCTGATTTGGCTCCTAGTGACTATCACCTTTTTAATGACATGAAAAAATGGATGGGGGTTACAGTGGTTTGAAAACAATGAGGAGTTGAAAGACAATATCAACTCATGGCTTAACTCACTAACGGCAGAGTGACAAGTGCCTTAATGTAGCAAGAAATTATGTAAAAAAAAATAGGTAAGAGTTTTAACTTGTGTATAATAAGAAACCTCTAATTGCATTGGTGTTTTTTATAACATAATGGAACTTACTTTATGAACAACACTCCTAAATAAAATTTTGCATTGACTTGCTTTTCAGAAAAAATGTTTTGATATACCGGTAGTTCTACATCTAAATGTGGTAACTATTGTATAAATATATAATAATACTTGAATGGATTGGAATGGACCACGAAAGGGGTTTGAATATGTTACTGGAGATGAGACTAATAGTAACTATGAGGGGAGAGAGGAGAGAGATTTGTGTCATAGGGTTAGCGAAATGGGAACTTGTGGTTTAACAAGGTATTATGATCAAATCTGAGCTAAAATTGTAAAACCCAGAATCAAAATAATTATTTTTAACAAATAAATTTTTCTATAATAGTTAACTACATCAAATAAATAATAGACTTACGGCTTTCAAATCATTTTTAAAGTTATTAATGTTGTATGCATAAGTCATATTCAAGGAGTAAATGGTAGCACTTTGTCTGGAAGCTACAATACGCACAGCAGTTTTCCTTCCTACTCCAGACTTCCCAGCAAGTAAAAGTGAACCTCCTGGTGAAGTTAGCACTCTGTCTATTTTTGCAACCATCTCCACTAGTTCCGGAAGGATTACCACATCTCTCAAACCTGTTAAATAGCATAAACATGTTTTCATAGACTTCATTTTGCTGCTAACTATCAAAATAATACATTTTTAAAATAATAAAATGAAGATGAAATATTTTCATAAATGTTGATTTTTTTACTTCAGAAGTCATACCAGAAGTACAATGCTATAGAGAAGCAAGAGGGACTGTAGATGATAGCACATGCAGATGATGTCATAGCAAGGGAGGAAATGTTAGGACCTGAAGGGAGAACTAAATGAGCATGGGTGTTGTGAAAGGTTGGATTGGACATAAATTTGTAAAAGAGTAAGATATTAAAGGTGAACAGAAACAAAAATAAAAAAGGGAAATGATACTGAAAGGAAAAAATCTCAAAAAAGTAGATCTGTTAAATTGGCTAGGAAGTAAGATTCCTCCAAATGGTAAGATATAAGAGATAGAACAAAAGATATGGAAAGGTACAGTAAGGCAATGAAACATGAGAAAAGGAGCTATAAATTGAATCTTTGAAAAAGACAATCAAGAGGAAACGGTTTGTAATGGTTTGCAGGATGGAAGAAATCAGAATCCTAGAAAAAATAATAGAGAAATTAAAAATTGGAAGAAGATCTATTAGAAGGCCACAGGCACAGAAAGTATGGTACGTTCAAGTGTAATAAATGTAAATTACACCCTTTATGGGTTTTTATTAAAATATTACTTTATTAAAAAAAAAAAAAGAATTTATGAATTTAATTTAATTTTACTTATAATTTTAATGATTTTAAAGTTATTGCTCAGCTAATGGGCACCAGGTAGCTTCCGCTTACCAATTTTGAAAAAAGAAAAGAAGTTAACATTTTAATCTCAGGGCATGAATTCTTTTAAAAGGTTACTCCACAGTGATTCTCGGTTTCAAATGAAAAACTCTTTTGTCTGCTGAAATTTTACATAAATTTATTAAAGACAAGTTAATATACATCAACATGTTATAGAGACATATCATGAAAATAAATATAATTATTATCTTAGATAAATTATTTTTCTTTTTATTTTCTCAGAAGGAGAACTGATTTATTATTCCATGAATTTATAATTGACTTTAAGTTGCAACAAAAATTGAATTGAACGATTTTATGAATAAAAACAAATTGAAAACATTTACTTTTCTTTTAGTATGAATTTTACGTTCCTTGAATAAGGATAAATATGTCATTAGACATGTATTAGTCTTGTACATAAAAAGAAATTACTATCTTTTACAAATCAAATTTATATTATAAAATCAAAATACTAAACATTGTAAATTTCTATATAATAACAGAGTAAATATAGTGTGTTATGTAACACAAGTTACCCGAACATATTCACATTGCATATAACTTAAAGTGTTCCTTGTCGTCCTAAGGATGCCGTCTCGTCTCCGTAGCAAAATTATATTTGCATTTCACGAATGTTTATAAAAGCAAATCTGTTCAATATCCTACCACATTGTCACGCACTCCCTAATTGTCAATTGTCTATTCGCGTTGTAATAATTTTAAAAAGAAGCAGTAGCTAATATTAATAGTGAAGCTATTTTTAAAAATACAACAATTTATCTTTTGAACTTGAAGATTTCCACAAAGTATTTATTTATTGATTTGCTCGACTTAAGGGCGCCAGGTAGCGTTAGCTTACCAATTTTGAAAAAGAAAGTTAATTATTGTTATTAAAATTTCTCAGGGTCATGAGTCCTTTTATCAGTGTACTTCACAGTGATTTTGGTTTCTGAAATGAAAACACTTGTAGCTGAAATATTAACATGGATTTATTAAAAAACAAAGAATTAGCACATATATATTCATGATACATTTCATACCATTCATATTTAAAATCTCTACGCTTTTAAATCTTTCAATATATTTTGCCTTGAAAAGGCTTAAATTCTTTCTTAAAACTTTATATTAATAGTTGCAACTCAAAACAAAAATATTTTTTATAGTGAGCGTTTTATATTCTCACATAACAAAGATTGATTATATTAAAATGAGATTAAATATTCTAAATTTACAAATTGTTTCACAAAAATTATTCATTAGAACAATATAAAAAGGTTCATAGAAAAAGTTCTTTTTGTATAAAAATGTCTATGATTTTGTGTTACCGGATAACCGATCCTGCAGATTGAACATGCCCTCGTGTTGGAACTCGTTCATTTGTGTTGTAATCACCTTGTAGATTGGATCTGTATAATCGATGCTCAATTGTCCTTTCACGTACACAATGTTGTACAATAAATACATCACTTTATTTAAAAGATGTTGTCCAATATCTCATCAAACTCTACACGTCTCCTACCACGTTTACAAACGTCTCTAGTCTCATTAAATCATTACTATCAATGTTTTTTAAAACTTCTTTTAGATAAAAATGTTTCTCACTGACTCTAATATCATAATCGAACTCTACATTAACAATATCCATTACATTTTAGAAAAGTTTCTCTCGATCAAAGTATCTCTGATTACTCCAGAAACACACCTTACTCCACTAAGCTCTGATCTAAGACTGTTCTAGCAAATCGCCACGAGGTCTTGTCCTTATAATTGGAAACCGGAGCTATGTACCTCCCGTATTCCGCTGTTTTAATCAGTTCACATACTCCTTATATTTTCGCACAATTTATCAATTATTTATAATAAAAACAACACTTTTACCTAATTATATAATACTAAAATAAACACTTGCAATCAACTATGCTATACTAATACTAAACATCGTAATTCATTATGTTGTTTTGAAAATCCATCTTATTTCCATAAAAGAATTTACCGAAGGCTACATTTTGTTCAATAGCTTCTCCCACCCTTTGTATTTTTATCTCGCGCATTTAACACCTATTACAAACTTTAAATTCTGACTCTAATTTTTCACACTATTACAGCGTGAAACGTCTAACCAAATTAATAGTTCAAACAGAGTTTTTAACACACTCTTATCCGCATCACATAATGTCCGTACTTTCTACTAAAGTCTTTGAATTACATATTCAACTCAACAAAGATATATTGTCACTCCCCAATATAACAGTTCATTCTAACATTTCTAACTAGACTCAAAAAGCACATTTTTATCTTCGCCACGTTTTTTACTCAGACTCTTAAAATACGACCATCTGTTCAAGGCTCCCAACTAGACTGTCAATTAAGACTCTATTTACACTTGTACTACATTTTGTAAAGTTTCTTTATGTTTTAAACAAGTTCAAATCACTCAATCGTTATCTACTGACAAAGACTTTTTACACAACCTCACTCCTCTAAGCTCCTTACTAGACTGTCCACCTCATGGTGAAAACATTCCTTCCGTTAAAGTCTGAGGGTTCACTCTTCCGGTATAATGGACTTTATTCCAAATCTCGCCACATCAGCGTTATGTTTCATCGAAAGTTCTGTTCAGTACTACGCGAATAATAACTAGTCCTTTTTACAAATTTATTCACACACAAAATTATTAAGTTTCTTATAACTAAATTTTCTTAAAACCTATACATTATTATTTATTTGTGTTTGGAAATCTATAATGATTGAATTTACTTTATTTTAACTTTAAAAGACATAAGTCACATTTTTGACTCACGTTCTATCCCCATCTATTCAACTATCTCGATTCCCGGTTAATTCTTATGATTCAAATTGGATCAACCTTTTTTAGGTGTTACACAAGTACAGGAAGATATGCAAGCCAAGGGAGTAGATTGGAGACTATGAAGAAGAAGTAGGTTTAGAGGGATCATCAGGAGTGGAAGAAGTTACCCCACCAAGGCAGAAACATCAAAAGATGACGATGACAGCGGCACAGTCAGAACTTTAGCCCGAGGAGACTTAAACATTTGTGGAACATCTCCATGGTAAGAATATAGGAGTGGTTCTGAAAAATATTTAATTTAAAGCTAAAATGTAGCAAATATTCACATTTTGAAACCATTTTCTGTCTATAATACCCTAAAATTTAAAGTAAATTAAAAAATTAAAAGTTAAAAAAAAAAGATTAATACTATATTTTAAAGAAATTTCAGTGGGTTAATTTTTATATAACACAAAAGAATATTGACCTTTTAAAACTGTATTGTAATATCAACATAAAGTTAAAGAGGAGAGCTTGAGAGTTTACAATAATTATTAAAAATGTATTCTACAAATTATTCAGAAAAGTGAGATTTTTTAAATTGTGTATTGGTTCTATACAGATTTTGATAAAATTTTGTGTAATTAAAGAGACTAGAAATTTAAACAAATGTGACAAATTGCAAATGAAAAAAATGAAACAGTCAGATGTTAATGAATGACATGCTTTGAAATTCGAGTTTCGAAACTGGGTGTTTACGATTACGCTACATCTATAATAACTGTCACTAGCTTTATATAAACAATTCAGACTGGCTATGGCACATGTGTACACATATGATTATTGCCAGATGTTAAATTAATACCTAAATAGGTTTGTATTTTGATTAACACTGTTCATGCATATATCAAGCGTTTATATGTTTATGATGAATAGTTACATTTATGTGTTGCATTTTCCGAGGACCCTGTGAGAGTGGGCAAAGTCTCATCCCCCGTCCCTCCAGTGACTATACCACTGATTCTAAGACATACACAGTAATGAGTTGGATAAAAATAGGTTGAGGGAAAAAAGTTGAAGTTTTTCATTGTCACTTTAATTTTAAGACTCAGGTAAAAGTAATGTTTTAGCAGCTAACCTTCATAGCTAGAGCTAGGACTGCACACATAGTCAGTCACTGGAGTCTCTATCGATTTCAAATTTTGGATTTCCCACTCTGGGGAGTATACAGAGTTGTAATTGAAACATTGGAACATATTCTTATTAACTGCCCATCCCTTAAAAAGGATTGCCTTGAAGTCCAAAGTTTCAAATAGACAATATATATTCAAAACAATGTACCCTATTCCAGCGGAAATGTAAAGGAGACATTAGATTATTGGTATTACCTAATGTTGGCCATACTAAGAAGCAAATAAGCAAATTTGAATTGATAACTTCCAAATCAGCACTTTTGGAAGGGTGGCAACTAAAATCGATTGTATAACAAAATTGCTTTACTTAGAGAACTTATATGATAATTCTCACAATCTGATTCATACATTCCTAATCAAAACTGCAACATACAAGGTCATTCCTTTTACATACCCAGTACATGAAAATAAAGGGTTAGTTTGGTATTCATAAAAAAATTCAACTTCTGTTTTTGACTGATCTTCATATTTCATGCTCATAGGAAACCAAAATAATGATTTTTGACATGCCATCTGTCATTGTCATATGTATATAAGCATGTTAGCAGCTACAAAAATTATAGTAGGAATATAAAATTTGGTATAAAGTGCTCATATTAAACCCTATTGAAATTCATAAAAAATCTAATTGAAAATGTCAAAATTATACAGTTTTTGGCCATGTTAAACAATTTTTGTTAATATCTCATGTTTATAACACACTAAATTAGGTAAACATTTGTAGATTTCAATTCTGCATGTAACTATAGCTACCCACCTTTCATCGAAGTTATTTTCAAAAATGTAATTTGAAATACTGACCTCTCAAGGACGAACCTACGAGATTATATTATATTATATTATATTACGAGATCTGGCAAGGCCGAACCACGGATTAGAGTGTAGCGAGTGGAGGCTTCTCCACATATATACAGCTTTGAGGCCAGTTAGGTTAAGTTTTTAATATATACACATCTAAGAGGCCTGCAATGACCTAGCCGATGGAAAAAAAATAAGTGATATATACAATTATAAGGTTCAGAAAACTTGTGTAACATCTATTTTAAACTAATTTACTCTACTTCTCCTATGACCTACCAATACAATTTAACATTTGCTACAAGGTCAAAAAACAACTTATGGGTATTATATTTGGAGGATCTGCATTGTATGATGAGGCTGGAACAATCCCAATAACTTCTTGAATTTTTATTGACAATGCTGTTAACTAAAGTCATATATGATCGAATAGAAAATTACTCATTAAAAAATAACTCAATAAAAATCTTTTCAAAGATCTACTAATAAGAATAAAATGTTGTATCCGCGTGCCTTTACGCTGGATAGACTTAACCCATATGGTAGCGAGCTTACCAATAAAGACTACTATAGCACTTTCTTGTCTGCATATCCTGGTTGAACGTTACATAATTTAACAAGTGGACCTTATCCATTCATCAGTAGTCTATGAGAATAAAAAGTATCTAGGTAATAATTATTTGTAACAATTAAATTAAAAATTGATAAGTTCCAACACTTACCTAACTGAGTTAGTGATTTTTCAACCAGTAAAGTGCAATCTTGACCACTCAATCGTAATAATGGAGGAGCCTCTGACTTTGATGTTGTTACAGTTTCACTTACATAATATACATCTGAAAAATTTCCAAAAGTAAATCCATTTTTATATTTCTTGTAATGCGAAAAATAAGATATTGTTTTTTAAATACTTGAATTTTTGAAAGACATGAAAAACTTAATTGTGCCTAAAGGTTGACATAACTTTTGGATCTGAATCTAAATCTGATTGTTATTTTAACACCTTGTATGTGAATGTTATATTTAGTGAGATCGATCCAGCCATGGTATTAATACAACATCATAATCAGTATGATTTCAACTTTGTTTTCATAATATTATTAATGTCTTAAATTTAATTTGAGAGTATAATTATTTATAATGATTTTACTTTATGTCATTGGTATTGAATTTTACATAGTGCTCATTTAAGCACTTTAGTTGCTTTGTGAATTTAATGTACTCTGACTCAGTTATTCACAAGTAGCAGCACATTTATTAAAGTAAAATTGATAGGATTATGAAAATTTACATTCCATGAGCACAATAACTTCTTGACTTTCAATAACTAAGTAAATATAAGTTATCTATCAAAGACACATTTTTAGATCAATTGTGTGATGAATTGGCAGTTTTAGAAAATGATATAGTTCACCTAAACATAACTAAAGTATCACCAGGCTCAGAAAAATATTTTGCTAAAAAATCCTACAGTCTGAAGAAATTTTCTGTAAGCAAAGAAATTGTGTTGTATGTTCGAAGAAAAGAAAATTTTGGAAATAAAATTAAAAAATATATAGTAATATAGCAGTGTGGATTACAACATAGGCTTATGTCCTAGGAATGTTTCAAGTGTAACATACAAAAAATTACATACATAAATTTTATTGTTGTTGATGGATTTCTTATCTAATGATTTTTTAAAATATTTTTTTAAATTAAAAAAAAAAAAAAAAATTATAAACAAATATATATGAACGTAAAATCTCACTTTAAAAAATATATTAAACTATATTATTATTTAAATATTAAGACTAAAGTATGATCTTCGAAATAAAATTAAAAGTAAAGTTATATCTTTAATCTCAGTTTAGTAACAAGTTGTTGAATATTATAAAATATAGTGAATTTAAAGTACTACCAACACAAAATAAAGCAGGAACCAAAGTTTAACATAAAGCTTTCTGTTAAAGCCTTATGTTAGCTCTAAGTAACCTAACCAGCATAAAATATTACTTTAGCAACAGGAAAGTAAAACAAAAATTTTGCAATACTATGTGAACATTCATTTTTTACCAATTGTAATCATTTTAATCTTTCTTACTGTTCTAAAAAAGAATATAAGTTTGGTTTAATTTGAATTTAATCTTAATGTGTTAGGCGCCAATCTGTAAGAAAGTACAGACACTTTTATTCAAAAAAAATTTTAAACCCGGGATTGGAATTCTGACAGGAAAATGTACTTACACTATGAAAGAAACCACAGGTTATCTGAAATACATACATTTAATAGTTTAAAAGTTAATGTTGATCTTCTGAAAATTAAATATATATATATACATTATTCATTATTATTATTATTATTATTATTATTATTATTATTATATATATAAGAAAACATATGTACATTATTCATTATATCATTCTATAATCTAACAATTGTTTTAAAGTTCTTTTATGTCTCTTTACTTATTTTTTATTAATAATTATACAATTGGCAAAATTGTTTTTATTCACGCACAGAGTTCATAGTCAATTTTTATTTCCACTGATCGTGGTTGATAGTCAAAAGTTGAATAATTTATGATAATACTGACTTCTCAAATATAAATATTTATGACTTCTTTAAATCAGAGTGTTTTACATAATAAGTTTTTATGTATTGATCAGTTTATGATATTAAAAAATGTACATTGTATATGTGTTTGATACCAATAAACAATATCACTGGCTTTATTTTAGTTCAAGCTAAAAAGCTATATGAACTGAAACAGCTCTTTGATTGAGGCTTCGCTCTTTCGATGTGAAGTCTGAGGCAATCAGCCTAATGAGAAGTACTGTATTGACAAAGAAAAAAATCAACTATGACTTTCCTCGTACATGGTAGTAAGCTTGTGCTGTCTCCAACATTTCAACTATACCCCTCTATACTAAGATTCCCAATGCTTACCTTTTTAACCAATTAGAAATGTTAGATACACTCCTTCTACTGATGACCAAACTAGTTGGCGCACTAACACTGCACTGCTTCTAACACATTTTTGGGAGATATACATACATGCATTATTTTAATATTATAATTAATATCTAAAAAAAATTCATCCATACAACAAAATCACTTGCTGTTCTACAACATTAATCAATTTTGAAATCTTGTTCATCTGTCCATACTTCATCCGATAAGCGATATTGACACCTGTATGACGTAAGTCATATATATAGCTACCACCTCCCCGAATAACGTACTAACCCGACCCAAATACCCAAAAAATGTGAAACGTTACAGAACTCTTTGAAACAGTATCTGCCGATTATTACACCTAATCGCACAGACTGTTTCGTCTTCAACATCCTATCATTTTTTGTCATTCTTCTCATATACTCATTTAGTTACACAACTAATATCATCTTCACAATTAAACATCTTAATTTTAACAATATTTTTCTACAAAAATTCATATTAAGTACTCACATCTTAAAACTAACAATATCCATTTAGAAAGATATTTCAGGGTAGGAGTATTATCCCCTTTCTTCACAAAAAAAAAAAAAAAAAAAATTATCTGACAAGTACTTTCGTTACTAATATAGCACATTCTTTAAATTTATTTTATCGAGTTGACTATAGTACATATTTGTTCATGGGAATAGAATATTTATTTCATAAAACCAACTCAAGTCAATAATGTCTTTGTGTGGATCTCATTGATCATGATTTATTGAATAGATTCATTCATTAATATTTGTTTATATGAGTCCAAATTTTATGCAACTGCAGTCTGTTTATCTAGTCATCACTCTTAGCACTTATCAGTCAGCACAAAACACAGCTTGTAGACTGGATCCCTATTTCACGATTTACCAAACCTTCCAAACCAAGTAGTTTTACTATAGCGGGCAAATTGGATGTTTCTCAGCAAGTAATACATTTTGATTTCCCTTCCTTCTCCCCACTTATGAATCTAATCTGTACATATTTTATAACATACTAATACTACCTTCAAATTATACTATTTCATATGACAATTTCTAATACTTACAAACCTAAATTAATATTCATTTTACATCTTCTTACATGCTATTTTTAAAGTATTTACAAACTTTTATTTTTTAACAAAATTTATTCAATTATTATTTTTATAATAAAATAATTTTTTTATGTAAATTATTATAGGTACACCCACTTTTATTTTATTTTATAAAACCTTTTTCTTTAACTTTGACATTATAGCCTCCTTTATTATAAATCCATTAATCTTATCCAATCTTCACCACTAATTTTTTCTCATTCCTTTATTTAAACAAATTATTTCTGATTTTAAACATAATAATACTTCTTACAAAAAACTCAAATATAACCACAAAAATCTTTAAATGCATTTTATCTTTAAAGTTTCTCTTACCTTTAAGTTTATCTGTAGCTGAACTTATGTTAAACTCATTATCAAAGGTTTTGTTAATAATATTACACAGTTTCACTCTATCCTTCTGGCTAACAAGTTTATCTCCAAATTGACGCATTGCTTCATACAATAGAGCCTAAATCACAAGAATATCACTCATTAATTTTACCAATTGTACCAAACATTTTTTAAAAAACATTTCAGGAACAAAATTTTGCATAATTATCTCATGAAATAATTTTCTGGCTACTTAAATAAGGGCCTTGTTTGTCCCATAAATATGTCCTCCATGTAAATCATATTTGATTTATCAAGCTTTTAATGATGGCAGTCAAAAGTTATTTTTCTCTTTTGCCAATTATCCGAACTGTAATATTTTTTTACTTGCAATTTTGTAATTGAGTTAGTGGCACAATTGTTATATTTCATTAAAATTTAATCCAAATTGTTAGATCCCATTTTTGACAAAAAAAAAAATAAAAAATTGTAGGTACTTTGAAAAATGACTAATAATTTTGGTGTTTTTTTCCATAGTCATCCCTAAATTTTGAGTTATCAAAAAATGAACAAAAAATCCCGAAATATGACAATATAAGTCTACATAACAAAGTAGATTAAAATCAATCCACTTGTTTGGGCTGAAGAGCATTTTACGTACGACGAACATCATTCTAAAATTTACTTTTTTTGGACTCAGGGAACGTCAAAACAAATATATCGCAATAAACTTAACATCAATTTTTTAACCCATCACATAACTTTTATCATATATTACATACTGTAAGAAAGCAAAAATTTATACACATATTTAATTGATGTCTGATTTTGTAGAAACTCGTATTATTTATACATGTTGATACCCTCAGTTTGAATTTAACATTAGATTGTAAGTACTTGGATTCCATCTACTCAAAAAATGAAAACAAAATTAGTTCCTGTACTCCTTACATTAAATCGTTCTTAATTTATTAATAACCCCAAAAAATTATACAAATCTTGAAATTGAGGTAATATTTTTATACATGCAATAGGTTACTTTGTATTATTTAAGAAATATAAATTTAATTCATTTTTATAAACATAATGAAATGTTAAAATATAAATAATTTTGCACACATTACATGAAAATTCAGTATTGTTGACAAGTTATAGATATTTACCTCTATAAGACTCTGTTTGTCACTAAGTGTATATCTCAACATGCCTGAACACCACTTGGTGAGATCACAAAGTGTATATAAGTACTGCTGGTGTTCCACACTGCTGAAACTATCCTTCACCTAGAACATTCAATAGTATAATCTAATTAATATACTCACTCGAGCTAGAAACTTGAAATTTGGCAATCTTTATAGCAGTCAGCCTATAATCAACGGTAAAATTCAAAAAAGTTAAAACTGTTAAACTCTGAAAAAAATTTAAAATGGTGGATACGACTTTAAAGTGTGTAGATTCACATCAGTTATTTTGTACACTTTTCACAAATTATTTAATCTTTTGACACATTACAGGACAGCTAGAATCATCAAATTTAGCATTGTAATGGCAGTTGGATGTGCAAGTATGATTGCCAAATTTGATGATTCTAGATATCCCGTAAATGTGTCAAAAATGAAATTTGTGTGTAAATTTTTTAAATTGTTAAATTTTATCACACAAACAATTATATAAGACTTTACAACATACAACTATAAAATAAGTTAACCAGATCTAAAATCACTAAGGATGAATAGTTATACAAACAACCTACCTCTTGGTAAATATTAACCATAACAGCAGCCAAAGATGAAGATTGTTTAGAGGTAGGCAGTAAATCATGAGTAACGGCAGAGTAAATTGCTTTTAACTCAGATTTTCCAAGTGAACTAGAACATTCAGATAATACAGTGTTATAATGTAACTACAATTAACTTAATACTAACTTATGTCAAGTGTAAATATCTTTGTAATGATTTACTTTTATTAAAAATTTGACTTAAAACTAATTAGGATAGGCTTGGAATTTGAGACACGCATCCCACAACCTCTTTTAATAGCATACTGAATATCCCAAGCAACCTGGCATTAATTTTATATTTAATTAGCTAAGTAATTTCTGCGGGCCAATATTAATAATTAATTAAACAGTGTTATCTACAGATTTGTCAAAAAATATTTATTTTCCTTGGAAACACTTATTTTGTAATAAATTTTACATTTAAATGACATTTTTTAGAAGAAAAATAATTAGAAACAGATGTTATAAATTTTCAAATACATTTCATTTTGTTTAAAAATTTATAACAACTATTTTATATTTATGTGGGCTCTCAATGTGTTGTGATTCATCACTTATATCTCGCAAAATTAAAAGGTTTAACTTCTCTAATACTATTATATTTTTTGTTTGAGAATTAATAACAACTGTTTAAAGTTATTTTTAGGTTAACTTAAATAGTGTCTACTTATATGTGGTGATTCACGGTGTGTTATGATTGATTGTATTTACATTTCGCTAAACTAAACCTTTTCTATGGCTTATTTTTAATGTGCGACACTTGGGTCTGAATTTTTTATCTCCCCAAAGTTAACGACTTAACTGTACATACCTTATAGCACAAACTTTATTTGTGATTTATTGCTTACATCTCACAAAAATTAACTGTTTACACGGCTTACTGTTAATGTGTGGACACTGTGTGGGAGCTTGGATATTCTAAATGGCGGCCGCAGGAAAACCATCTGGAAAAACTTTCTGGATAAAAACACTTTCAAAGATAAAAAGCTAACGACAGAAATCAAAGAGCACTGAATCGAGAAGTAAACCAACAGGTACAACTTTTTTATGCCAAGATGAATCTCAAACTTCAACATTATTTTAAAATCACATGTTCATTTGATATTAACAATTCCTATTTTGATGTAGCTGATCTTTCTGATGACCTTCATTAATTTATTTGGAGCAATATGAAATTTACACACTCGGAAGAAAATGCTAACACACTAAACGACAAACAAAATTTCCAATCTAACCTTTGTAATAATGTGGAATATTTGAATTAAAGGAAGACATGTGATTTGACCAAGCACATGTAGGTCAAAGATTCTGATTGGTTGTTGGAGCATGGGGGAATGGTTATAAATTAAATTAAAAGCTGTAAACAAAAGACATCCAAGAAGATAATATTGTAGAATAAATAGCTTTAGTATGAATTTACAATTAATGTTTTGGTATAATATAATATAAATGTGTGAATGAGTGTAATTAACAATTTTTTGCTGTGTTAGTGAATTGTGAATAAGACGCTTAATTTGGAAGCGAGGGAGAATAGTCAGTCTTACAATGATGTCTGAGCAAGTCGGACGCAAATTTGAATTAAAAATATTGTAAAATATTTTAGTAACAGTCAGAAGGAAGTGTTTGAGTTGGTAAAATGTGTGTTGAACAGTTGATTATAAACGTTTAAGATAATGGAAGGTGGTATGAAAGGTTATAAAATCTAAATGAACAGTGTAGTGTTGATATGAGACGGATTTTTGACGGGAAATTTGATAGACTGACGAAATTGATAATTTGAACATGTGTTTAGTGATAGAACTAAGCCTATAAACATTTTAAATAAATATTCTTGCTTCTAAACATTTTGAAATAAATAGACTGTTGTAGGAGTCAATAGAGATTTTTTCTCAAGGACAATTTAGGGAAATGTCATGTCCCGTGTTTTAATACCTTTTTAAAAAAAGACAGAACTATTCTAAAAATAATGAACATTTTGTTAAATCCTTATAAAGGACGTTTAAATCATTGTGTGTCGGAAGTTGGAGTTTGTACGAGCAATGTGCATTGGAAGAATAGCGGTTTGGAGAGATCTTAGGAATCACAGGACATCAGGGTTCATCGCTACGGATATTTATTTATTTATTTTTGTGTAGATGTTGTGGTATAGACATCATAAACAATTTATCATGTTCTAGATTAGTGATGTGTGAGTTCGAATTAAAATACTCGGTGATTCCGAGTATCACAATCCTCGGAAGAGTCCGAATATTAAAATCCTCGGTTTCGTATTAAAATACTCGGTCAAAATCCTCGTAACTAGGAACAAGGAGGAAGTAATGTGCGAGACAGCAAGTATCCTCGGTGTGCGAGTATCCTCGGACAACGATATTCGTTAGTGTTGTGTCAATTCCAAACAAAATACTCGGTGTTTCTACTTTGGTTACATTAGTTTCTAAGCTGATTTTTCACTACACATTAATTAAACATTACGATTTTGAGTTATAATGATTTAGATTCGGTAACAAGTTCAATTTAAAATAACAATAGTATTCATTTATTTCCACATTAACAAAAAGTAAATTAAATTATTATTTAATTGTTATTACTTATATTTAAATAAATATTTATAGGTTACCATCTTTATAAAAAATATAGTAAATTAACTTATTTTAAATAATAACTAAATTATTAATGTTATAATAATTGTACTTACGTTTAATTACTGAACTTGTGTCGAGGCAGGATAACATTAAATTACGTATTACAAGTGTCAATCACATATTGTTTAAAAAAATAAATACTTGGTGGATCAGTCTAACAGATAGAAATATAACATACACACACACATAATGCGCATAATCATTCTGCGCAGATACTCGATGTCGAATTAATAATACGAGTATTGAAATTATTCGAAGCCGAGTATTGCGAGTATCTATTTCACCCGAGTATCAACATCGCTATTCTAGATATATATTATGAATTGAGAGTGATTTTGTTAAATGTATACTTGTTTCTTTTTATATTCTCTTAAAGGATAATTTTAAAAAAATAAATTTTATATACATAATTAAGTCTTCTTTAGAGACACAGAACATTACCTTTTTTTTAAAACGATTTAAATTTTGTTGTTGCAACACATAATGCAAAGTAAGAAATTAATAAAACTTAACTTTTCAATTTAAATTTAGAGAAGTAGATTCAGATAAAAGATTTTTAACCAGTATTTGAATAATAGCATACCAATTATCATTTATGTTTTTGATGTTATTTGTAATTTGATATGTTGGTTTAATAAATATTTATGTACAATTTCAGCAAAACAAGACCTAGAATCTCTTTACAATCACCTATTGCAAAGTACCTCTTAAAAAGAACCTTTGACCTCGAGACACTATAAATTTAATTAAATTTTTAACTTTTCAAAATTGGTAAGTAAAGCTACCTGGCGCCCAAAAGTCGAGCAAACTATTTTCTTCTTTTATAAAAAATTAATTAATTATAAATAATCAAAGCCCCTTATTTTTATATATTCACACCTTCTGTTTGATTTACTATTAAGATTAAAGTCTAAAATAGTTGAGAATAAATCCAACCCGTGTAATGTAGACCTCCACCGGTCACTCATGCCCGGAAATGATCCAGACAAGTCTAAACAAGAGTTTTAGTTCGAAACAATATTACTCTATGTGTTTTAAATATATAAGTGTTCAGTATATCTACATTTTTTTAAATCCCGCTCCAATATTATTTTCATGAAACTGTTTCAACCGGAGTTCTGAGAACTCCAGCTCTCCTCTGTCTCTTTCAATCAGTCCAATTTTTAACCTCAAACAGGTAACTGTTTCTTCCTAAATCCACAGATACAAATCATTTTTCTTCTTTTTATTACATACGCATTTCGGCCAACAACTTCATTAATTGTGACTCATAAACAATTGTCATGTTTAGTATTAAGAAGTCAAGTGTTTTTGTTATGTGTTTTACGATTTACAATTGTATTTAGTTTGTGCGTTTAGAGCAGCTGTTCTCGCGTGCGCACACGAGTATTCTTGACAACAGAACATTACCAGAAAAGGAACGCCGCCTCTACAAAGTACTGTGACATTAATTCTTAAACATGACAGCAAAATTAATCAAAAACCATTTTATTAGTTGGTAATAATTTCAATTAATGTTAATTAACCATTTCATTTCTTTTTCATTTTTATCTACTTCCCAATCTAAATTAAATTACTAAACCATCCACTTTTACCACAGTCGTTAAACCAACCGCAATATCAAACAATAAGTGTATATAAAATTTTGTGTTTTAAGTTACTCAATGTTAAATGATTGTCAAAATTGTAAATGTGTACAAAATGTGTTTCTTAAAAACGTTGACAAAGTAAGAAAAATCCTACTGAAATGATGCATGTGACCATAACTGAACAAAAGCCGAAATGGCCTTAGTCCAATTAAAAGGAATCAATAGGAGGAGGAGACGTAAGTTGAAAATTAATTATTTATTTATTATATTGAAAGCACTCCAGTATAGCGAAGAATAGATCAAATAAATTAATGTCATTCAAATGATTACTCATTTTTAATTATGGAGATAAGAAACTTGATGATGTGTCTTGTGAAAGAATATAACATTTAAGGCTACAATGGATTCTAGCCCTTTGAGGAATAACAGGGAATGAGATAACTGATGAGACAGCAAAACTAACTTCAACATTGTTGCCAGTACAAAAGCTACAATACTCTATGTCTCAATGTTCAAGAAGGCAGCCTTGGTGTTTCAAAAAGAATGGATAGAACAATGAAAGAAAGATAACAGTTGAAGACATCAGTACCAGATATGGACTAAACCAGCAGATGCTGCCATACACCAAGAGGTCTCGCATGTTTGAAATCATCATTCCATGCACAATGTACATTTATCCCTTTATATGCTAACTGTCTTTAAAAAAGTAAACCGTCGAAATCTACAACTTGAGTTAGAAATGTCAAGAACAACTGATCAAAAAAATAGAAGATATTTCAAAAAATAGTTTAACAAAGTTCATAAGAAAATATAAGATGTGTAGTAATTCAAATAGCATTTCCAATGAACATGTAACTCACCTATTAAATTTTAACAATATATTTTATTCTTATTCTACTCAATGCACCCTTCCAGACAAAGAATAAAAAATATTGGATCTTTGTATAAGAAAACAATTTTGCATATTTAAAAATAATACCTCATAGAGTAGATATTGTTGTGTGAGATGAACCTTGGATTGAGCACTTCCCCTGACGTTAGACTGAAAACTAATTGAACGTTCTCAAGACCAACCCATTCTAAATTGCTGTCATAAAAGGCTCCATATGTTAACACCTAGAAATGACGTGTGTTAAAATAGTTTTAAGATAATAACATTTACTAACTAAATATATGTTTAAAATTTATTCAGTCGATGAGCTCTATTATTTTTGCAATCAAAACATAATAAGTAATAAAAACTAATATTATTTTCTAATTTAATTAAGTATGCATTCAATCTTATATTACCTGTTGTAACCATGCTGTTAACATTCTAGTACCCCATTTGTCTGGTTTAACTAAATTTATATTCTTCATATGCAATATAAGTCTCTCTGTACTTGTGGGTTTGAACACTCTGCCTGTGTTACTTGACACTGTCATGCACAGCTGAAAAACCAAATAAGATATTAGAAGAAAAATACAGTCCATGTATTAAGACTGTCTACTTGGCTTTACAAATCATTCGACAAGTTCAGCAACCAGAAAAATCGGTTGGTAATATCAAAACGGCAGCCAATTAAAAAAATTTTATAACACTAAATTTTTATGAAATAACTTTTCACTTGTGGGTCCTTAACATCTTCCCACCATAACTCATTTTCTGAAGCTTTAAAATCTACACCCCATGATATCCAAATGTGTTTTCTATAATAAAAATAAATTTGATTTTAATTAAATTTGGCATATTAGCTAAGTATTACTTATTAAGTATAATTTTTATTGAATATACTGTAAGCATGTGACAACCTCCAACCAATAAAAAATATAAATAAATATAAATATTAAGGATATTTATTTGGTCATGTAATTAAGTAATTAAGAAGTTGTATTGAACATAGAAATTAAGAATTATTCAAAATCATAAATTACTAAAAGACTTTGAACAAAAATATTTTAACTAAAATAATGAAATCAAATAAAAATCAAACTAAGCGCATACCTTTGAATAGTGTGATACCCCTTATGATGGAATTAAAAAAGGCGCGGAGTTGCATCTGTAGCCGAAACCATTTGAAACGGAAAGTATAGAAATCATGTGAATCTTACATGCTATGTATAATATATCAAATTAACGCTTTATCAATCTATATTAATACCTACAATATAATTTAAATTCGTATTCATTCTTAATTTTCAACAGTGATCTTGAAGTCAAAATTACATGTACCTAAATTAACCAACATATATTGTCTTGTACCTGTGAAAGCTTTTGCAAGATATGATGTGGAGATATTTGAGCACTGCAATGGACTGTAGCTACTTCAACATTTCTTAATTGGCCAAAACAGTGTTCTAATAACATCCTAAACATTAAAAATTGTGATCAATTAAAATGCTAACATTTGCTAACTGGATAATACCTAAAAATAAAACATGAATTAAATACCAATTAAGTAATACTTTAATGTAAAAACTTGCAATGAATGTTTTACATAAAAAATATAAGATTACATATAATTACACAAACTATGTTTGACTGATAGTTAGAATAGTAGGAAATCATAGTTAGAATTCCATTATACTTTTATATGAATGTATGTTTCTTCATATAGGTTTTTAACATTTTATTCACTAAATGAAACATCTTTTTATTTAACACTAAAACCAATACAATTATTCCCAACAGAGTAAAATCTGATGATGATGGCAACCTGCTAAAATGCACAATACATTTAAAAACAAAGATAAGATAGAATTTTAAATCAAAATATGAAGTTGTAGAACAAAAATTAATCACCACCTAATGTTTCCATCTCTCTCTCAGGAAACCTAACAAAAAGTAATAATCAGGAACTGTTGAAGTATGGTGTTATTGAATTGATTTTTGAGGATTAGAATGGTTACTTACAAGTGTCCAAAAAGTAAGATACTCAAACAGCTAGCATTGCCAACATTATAAAATCAGTGATTGAGGGTCTATACAAATGGATCGTTGGATGAAAGGAGTAACATGAGTGCACAGTTTCACTTCAAAATTTGTTCACAGTAAACAATAACAAAAGAAATTTTGACATAGAAGTTGAAGTCATCTCACACTCTTCTAGCTGTTTTGCATCACACACAGTAAAACATAATAATACTGATTGACTCTAGAACAGCAATAGTGACAATTGAAAATACCAAACACAAACACAGAGAAATAAAAGATATCCATTCATAAGATAAAAATTTTACAGAACAGGAAATACATTACACTTCAATGAATCCCTTTGCATGTTGGAATAGCAGGAATTGAAGAAGCAGATTATTTAGCAAAGCAAGGCACAACATTGCACCAAACCAAAATCATTCTAATGCCAAGACAGCGAAAATATTACTTAAAAAAAATGTGAAGGAAAACCTTGAAGACGAAATTAAAAATCCATCTCTGACAAAATATCGGTGCCAACTGGAAAGTTAATAAAAAAAAACCGAGAAGACATTCATCTTAATACCAGATATGACGACTGTCTTGCAGCCCACCTAAAGAGATACAATAATCACAATACCAGCGAGTGTACTCTCTGTCATGAACTGAACACCATAATGGACAAGAAGCACCTTCTGCTCTGCTACAAAGTGGATGCAAACTTGAGAAATTTAAGAAAGATTAGCCAACTTTATTGAGATGTCAGAAAGCTGATGGATTGTGATGTGGGGAAACCATAGACAATAATAATATTTATACTGATGGATCCTTAAAGAGGTGGGAAGCTATAGGAGGTAGTGGTTTTAGCACCCTAAATCTGACTATCGGTATTATGTCTCAACATCTTTTCAGTCCTCTATGGATACGGAAGTCCATGTCATATCTGCAGCACTGGTATATTGCACGACGATAAGTGACAACAAAATATGCACTTTTATTAACTCCAAATCTGATCTGCAACCATTGATCCAGTATAGGTCTACTGATTATTACTTTTGGACCAAAAATATGCATAAACTACTTAAAGAACTTATAAAAAAATTATATCCTTTCAGTGGATTTCCAGCCATCATGGTATTCCTGGCAAAATAAAAGCCAGATAGTACAACAGAAACCGCAGTCCAGAGAGACTTGGTCACAGTCAAGATTTAATGGAAACCCTCCAAATATCCATCTCTGACAGCCGCTCACACTTCAAGGTCAAATGGGAACAAGAGAACTCTGAACGTCATTTCTTTCAAATGCAGAAATATCCGAGCAACATAGCTATCTACAAGAACATCATTAGACCAGAGCTAATTTTTGGAGCAAGAGCTAGAATTGGCCATTTCATCACAGAAAAAACTCTGTTCTAATTTCACCATAATGACTCTCCTGTTTGTAAAGTGGGTAATGATGGGGAAAATTCGATGGAAAGCTCTTTCCTCCAGGTGATCATAGTATGAAACCAAGTTTGTTGTGGAGGATTAAGAAACTCAAAAGGGAGAAATCACCAATATATTAACAATTCCTCAACTTTAGAAAATTATGACGCACATCTCAAAGAGGCATTGAGAAATCGGAATCTCAACTAAAAGCCCTTAATCAAGAAGAAGTAAATCAAAGTATGTTAAGTAATGATTAGTATATAACTAAATCAAGCTGATAAATATGGCATTCTTCAAAAAAAATTAACGTTGAACAAACATTTTACAAACCTTCCCACATACCTTAAAAAAATTAATTTATGTACACCTACTTTGATATTTCGAATCATTGCTTAATACAGCAATTTTGAGTAATTACTTTTAGGAATATATGTTAATTTTGAAATTTATTATATTTTTAATACATCTTGTGAAATTTTCTCACTAAACATTAATTTCATTACATATTTTGTCCTAGTTGTTTAACTTAAAGGTGAAAAACCTCTCGGCCATCATTGCCTTAGCCCTCAAATACTCTAATAGCATCAGGGTTGGAATAGAACAAGTGTTGGTCAAGACAGACCTAAAAGGAAATGAAAGTGAGGGATCTAACCTAAGACTAGGTGAAAAAAGTTTAGATCCAGTTAGAATCACTTGGGATTGCCAATCACTATAGTGAGCCCCTGACATTTCATTATAACAAGTGGTTTCATATTAGTAAAACGTTATGAATTTTCAATGGTAAACAGAAATTGGAATTATCAGAATTGTACTTACGATTTGCCACAACCACTAGGTCCTAGCACTATGAATGACTGTCTCGATTCCAACCATGAAACAATAACATCAGATGCTGTTTTTATTTGTGCAGTGAGAACTAGATTGTTTGACGTTACGTTAGAATCAGTCACATGTACATCAACACAGTCTCTTCGTGAATCGTAGTAACAATACTGTAATTGAGTTGTATCAGGTATAAATTCGCCCGTCCATTCTATCACCTGTAAATAAAAAAAACAATAATATAAGGTGTTGTTTTTATGCATATAGTAAGTACTAGATTGTTTGAAATAACATGCAAATTACTGAGTCCACACCTTTAGATTGTAACAAACATTACTGATGCTAGACAGACATTATTATAAGCAAGTGTTTTACAAACATTGCAATAATTTTCTCATATACATATATATATCATACATAAATAAAACCAATGATTAAGCAAACAAAAAAGTTTATCTCCTGGAGTGGGGTGGGAAAGAAGGTTTGGATGGTGTGGCCAACGATGGTAGACTTATGGGTATCTGGAACATAAGTAAAAAATTTTCAATATCCTTGATGACTATCAAATCTTATAATTTTTTAATTAAGACTAAGACTAGGACTAGACCTAGGACAACATGTAAATATTTTAAAGACACACAGTGAGTGTAAAAGCGATTACAGTAGAACCTCTGTTAACCAGCCTCGGATTAACCGGCCTATATCGTAGTGTACTGGTTGGATGAGAGTTTCCAAAAATAAATTGTAATTGAGACACCAAAGCGGCGGCAAGTCAAACGACTTTGTCGATAGCGGTATCCCATTGTCGGCGGCACCAAAGCAGCGGCGAGTCAAATGATTTTGTCAATAGCGGTATCCCATTGTCGGCGGCGTAAAAACACCGCGGCACCAAAGCAGCGGCGAGTCAAACGATTTTGTCGATAGCGGTATCCCATTGTCGGCAGCATAAAACACCGCGGCATTGGTACCCGTCGGTATAGCAGACATACACCACAAAAACGTTTGATAGGCCGCTTTTTTTCCACGAATCATTATGGAAAATATAACATTTCTTTTCAGTTTTCTTCTTGTCTTTGACTGGTTATGATACGTACAGTATATACAGTAAATAAAAATGAGGGAGTTACGAAAACGGAAGCGTGTGTTGGTTTCGTTTGAGACGTGGTTAAATGTGTCAAAAGACTTGACAGAGGGGAATCTGTAAAAAAGCTTTGTAGTGTTTAATTTTTTCATGTTTGATGTATAATATACATAACATAATATATACGATACATTTATGTAAAATAAAATGAGTTGCAATAACATCTTAATGGCATAATTCTTAGCGCTACCTGATTAAATAAGCTTTCTTTGAACGAAAACCGATTTTTCACGGGAACCTCGGATTAACCGGCCCGGGTGTCAGTCCCGACCTGACCGGTTAAGAGGGGTTCTACTGTATTGTTAAAAGCACAATATAATGATACATACTTGTTTACAAAATGCTTCCTTCGATGCAGGTGTCAAATTAGCACCTAAACCATTAATCAAAGCTATTGTGAAGTTGGCTCTAGATGTAACACCACTCATATGGGACAGACCACTTCGTAATAATGCTGCTGTTGAACACTGTAATGCCAATTCTCCTTTTTCAAGCACCCATGAAACAGCTGTTTATAACAAAAAAAACAAACAACTTATCATTTTGATACTATAATTACTAACCAATCTGGTTCTGATTGTGCTGTCAAGATATGGACCCTTTCCATTCAATTACATACATAATGCATTTTAGTAGTTATGGTTAGTTCAATTTTGTTTAAATGTAACCAAATTCTACTAGTATACCAGTAAAAGTAACGAGTTTAATTATATAAATTACGAGTATCAAGTTAATAGTCTAGTATCTAATTTTATTCAAACCTAAATAATAGGATTTTTTGTAATAAAGAATTAATAAATTAATGGTAGACATCATTGTATTTATAGAACACTGTCAGTAAACCTAATTAATACTAAGTTAAGTATATTACATATTGTTAGACTTGTGACAACAAAGGTCTTCAACAGGCCTTGTATCTGTGTGTATGTTAAGAGACTCAATTCCCTTTACTCATATTAAGTGTTTTATTCCCAAAACTATATATATATATATGAAAATGTTTCACTTACTCATCTTGCGTTAGTGACTCGGCACTGCAGGCCTCATGACTATGCAACTTCTTAGAAGTTCATAATTTGAAATTTCAATCTTGGTAACACAATATCTGAATTATTTTGTATTACAAATAATTGATGTTGACATCATTACAATTAGAAGCAGAATGAAAATGAGAAAATGTTGTAGATGGAAGAAACATAGTTTAAAATGCCACCATTAAAACATACGTTTGCTAGATTTTTCTTAATTTCAATAGGTTTTCATATGGGGACACAAAAATTGCAATACCAAATTTCAAATTGCTCTCTTATTTTTGTAGCCTCTATCGTGATTATTTACAGACTACAATGATGATAAATGTCTAAAATCTTCTTCTTTTTAATTCCTCAGGCCATGAAACATCAAAAAATACAATAGAGTATAAAAGAAGTTGATATTTGTTTAACACTATACAATGCATATAGGCTAACTAAAATTGAAAAAAAAAAAATAGGAGCAAAGAAACCATTTCATTTGATTAAAAAATGTTATTATTATTAACAAAAATAAAGATTGTATACATTTCACAGTTGTCAACATAGTGATAAACCAAAATATAAAATCAAGAGAAATATATATTGCACAACAATAAAATATGTGAAATTCTCTAAATCTGATCAAATTTGTTTTGAATATTTTTTAACAAACTGAAAAATAATTTCATTCACTACTGTTGTAAACACACTTAACTATTGTTAATTTAAACTTAGGAAACCATATAGTTTTGTAAATTTGTAACATGTTGACGAGTTGATTCAATTTCAAGCCAAAGTTTTATATTTTTTTTAATGATGAATGAATCAATTGTTGGGAGAAAAGTTTGAGTAATTACTTTAATGTTAAAAATATTTATAAACCAGGTACTACTCAAATCATTGATTTTAATAAATGGATTGCTAATAAACACCTGATTTCTTTCCATCACCGTGATCTATTTACAATTATACATTACATCTATTTACATTAGGGTAGTTTCAAATACTTGGATGAATTCATCTTCAGACATTATTCAAGAAATATTAGCACTCAGTAGAAATGTTGTTATATGTCAAAAAATTTCAAAATTTGAAAACAAAAACAAAATATAGAATAAAACTTTATTAGTTGGCCTTAATATTGTACTTTGTGATACTAGAGTTGAAACTATACTCAATTTAAGGCTAGACATAATGAAACTTTGCCTAATTTCAACCCCATTACATAATGTTGGGCCAAACTAACAAAGTTTTCTTATTCTATATTTATTTACTTTTGTTTTGTATTTTGATGTTTACATTTCTTTAACATTCAACAACTTCTATTAAATGATTATTAAACATTTTATTAATTTGTTTCTTGTTGTTTAAATGCAAACAACCTCTCGATTATTGTCTTGTATGAAAAATAGACCATAAAATAAAGACCCATAGCACTATATTCTAATACTATAATAGCATTAGGCTTGTAAGAGAACAAGTGTATATCAAGAGAGGAAAGATGAAAGAAAGGTGTCTAGGTCAAGGCTACATGAAAAAGATATAGATCCAGCTAGAGTCCTGCGGGATTGTTACGCCTAAAATCACCATAAGTCTGTAGGTTTTTTAACACCTAAATATGAAAGCATTTAAACCATGGTAATGTAGTGCATATCAACATGACTGGATCACGCGACACAAAAAATTAAGTATTACTAATTAGTTCATTTATTATTTAACAAATTCAAAGTTTGATATCATCTCAACAACACTGCACTATAGTAGGTACTACATTAAATACTAGAACACGTCAAGCCAATATACTTACAAAGTTTGTCCCAATAGTAAATGTAGTGGTGTTTTATTTAAACGTATATTAGACTTACTTACAATTTATATCCGTCAAATTGACATCCTTGGAACGTTACACAGTGATTCCAATGCTTTTCCATTGATCATATGAGTACTGGAAGCCATTTTCCATGAGTACTCAACTCGATTCAATTCACTTCACTTCAGACGGTCCTTCCTTATTATTCAAGATACTTCACCCATTAAGCCTAATTGTGTTCCCAGGAGATGATGTGTGCCCCCAAGTCATCATCCACAAGCTCTGCGAACTGTAAGATCTTTCCTATGAGGTTGTCTAGGGGAATTGTTAGGCCTTTCTCCACATGTCCAAAGATGCCTATCTTCCCCAGTTCAAGATTGCTGTTAAGAGCAGGTGATATGCAGTTTCATTGTGCATTCCATATCTCCTGCACAGAGGTTCCGCTGCAAAGATTCCTATCCTGTTCTTATGCTTTCTAAAGTGGCCATATCCTGTAATCCAGGCTACCACTTTCCAAATATTGCACTGGCTTAACTTGATAAGATTCAATGCAATTTTCGTAGAGGGTGTATGAATAGAGGGTGTAGAGTCTAATCACTCTCAAACCTGAGATGTTTCTCCAACTTGTCCCATGCTCTTTCTCAGCCCAAGTGTTGATGGCGAACATAGTACTTTTCTTGGAGAGTCCTCAAAATTGCTCCGGTCTTATGAATTTCGCTGGCGATCCTTTTTTACCAGCATGTCAGCCTTCCCATTTCTACTAATTCCAGCATGTCCTGGCACCCAACAAAAAGTAACATTATTATGAGCACCAAGCTGAGATAATTTTTGATATAACAAAATTATAATCATTGTTTTCACCTTGCATCTGCTAATGCGTGCTTTCTTCAGATCAAGATAATTTTTTGTACGCCATTCCTCACTTTGCCATTTTGTCTCTTGATCGTACTCAGGCATCCAAGATTCATCTCCTGCTATTATAGTTTAACCAAGAAACTTCGCTCAATTTCAACTCTTTCCATCAAATCATGACAATTTTCAATTTTGTTTCACAGATGCGTGTATTTTTGTACAAATGTTTCGAATGTACAAATAGTCTGTTAGAATTCTATGAATTGCATTGTTATGCAAATCCATTTCTTCTGCAATCATCTTTAGACTTAATTAGTGATCATTCACCATCACAATCATACCATTTCCACATTTTGATGAATTATTGACGAGATTGGCTTTCCAGAATGAGGTTTGTCTTAAAGATTTTCTCGTTGAAAGCTTTGTGCTTCTTAAAAAAAAGTTCTCGATAGAGTGGCATCTCCATAAGCTTCATTTAAAAAATCAAATGTGTTTGTGACAGATTTATTGAGTTTACCACACAAAACTGATAGCATACTGTTCAATTTTCTCTGCATCACAAACGTTGCGAGATTATAAAACACGACTGTACACAAACAACATTAGCTTACAACTGATTCTATTGATCCAAATAAACAAATATGCACAAAGAACCACGGTCATTGTCAATGCACTGATATACATCATAGAGGTGCTGTGTTGCCAAATCGTACATTGAAAAATCATTACACTTATTTCTAGGATAAACCTTATCTTTAACACATACAATATTCTAATATTCCACAATATGTCATTTACCTTGATAAAAATAGTCTTCTATGTATTGAGCCAAAATGCCAGCTAATTCTTCAGGTTGTGACAATAACCATGCTTCAATTACGCTTTTACGGTCTACGTCTTCTTCACTGAAACATTAAAATAAATGAACATATTCAATTACAAATACAAAATTGATAACTTAAGCGTGATATGTTAATAATAAATATTTGTAGAGAATAAAATAAAATTTAAGTAATATTACAATATATTCTGTGACAATGTGAAAAGTCAGATTTTAAAATAGACTCATTTAAAAGACGCGGTTAAGCCAAAGAGATAATAAATTCAAATAAAAATAATGAATTTAGTAACGTCATTAATAAAAGAAAAATGGATTTTCAAGACAATAGTATAAATAATCATGTTTAATTTTAATGTAATTTAGTTTGTTTGTTTTGTTATGTAAATTATTTGTATTTTTACGGCAGTGCGGTAAAACGTGGGAACAGTAACCGGAAAGAACGCTTTCGGAAGTAAGAATTTGCCTCATGGTAACAGCAGTCTAAGTCCAGAGCTTGAAGGGACTGGATGTGTTTTGTGGGGTTAGAGTTAACCGCTCAAAATGGACAAGTTGTGTTTTTCAAAGTCGAAGTCTAGTGTTTGGAGAGATAAGATCGTAGAAAGAGTTTCTAGGTTCTATTAGAACAATGTACATTTGATTTTTTGTCTCAAATAGAGATCGAAAGTGTTTTAAAAAATCTATAAAGAGCGTGTTTCAATGACAATAACGTGGGAACATAAAAGACAATAATTTATGTACGCGAGTTATGAATATTCTCAACAACTGGAGAAAACAACTTCTGAACGAGGGAGAATCCTCTACAAGCCGTAGAACTTCAACTTGTATGACATCAGTTTTCTATTCGGACTCAGACAATGTTTTTTATTTAAATCGGCGTTGTGGTATAGACGCTGTATATTATCTGTTTGATTAATAACCTGTATTATGTTTAAATTAATTTTTTGTAAATGTTTATCTATTTAAAGAAAATTTAGTAGATTATTACTAGAAGAGATACTAGTAAAATGAAACTTTTAATTAATGAAAATAGAATCTTTTCATTTTTTCTTTTAGAGCTACAAAGTTACTAAAAAATTTCATAGATAAAATTCCTGTTGCAACAATTTTATTGGTAAAAGCATTTTTAAAGATAAAATTAATTAATTTGAAAGAAAGAAATAAAGGAGATATAAATTCATAATTTGTTATTGAAACTAAAGAGGATAACTAGTATTTGTAATATGATTTTTTTGTTGTTAATAATAATTTGTAGGATGTTTCTTTGAATGTTTAATAAATGTTTTCTTTGTAACATTTCAGCCAAAGTGTTCTCATTTAAAACCAAAATCCACTGTAAGTACACTGTAAAAAGAACTTGCGACCCCAAAGAGATTTTTTCTTTCTTTTAAATATTTAAATTCATTTCTTTTCTTTTTCTAAATTGGTATGCTAAAGCAAACCTGGCGCCCTATAGTCGAGCAAATTAACAAATTAATAACAATTAAAAGTAACTTCACCTCATTTTAGAATTATTACAAATGTCGCCGCAACTGTGGGCCTTTTTAGTCGAAAATACAGTGATTTTGGTAATGAGAACTCTTAAAATCAAGGTAAGGACTCTCTCTATCATAATAAGAAAGATTCTTTTTTAAAAAAATTTTTTGTGTTAAATATAATAAGATAAAAATGGAGTTAGAAATTGTAAATGTTAATAATAGTGATGAACAGGTAGGATTAGGAAATCAAAATTCTTTAAATAATATAGAGCCATTGGAATTTACGGGGGATATTTTTGATAATTTACAGAAGGAATCGCAAAGTAATGAGCAAACAAATGAACAGTTTGCACAAAATTTTTTAGATCAAGAAATAAGTAGTAATAGTAATAGTAGACGTTCAAGTATGGGTAAAATTAGTAGTTCAGGTTCGGATTTTAATGGGTTTGATAGTGATAGGATTCTAAATAGTAAAGAAAAGTGTGAAGATATGAATAAAAAATTAGTAGAAACACCAGGGGTAGAAATTGTAGAAGAAAATTCAGATAAGGAATTAAGAGCTGAAGAGGTTAGGGTAATTGAGCAGGTTAGTGTAACCAAAGAGGTTAGGATAGATGAGAGTGTAGAAAATAATGATCAAGGTATGAGCATGGAGAAAATATATGAGATGTTAGTAAAAGGATTTCGACAAACTAGTTTAGATATGGATAAAAAATTTGATAAAAATAGCTTAGAATTCAAACGAGATAATGATAAGAAATTTGAATGTATAAGTAATGATATTAAACAAAGTAGATTAGAAATAAATAATAAATTTGATCAAAATAAGCTAGAAATTAACACTAAGCTGGAAAATTTCAATGTTAAACTCGAACAGAATAATGTTAAACTGGATAAAATAGATAATGACTTGAAACTGAGTAGATTAGAGCTAAGACAAGATAATTTAGATTTAAGAGAAGTAATGTGTAAAAAATTTGAAGAAATGAGGGTGGAATTAAAACCAAATTATATAAAATTAGATCAGAATCTTAAATTGAAAGTTAAACAAATGGAAATTAATGTAATGGAAACTAATAATAAAGTAGAATTTGAATTAAGCTATTGTCAGAAAAAAGTAGAATTTGAACAGATTAATAGTGTAGAAGGTGTTTTGGTAGAAAATATTAATAATTTAGATAACAATTTAAATCAAGCAATAGCTGAAATTGAAATTAACAGTTTTAATGAAATAAATAACATGTCAAATGATTTGATAATAATAGAGGATAATTGTGTAAATGACTGTGTTCAAGAAATTTCTAAAATAATGAATAATGGGTTAGGTAACAAGGTAAATCTAGAAATAACAAGTAATGTTGAAGTGAATAAGTTTGGTGGGGTTGGAATAGGTATAAGTAATTTGAAAAACAAAGTAAAAGTAAATAATCTAATAACGAAGGTATCAGCTGTTTATTTTAAAAAACAAGTGGGTCATAAAAATGTAGAGTTTGAAAATTATGTAATGATAAAATTTAAGAGTATCTTTCAAACCCAAGAACAAGAAATTAAAAGTTTTTGTGAGAAATCTAACTTTAAATATAATCTTGAAAGTAAAAATGTAGAAATAGTAAAAGAAGGCTTTGTACTAGTATATAAGAATGGTGGGGTTAGTATTCCTAAACTAACAGATGTTGAAATTAGGTCAGTAGATTCTGAGTTGTTTGAGAGAAGGAGGGGTGATGGTATGCCTGAGAGGGAGAAAGAGAACGGTATTTTGTCAACACTCCGAGACAATAACAAAGGGAGATCTTTTGTTAGGAAAGGGTCTGTTGTGATGACTAGGCAAGACAAACTGTCCATGTGGACAGAGGTATTTAACGCTAGAGATATTTACAAAAATCAAATCATGTACTTTAAAATTTTTCACCAATCTGGGAACCATCGTAAAAAATGTATAATTTATAATTGAGTTGTAATCAATTGAAATTTGGAAGGAATAAATAATAATGTAAAGACATTTTTATAAATAGACGGACTTGATTTTGAAAAATAATTAATAAAAGGTAGTTAAGATTCTGTTAATAAGTAGTTTTAAATTTGAATAATGTATAGTCTATAGTTTGAAATAACAATAGTATGAGTATTAATAAATAATAATATAAGCCAAGCTAGTATGATTAAGAGTTTAGTTTTAGAAAACGTTTAGGTATTTGCTAAGTGAAAGACGCTAGGTTTATATCAGTAGATAACTCTGAGTGTTGTTTACTCTAAGATAAATATTGATTTTACGTGACATAGATAAGATAGTTAGTTCGAAGCAAGGATTCAGAGTAGTGTTGAAGAAACAATATTCAATATTAAGTAGGTGGATTCAATAAAATATTCAATAATGACGAGAGAAATAGAATCTAGTTGGAGCTAAAAGGTTCACTTCTTATCAGTAGACAGATATATTGCTTCATACAGCTGGGGGAGATTGTTTATTCCTTAGTCAGGTATAAATTCCTATGCATGACATTGAGACGAAATATAGGGTGTTACCAAAATGCTGTCTAGGAAAATAAAAAACTTTTGACGTATAATTCTAATTTAACTTGTGTTTTCAAATAAAATTTGCTTAAATAAAGGATAATTGGCTTTAAATAAAGTAAACAAGAAGAAAAGTAGATTACTTAAATAACTTTAATAGTATTGAAGGTAAAATTTCTAAGTAAAGGACTTAGAATAAATTTTAAAAAATAAAATTTTCTTTTTGAATTTGAATAATAACATCTAGAAAGGATTACATAAACAGAAAATCGACGATGCTAGTAATAAACTTGGTAAAAATAAACATTATTTCAACTTCGGATGAAACGATTTTAATGAAATTTTTTATGAATTTTAAAATTTTCTTCGTGTAAATGCATTTAAGGAGTACATGAACATTTTGGGAGGAGGTAGGCGTTTGTGTAGTCAAAATAGAATGTTTTATTCGTAAGAATAAGGCATTCTGAGACTGCATAAGAGGGCGTGTTGTGAAATAGAGATGTGTTTTGGGTTTTATCTTGAATCAAGTAGGGATATTGCATTCAACCACTGCACATTTCAACGTCACAACATGTTACTCTGTGTAAGAGTCTAAAGAGCAATTAGAAGTATGCACGGTATAAAGTAGACGGTTAGAAGAACCTATGTAGGAGAGGTTAGGAAGAAAAATGCATAAATAAGTGTGACATTATTACATGAAAAAACTTCATGTAATAAATTTTAGACAGATGTTGAAGGCAAATAAATTGTAGGATATATATGCAGACGCGATCAAGCTGCATATACATGGAATAAACCGGACGTGACATTATTAGGGAGTACTTACGTAACTAAATGTATAATTTTTATAAAACTGTAAAAATGTTGATTAGCTGATTAGAATAGGTAATTAGATGTTAAATTGTAAAACGATAAGTTGTATGTTTTGATGTTATAAATATTAAGGATTATTGATTAGATGATAAGATGAAAAATAGTTAGTTTTAAATGATTTGTGGTTTGTGAATATGAAGAATAGTTGTTTAAAGTTTGAGTATTTACGTGAGTTTTGCCAAGACAAATAATAATAAAGTTTTTTAAAGTTTTTTAAGTTAAATAATGAATAAAGGAGGTTAAGTTTTTGCTTTTTAAAGGAAGGAGTAATAAATTAACAATGATAAGAGAGATTTTGATGAGATTTATGAATGAAATAAATAATTAATGATTTTTAATAAATGATGTTTGAATTTGAAATAATAAATGATGTTAAGAAGTTATTTGATAAAGATGTCTAAAGATTTTGATGAAATACGGTGTTAGCTGGGAAACAATGTAAATTTTATTTATTTTTTTTTGAAGTTTTTGTATACAAGTAATAGATGACTAAGGAGATTTTAATAGGAAGTATTTTAAATGAGAGATTTTTTGAGTTTTTTTATAAGAAGATGATGACTTTACAGAATTGTTGAGTAAAGTGGTATTTAAGATGAAGTTGTTCTGTTAATAAGCTTTTATAAAAAGAGTAGTTAGGTTGCATTAATGGTAAATTTTAATTTTTAAGAGGTTTTTTGAGTACTGCGATGAAATAAAGGAAATATACGACGATTTTAATGAAATAAAGGAAATATGCGACGATTTTAATGAAACAAGAGGAGATTTAAGGAATTCTACGAAATACGGCGATTATTATGATTTTTAAAGGAGGCTACGTTGAAATAAAGAGATTATTTATACAAATATGTAGGTAACCCGCGAGGTCTGCATAAATAGATGATGAAGAGTTTTTTGGGGATTAATGCAACTTGAATTATTAAAATATGAAAGATAAGATGGAAATAATTTTAAGATAAGGTACTAAAAGATGATACAATTGTAAAGAGGTAATTTTGAAATAGATGAGATGAGTTTATAAGTGATTTTTTTTGTAATAATGATGTTATATTTTTTTGAATTTTAGTTGAAGAGAGGAGTTTTTGGTAATTGTAAAATCAGTAGCTAACATGTTATCCCAGCGAGACAAAGAGTAATTAAGAATTTGATAAAGAATAAATAATTATTGGATTTAAACTAAAATAAATAATAATAATAAGATGATAATTGAAAAGTTTTAAGGTGAATTGAAGCAATGTTGAGTAATAAGTAAATAATTTCGTAAAAATGTTAATTAAAATGAGAGGTTTTAAATTGTAATTGTGTTTAATTAAAAAATGATTCAGATGAATATCTAGAGTCAAAGGTAGATTTTCAAAGGATGTAGAAATGTCGTCTTGGCAAAGAGGATGAGACAAGAAAAAGTATATAGACGGCTGTCTGGGAGATAAGCTTTGAGTGACGGGATCCTGTCAACAAAAAATGTTGATGGAAAGTTTCAGCCAACAAGGTTGGAAAGGAAACTGATGATGGGTTTTATTGTATAAATAGAGATAAGGCTTGGCACTAATTGATTCGTATATATTTTTTCTTCTTACAAATGAGTTATGATGACTCAAACAAATTGAGATAGTAAAATAGGATTATTAATAAATAGATTTTTTAGTTTTTATAAGAAAAAGAGAATCTTTCTTAAATTAAGTATACTAGGGATACTTATTTTCTTTCATGAGGTCCTTAGCTTCTGAAATGAAATGTCTTGAACATCCATTAATATTTTTTTTCGATTTGAAATATATATATATAAAAGCTTTGTATTCCAATACCTGTATTGAAATACAAACCTTGTGGGGTTTTGTGACAATGTGAAAAGTCAGATTTTAAAATAGACTCATTTAAAAGACGCGGTTAAGCCAAAGAGATAATAAATTCAAATAAAAATAATGAATTTAGTAACGTCATTAATAAAAGAAAAATGGATTTTCAAGACAATAGTATAAATAATCATGTTTAATTTTAATGTAATTTAGTTTGTTTGTTTTGTTATGTAAATTATTTGTATTTTTACGGCAGTGCGGTAAAACGTGGGAACAGTAACCGGAAAGAACGCTTTCGGAAGTAAGAATTTGCCTCATGGTAACAGCAGTCTAAGTCCAGAGCTTGAAGGGACTGGATGTGTTTTGTGGGGTTAGAGTTAACCGCTCAAAATGGACAAGTTGTGTTTTTCAAAGTCGAAGTCTAGTGTTTGGAGAGATAAGATCGTAGAAAGAGTTTCTAGGTTCTATTAGAACAATGTACATTTGATTTTTTGTCTCAAATAGAGATCGAAAGTGTTTTAAAAAATCTATAAAGAGCGTGTTTCAATGACAATAACGTGGGAACATAAAAGACAATAATTTATGTACGCGAGTTATGAATATTCTCAACAACTGGAGAAAACAACTTCTGAACGAGGGAGAATCCTCTACAAGCCGTAGAACTTCAACTTGTATGACATCAGTTTTCTATTCGGACTCAGACAATGTTTTTTATTTAAATCGGCGTTGTGGTATAGACGCTGTATATTATCTGTTTGATTAATAACCTGTATTATGTTTAAATTAATTTTTTGTAAATGTTTATCTATTTAAAGAAAATTTAGTAGATTATTACTAGAAGAGATACTAGTAAAATGAAACTTTTAATTAATGAAAATAGAATCTTTTCATTTTTTCTTTTAGAGCTACAAAGTTACTAAAAAATTTCATAGATAAAATTCCTGTTGCAACAATTTTATTGGTAAAAGCATTTTTAAAGATAAAATTAATTAATTTGAAAGAAAGAAATAAAGGAGATATAAATTCATAATTTGTTATTGAAACTAAAGAGGATAACTAGTATTTGTAATATGATTTTTTTGTTGTTAATAATAATTTGTAGGATGTTTCTTTGAATGTTTAATAAATGTTTTCTTTGTAACATTTCAGCCAAAGTGTTCTCATTTAAAACCAAAATCCACTGTAAGTACACTGTAAAAAGAACTTGCGACCCCAAAGAGATTTTTTCTTTCTTTTAAATATTTAAATTCATTTCTTTTCTTTTTCTAAATTGGTATGCTAAAGCAAACCTGGCGCCCTATAGTCGAGCAAATTAACAAATTAATAACAATTAAAAGTAACTTCACCTCATTTTAGAATTATTACAATTCACGAGAGGTATTCAAATATAAACAGGACTTTATCTGTAAAACTTTATTAAATAGAATGAAATTTTTACTATTACAATTAATTATTTATTGACTCACACACCTACTTTCTATGTAGTCCCATTGCAATACACTTGTTCCAGCACTGAGAAATTGTATTAGTTCCAATAGAGGTGAAGTCTTTTGACTGCATGTTGATCAATTCTTGCACAGTGCTAATAACTTCATTAGAATTATATTTCTCCCCTCCTTTAATTAGGTGGAAAAAAATGAAAACACAATGGTACTAAATCTGGACAATATGGAGAATGATGCAGAATATCCCAATTAAGTTTCCATAATGTTTCCATCATCAAAACGGCAGTGTGAGGGCGAGGATTGTCCTGAAGGAAAAAACTGAATGTTGGGCAACTTTCCTCTTAGAACAAATCGCTGGCTCCACTTTCTAACCTAAAATCGTAGAATAGTATTCAACAGTGTTAGTTCGCTGTTTTGTGAGATAATCAAGGTAAAGAATTCCTTGTGAACTGTAAAAAAGGTGTCATGATTTTCTCAAAGTGGAAATGTGGTTTTGGCTCCCTGTTGTGAAGATTACTTGGATGTAGGCTTAGTCATTTTGACTCTGGAGTGATATAGTGCACTCAGTTTCATCACCTGTTACCATAGAGTATACAAACTTGTCTCCATCCTTTCTATAAAGTTGTAGAAATTGTGTGATTGCAATCAATATTTTCTTCCTTGTGTTCAGACTTCAAAAGACGGAAACCCACCTGGCACTAATGTTACTAAATTTAAGATGTTCTTTAGTTTTCCACATTACCAACATTTATTTCAAGTTACCATACTCCGGAATTTCCCTAATGGTGATTCTTCCATTGCCTCCAGTTGATGTATTCATATCAGATTGTCGTCATTGGTTTATGGTCTCAGCCAATGAGTATGTGATTTTTAAGTCTCAAACAAATCTGAGATAGAATAACACCTTTGTTTGTTAAAATTTAAAGATAATTCACTGCACAACACTACCGTGCACCTACTACTCCGACATGTTGATTATAACTAACAGGAATGATTGAAATATGAACTAGCATAACTACATATGACAAGTTCTAACATACATATTACATGATAACCTTGAACTCTATACAATAACAGAGCATGAAAATTCCTGTTTATATTTGAAACTTCTATTACTTGAGTTTGTATAAATGGACAATATGTTAGCAAGACGAAAATTTTGCCTGCTGCCGAATTTAACTTTAAGGTCTATGGAGTATGTATGGTAATTGGTTTTGTGTATAAGATTGTGAGAAAATTTGTACATTTTATGTAATCCATTTACTTTTCATTTCAATGGGTAATTAAATTGTGAACTTTATTGTTAAAACTTAACTTATAACCATTTTGTATTACCTGAGAAGTATCATTCCCATTCTAGATATAGTAGCCGGTGAGGCAAGTGTTAACTCATGAGTTTCAAACAAGAAATGAACATTAGGACCAAACTGTATCCTCCAACCTGACGGTAAAGTTAGTAGACGATTGTCATCCAAAACAGAATTTAGCGACTCAATCCATTCAGGGTCAACATCTCCATCAAACACAATCCATGATTCTACATCTGTCAAGTAAAAATAAATAAATTCCAAACAAATGAATTTATTAAAATATGAAAAGAAAAGCACAACCCAAAAATTAAGTACTTAACTAGTGGGTGTGCAGAATGTGTCAATTTGTTTGAAATAATTTAAGTTCATATGAATCACTAGAGCAGTGTGGTGAATATACAATGAAAGTTAACTTATAATGTTGATGATATGATCTAATTTTTTTTTTATTAACCAAACTTTGCACTTTTATAAAAACACCTTTAAAGTTTTACTGGTTTTTATATCATTGGGCAGATAATTATAAGCTTTTGGCCCTATAAATAACATTGAATTTTGAAAAAACTTTCCTAGAGGCCTTTTGGTCTTCTCATGTGCATCATAGAATGGCCTCTAGTATTATAATAAATAAAGTCAGTCTCATTGTTGCCACGGTATTTTTTAAACTTTGTAAACAAACAAATGTTTAAGGGGTAAAATTTTCATAAATTTAAAAAGAGAAAAACAGGGTTCCTTTTTATTCATAAATAAAATGATTTGTACAAAAAATTTCTGCGTGGTTAATAATAACTTCAAGGTTGTTACATTCGCTCCTCTCCAGCATTCAATTCCGTATTGTAACTGAGAATGTATTAACGCAAAATACAAGTTACGTAGTATCTTCGTATGACAAATTTCCCTCAGAAATTAAAGTTAAGTATGTAATAGGGTACATTTTCGGTTACGTAAACTTGGTCTAACTAGAATAATAGTTTGACTCAAGGCAGTGAATAGAGAATTTATTCTGTTATAGAATATAATAATAATACCAATAATAAATAGAGTTAAATAAAGAGTATACATAAATAAAGAAGGTAATTAGTACTAAATGGTCAGAGAGATTTGTAAAAAATATATTAATAAGAAACGTATATAATATAGATATAAGAGAAATATGACAACAGTGTAGATGTGCATATAATTTTAAAAAATGTGACATCAGTATGTTGTGTGTAAAGGTGGGGACAATGACAAAGCTGAACAGTTCAGTGAAATAGATATTTTCTTAGAGACAAGACATGGTGTATAAAATCACAATTACCATTATTGTAATTGTTTGGACTTAATAGTGATAAACAGTGATTTTACTGCTAAACTAGAGATGAGATGGATTCACCATGAAGAAAAACACTATAAGTATATACTCACTATAAGTAAACATGTGATGGGACTATTCAGTTAGGTAGTGTAAACAACACAGCCTAAGGGGGGTTAAAAATTGATGGTGTTGGCTCAACATTTTGGACTAAATAGGAAGCTACAATTAGTAGCACACTCTGGTTGAGAATGTTTTACATTAATAATAATATGAGACATTAGCAATGACAGATATCCCTGTACTCTTCAACATCTGATTACCATACTGTTTTTAAAAGAACACAATATTTATTTTTATTATTTCATTGTGTAGCTTTGAATTTGTCGCACAAAATCACAATCACTTTCGTGGCAATGTTTTATGTGTTTGTAAGTGTAGCTGTAAATAATCGCTGTTAATCACTCTATACAAAGACTGTGATTAATAGACCACCACTTTTACCATTACTGTAAATCCACCATTAGTTCCATCATTAGGCCCTGTGCATACTTTTCCTTCTCTCCATATTATAATATTGTTACAGGTGACAGGCTATTTTGTTGTATTTTTTACGAGCCTGTAGAGTATGTACTATTCTATTTAGACCAACAAATCTGTTTATTAGTTTAGGTACTGCAGTTAAATAAATATTTTGTATTGTAATAATGTGAAAAATTAAAGTTTGATTGTATGTTTGAAAGACGCGGTCATGAGAGAGAGGGTAAGCTGTTTAAATGACATTTTATATTCGATAAATTCATTTCTAAGATGAAAATAGATTTTCAAAACAACAAAATAAATAATCATGTTTAATTTTAGTATAAATTGTTTAACATAAAGTGTTTATAAATTTGAGTGAAATATCGGGAGTGTGTTGAACCTTTATAACCGTAAACCGGAAGAGCTCGTTTACGGAAGAGGAGAATCTCGTGGTTTTTCAATCAGTCGAGATCAGAGCTTAGTAGAGTATGGTTGTGTTTTAATAAAAGTCTTAGTTGGGAAGTTGGAGGGACAAGGTGTGTTAAAAAGTCTTGGAAAAGAGTTTAGAGGGGAGAGGTTGTGTTCTCTGGTCAAAGAGATTTTAATAAAAAATGTAGTGAAACGTTATAAACAGTTTTAAAGATTAATAATCTTGATATAATAGTAATTATTAAATAATAAAAAACGTGAACTATTGATTTAAAAGGTGAACATTGTAAAATGTACAAAGAAAATAATATTACACGTGGTCGAGTTGATTGGACAGTTTGAATCGCGAGTTCGGGTTATGAACTAAGTTATAAAGATGTTTAACCCTGGTTTTGGCACGAGGCTCAAAATGAGTCGATGACGCCAACTGAACCAGACTGACCACTGTACAAAACTCTGATTTTGCAACTCGTCACTAGGGTTACTTAAAACCATCCTATCGAAATAAATGTTATACCATTGTAAAGCTGACGTTTCGTAGATGCATATACATGTAATCAAAAGTTCATAAAACGCTATAAAATAATTTTATTAATTGGTAAAGTTTGACGTGTTTGAGTGATACAAATGGCGGCTATGGAAACTCGGACTGAGAAAGCAAAATGGCGTCGTCTTTTACAACGTTCTTTTCAATATGTCTAAATTGACTAAAGGAAGTATAAATTGTACTGTTCTTAGTACAAATCTTTACCTATCCAACAGAGTTCGCCACATGTCAGAAAGACAAATCATTTTCATTCTAGATTTTGTTCAACACAAAAAAACAGTTTTAGAGGAAAAAAAAGGTTGTTTTCTTCAAGTCCACTTTACCCTAGTAAATGAATTCTTAGAAACATGAATTATACACCTTTGAAAAGCTCATATTTCAAGCTTTTAGAGTTATGAAATTTGATTATCTTGCTACATTTAGACAAAATACAATAATTCTTGGAAGGTGACTGTTTTCCCCGGCAGATACCTGCACTCGACAGCTAAGAGCTGTAACCCACTTCCTCTCTTGTTTAGTCTATAAATAACTTTAGATTTGCCCTATCTGACAGGTTCTTATCTCTTTGTATAGACAAAATACAGACCTTTCCAATGATATAAACCATCAAGTTTTAGTCGGTCATATGGAACAAAGACAACGAGGTTTGGGAGTGACGGTTGCAAATGGAAGCAAAATGGCGTGCGTGTTGTCGCTTTCTTCATATTTCTTGTGATAAATCGAGTGTATTCATTGATTATAAAAGTGTATTATATTAGTTTATATGTGTATTATTCTTTGTAGAATCTATTGTGTCTTATTGTTATAGTGAAATCTAGTGATAGTTGATTTAGGCCTACAAAGCATTACATACAAGTTTTGGATGCTTATACATGGTTTTATTTCTTTGGACGGGTAAGTGCAATTATAATTTTGAACATTTTAGAATTTGATTTTTTTTTTACCAATTGTTATTCATATTTATACTAGAAAACTTTTGTAATACTCGTAAAAAATGTAAAAATAGATTTTCTACGCTCAATTGGACTTTGAAGTGAAATTTGGCCTTTGATTTTCGTGTTTTTTTTTGTTCTTTGTAATACTGACTCCAAAATTATTTTTCAAATTTTTTTTAAATTACACTACTAAATTCTATGCACATTTCTGAACATAATTATATTTAGAAGTTGGTTTTCCATAAATATTACAATTTTTGGTGATTTATTGAAAATAAGCTGGACCATTCCTCTTTTTTGTAAAACAATTTTTTAAATATTCAAAATGTAACAAATTTTGATATATTTTTTCCGAAATGTATTCACAAATATATCACTAAAATTTTGTACATCTTAGAAAAAGGTTGTAAGCTTTTGATTTTGGGTGATATAGGTATTTCTGAAAAATGATAACATGATTTTTTGACACGTAACATACTTACTCCAAAACCGTTTCAAAAAAATTTTTTTTTATTACATAGATAAATTCTATGCATCTTTCTGAGAAAAATGATGTCTTATAAGTTAGGTTTTGTTATATATTAATATATTTTATTAATTTTTAAACAAACGAAGAATTTAAAAACAAATTAACATGTGCCAAATCCAGAGTTAAGTGAAACAATAAACTATAATACAAACAGTTAATTGACAGGTGCTTAACAATGAACTTTGAATAGCGGTAAACCGAACAGACCATGTTCGCGTCTGAACTGAGAACAAGAAAAGGAGAGCCTACCACCTTACAAGAAAGTACTTCTGGAATGCAAGACGTATCATCTAGGAATTGTGCTTCTAAATAATAAAACGTGACTGGTATACACGTTAAGACTTTTCTTATAAATAAACTCACTATAATATGATGAAATAACATGTGAATTTTTAATTATGTATTTAAATTGAAAGGTTGAAGCATAGTAATTTGAGACTTTGGTCTAGAATATAAAAAATGAAAATAGTAAAGCAAAATTTTCTTCTTTTTAATAATTAAAATATTGAGAGCTAATCTAATTTGAAAAATAAAATAATTAATTAAAGTAAATGCAAGTAAGTAACGTTAACCCTTTCCGGTCCACCGGCGCACTGGGTGAGCCGTCGGTAAAATGCCGTTCCAGTCCACTGGCGCACTGGGTGCGCCATGCATATTACTGGTTTTGCAATATAGGTAACATGTTTGTAATATTTTTAAACTACACTAATAAGTTCCTTAGAGATCTTTAGATTGTATTATTTGAATAAAATGCCGTTTTAATACAATTTATTATCGTTTTTGAACGTTAAAAAAGTACGATTTGTACGTATACGTTTTGTTACACTGTTTAGTTGTGTTACTTACATTATGCAAAGTTTGACGGAAAAAATATATATTTATCCACGTTTTCTACAAGAGTGTTTATGATAATTTCGTAATATTATATACATTAAATTTTAAAAGATTTTTTTACAAATAAAAAATATAATATATCTTTTGTTTTTAGTTGGGTTTATGAATTCGGCAGGTAGGGCCCACGAAGAGTCATAGTTTTGTAATAAATACTTGTCGTGATAGTTCTGTTGTTGACAATGAGCCGATCTTTATCCGAGAATGTTGACATCAGGAATGTGTCCCGGCCTCTTACTAACCGGTTTGTTTACTCATCCCGCCATTCAACCGCCCCTCCCCGCACAATCGACTCGCCGCCTGTCAAAGCGCCACATTGTTTGCTAACAATGATACTTTTGAGAAAAAAAACATAAATATATATTTTTATTTATAGATTTTGATATATTTGCAAAGTATCTTACGTGTATAAGTAAAATAAATGAGAAAAAAAAATTATAAATTCTTTTTTGTATAAAACTTTTGTTATAAAATAAAAAAATTAGAAACTATAAAAAGTTTTTTTTTGTTTATGAGCAACATAAAAAAAAAATAAATAAACAAAAGTATAGTAATGAAAATATTATACTATATGTAATTGTGAGAATTACAAGGGTAAAAACATGGATATAGGAGGCATATTATGTATTTGATAGCAAAAATGCAAATATACTACAAAATGGCTGAAAAAAATAGTGGACCAGAGCGGGCAGCAGGTGGCAAAGGTAAGTGGACCCGAAAGGGTTAAAGAAGCTTTAACCATTTAAACTCATTTTGACAAATTAGAATGTTAAATGAATAGAAAAATCTTTCAAACTTTTAATTTCACAAATTAAAGTAATATTTGCAAGTTTTATTAAAGTAGATTCAATTTTTTCTTCATTTTCAAGTTAACACTTGAAAATTATAAAACAGACCTTCTTCAAAGGCACAGATATTAAAAATAAATAGGATGTAAATTATATTTGTATGTCATAATTTACTTTGTTTTATTAATGTATATGAATAACTAATGTTTTATGTTTAATAAATGTTTATGTCAAAATTTCAGCTACAGTGTTCTCATTTCAAAGAACCATAATCACTGTGAGTACACTTTAAAAGAATTCATGACCCTGAGAAATTTTAATAATACAAATTAACTTCTTTTTATAAAATTGGTAAGCTAATGCTTCCTGGTGCCCATAAGTCGAGCAAAATCATTAAAAATAATAGCATTAAATTCATTTTCATTGTTTTTGTAAATTAAAATATATAAAACTCTTCAAGTGCATATTTTTAAATAGTTACAATTGGCGCCCAACGTGGGGCTTTTAAATGAACAAAATAGCTTCTCACTTAATTGTAATAATTTACAATTATTACAATTGGCGCACAACGTGTGGCATTTCTGATGAACAAAGTAGCTTTTCCCTTTAGAATATTTTTAAATAGTTACAATTGGCGCTTCAACTCTAGGGCCGTTTTTGTCGAAATTAAACAGTGATTCTGGTGAAATGAAAGCATTTAAAAAGGTAAGGACATTTTTACAATAGAAAACATTCTCTTTAAAAAAATTTTTTTGTTAGACATAATAATTTCAATAATTTAAATAAGATTAAGATGGATTCAGAAATAATAAATAGTAATAGTAAACAGGTTAGAATAATGATTTGGTAAATAAAATTTAAATCTAAAACAAAAAATAATAATAGCTAAAAATGGAGGGTGAAGATAATAATAAGTTAATAACTACAAGAGATAGGCTTAGTATGGAATTTAGAGCTATGAAACAAGAAATTGAAAAATATTTTATAAATGTAAATAAAAAATATAGATTTGAAAGGGTATTGGATATTGAAAGGGAAAGCTTTCAATCAACGGATGTTGATAAGAAGCTGATGTGGGTTCTTTGATGAATAGAGATAATTTTTAGCGCTAAGTGATTATTTTTTATATAAATAAACGAAAGTCGAGCAAAATCATTAAAAATAATAGCAATAATTCATTTTCATTGTTTTTGTAAATTAAAATATATAAAACTCTTCAAGTGCATATTTTTAAATAGTTACAGTATACAATTATATTTTAAATATTTGTGATTGTTTCACAAATTAAAGATGAAGTTAATACACATAATGTAAAATTTTTAATTTGTAATTAAGTTACTAGTGAAACAACAAAATATACCTGAAATGAAACAGGATATCATACATACCTGAAGGTTCGGTATAAACTATTTGAGCAGTTTTACTCAATACTCCATCAGTCCATTGTCTCGTATCTAAATCTATATTGCCCAGGAGTTGAGTGTGTCCCATTGCTTTGGCATTTATAGTGTGTTGTTTTACATTGATGCCTAGTTTCAGTAAAGCCTATATAACAGTACAAAAATAAACTATATTGTTTAAACAATATCAAATAATGCAGAATTAACACTGAATTACATTTTCAAGTACTGAGAAGTCATGGTGACAATTTTAACTCTAGGTATGGAAATTGACATATAAAACTACAAAATAAAAATAAAATAAACTGCAAGAGGCTGAATACAGACCAATATGTTATTATATTAAAATTTTGAAGGTTTCATGGTCTCAGTTTAGCATTTCTATTAGGGAAATCAAATTTCAATATTATGAATTTGCTAATAAAAATTTGATAACAAACACAAAGGATTTGGAAATATTTTTAATGTTAGTTATATTATTATTATCTGATATCTTTTCATTTTATTATACACTAGGTGGCAATATTGTTACAACAGTATTTCTTCCACTTCATGCAACTAATTTTAAAATTTATGAAATTTGTTCAAAAAGTATAAGACCAGAATATTCTCTCCTGAAAGAAATGAAATGCTGGAGGTAACCTGTAGTGGTGAGGTGGAGGGAACATCAACTAGTCTGAGAGTGAGGGAATTTACTCAGTATCCCGGATTTTCATTTTCTATCAAATGAATGACTGCAGCAGTATTCTATCAAACTTAAAGATACCCAAATAAAAACCATGCGGAAGTGTCAGCAGGCTATCAGCAATGGTACTATGAGTATGATTACTGCTTTCATAAATGAAGAAAGAATTTTAAAATTTGTTTTGTTAAAATAACATACATTTTTATGAAACACAAAAGAACTAATTAATTTTGTCAATCGATTTTATATTTAGAAGTTTTATGGATGCAAATAAATTAACAGCTGGTTTACTATAAATATTTCTACAGTAAACATGTATATTGTATTCTTTATGTTTGCAAATCTCTGCTTGCAGTTACATTAAGTTGCTGGAAAACTAACATTAATTATCCTTTATACTTTGAGATACTATAGCCACCCTCTTTATTCAAAACCTATAACACATACTGAATTTCAAGAGCAACTTACATTCTAGTAAACCCATGACAAGACAAAATGAGGAGGTCATTGACCAAGAGCAGACTTTGATCATGCAGAAATGTTGTGTTATGTTCGGAGAATTTGTAGACGAGTTACAGATAAGCAATGGATTCAGTACAATCCATTTGGAGTGATGATTTGGGTTTGCTGTGAGTGTTTGGGTATTTTGTACCAAGTTGCTAATGACAGAGCAATCAACACTGTCAGGGAGTCTCAAATGATACTACCCAGAAACTAAACAAAGTTAAATGAAATCTCTCACTCATGGACTGACTGCCATTGACTGATGCTCTATGGAGGTGGGGAAAAATTCACACGGGTATCCTCTACCTCGCCATCGGAGGTTACTTGTTTCCATGAGAAAAATTTCAGGTTGGATACTAATTTGAAACCTTGTATAAAACTTATGAAAGTACTGTTTATAAAATTCAACACATGAAAAAATCATTAATTGCTGTTATAATAACAACAATATTTCCAATTTTTTTTTAATATTTCTCATAAATTGTACTATTCGTTAAAATAAATGACACACAGAAATGTAAATCTATTTATATAAACAAAAGTTCACATTATTGTATATCCTAATTCAATAACTTAATTTATAACTAATTAAGTAATTAGTTGTATAACTTAATTAATTCAATTTCCTAATTTAAGACTTACATTTTTCAGAAGTCTTCGTACAACAGACTTCCCAGAACCTGAAGGACCCACTATAACAACGCCCATTCTCTGCTGTATCTGTTCATATAATTCAATACACTTACGTCCCTGTAAAATAAAGTTAACTTTAATCGTAAACAAATATTATCATATTTTTAACTATACTAAAGACAATGTGCTGAACATGAATCAGATATCATTGATATAAAATAAAGTTAAAGTTAAGGTTAGGTTAGGATTGGCTATAGATACGGATAGACAAATTCTAATCCTATCAGCTAATCAAGCAGCCCTCAAAGTTGTTAGCTCTGTTCACATCTTCTCTAAACTGATTTGGGAATTCCTTTCCGTCCTTGATGACTTCCATCCATGGGTAGTGTTGCAACAAAGCTTCGAGGAAAATAAAATAGCAATTATCCTTGTCAAACAAAAGGCATTAAGCAAACATATAAACCAAAGAAGAACAATACCGTAGATGGCAGTAAGTTTAAGGACATGAAATCAGCAAATGAACTAAGCATTCACTTTGTTGGGGTAGATCGGTAATGCAAAAATATGATGTAGCCTTTATAACTAAGTATGGTCATTTTAGGGAATACTGACCATGATTCTCTTTCAAGAAAACCCAACCTATTAGCTGTCCTAGCAGACCAGGGAGTTAGAAAAGTCTCTTTGAATATAAGACAATAGAGCCTATGAGAAGGAGACTCTTTGGAGCCCAATAACCAGGGAATGAGAAAGACATTTTTGCAAATGGATTCCTGAACCAACAAGATACAAGGATTGGCTAAGTGGATGGGGAAACACAATAAATTTAAAGATTATTTTGAAATTTGAGGCTTTAAATGCATAGAAGTCAAATATTTTGTGAGAAGGAAATAAACCAAACACTGCACCTAAACCATGAAGTCCTCAGCACCCTATTAATCAGACAGCAGACTCTTTCTGTAAGCGCAGAAGGTTTTGAAGACCTTTCCTTAATATATTGCTGTGTCAGCTAAGACATCACACTCACAGAGAATGTGAAATGATAACTCCACCAATTCAAGAACAGATTTAGACTTTTATGCCCTATAGTACACTCACTCGTAGGCTACCTCTCCTGTACCCCCACCATCCTAGTATTCTACCAAAATCATAAACTACTAAAATGAAAATTTTGTGTAAAAATAAATAAATTACAAAATATTTCATGGCATAGTTTTTGTTTATTGGTTAGATATTATTAATCAAATATTCAGGTCTTGTTATTTTTATCAAAAACTCACAATTTTCAACAAACAGAAAAATAATACCATTATATGTATATTATGTTTATAAAGACAATGACATAAAGGTTTAGACTGATATTGTTTTGACGGATAATATACCAAATAATCAGACAGGTCTCACCCATGCACTCACATACAATCACTTTATTAAAAAAGTAACTGTTTGTTTTGAAAACTAGGTGATGATGAATAAAAGGTTTTTGATTTAAACAACAAATAAAAAAATACTTTGAAAACTTGACAAACATGGATGAAGGAGCGAGAGATGGGGATGATTGAAATTATAGCAGGGAAAGAGTGAGTCACCCTCACTTTATACACAAAGCATTAAACGGTAGGATTACATGCGTTGATGTATGAAAAACACATTTTTGTCTACTTCATATGTATTTGTATTTACATGTGTTTTAAAATAAATATTTTTTTATTTTCTGCTTTCTTTCTTTTTTTCTAATTTTGACACCCTAAGCTTCTACTCCACTACTAGGAAATACATTCCGCTAAGATAAAGGTGCCTTTTGAAGGTGTTATGTCCAGTCAAAAGACCAACCACTAACTTTACATTCCCTAAACCAGTAGTTCTTTGCTAAGATGTCTGTCCAGGTCAATTAAATTATGTGCCTGTCTCATGTGTTCTCACCATGTCCCTCCATCTAAGAGAAATTTCAAATCAAACACCTTCCCTTACTTTTTTCACCTGAAATGTTCAGTAAGGGTTGAAAATAGTAATGATATTAAACTCCTCGTGGATTAAAACAGTGTTCGGTTTTATTTTGTTTCGTTCTTAACACACACATAATAAACATCTGGTTAACATTCATGTCTAGTAAACCTACATTCAATCAAATCAAAATCACATTTAAAAAAATCAATAATCTTATCGTTGAAAACACAGGTGTGGACACCAGCTCCTTCTGGATTTAAACTACAATAAATTACTTAAAACATGATTTAATCTGTGGTTATGTGAAATAAATCTCCGTCGATTTTGGTATTCATATTAACACGCCCTAAATTGCTTATAACTCATTATATGGCAATAAATAAATGAATATTTACATATGAAATTATTTATAAAATAATACAAAATACGAGTACAACTGTTCAAAGTATGCTACCTGTCTTTCATTGTATATAAGGCCCAATTCCTTATATGTCTGCACAAGTACATCGGCTAGCTTCTCATGGCTGGATGATTCAAATTTTATACCAGGAAATATATCTTGCACTAAGGCATCAAAACTTCTACCATCCCCAAAAGTTAACTTTGAAAGTGTATTCAATCTCAGAGCTCTTACGCAAAGTGTCATCTCACCTTGCTCACCATCTGAAACAAATATACATACTTGAAACAAATCTTTCAAAACATTATTGTCATTTTTTATAAGTTTTTTGACTCTATCGATGTATTCTGAAAATATTTCTTGAAATCTGAATTTTAGATATCTTTAAAATCATGTCATTTAATGAAAACCTGATCGATTTCAAAACTGAGCAAATGTCATTTTGACAGAAAACTACAAATAAAATAATCCAAAGTATCCTGGACCTCATGCTTTATATTTTCATACAGCTATGGTTTTTTTTATTGGTTTATTAACTTTGTCGACCTACAAATAATTTAAAGAATTGATTTTTATGTTTCCAAAATTGATAATTCTGGAATTTTTCATGTGAGAAAATAAAATTTCAGTATTTAATGTATGTCAACTAATCCTTTTTTCAGATATCTCTTAAATTAAAACTACTTCCGTTTCAGGTGATTGCCCATCAACAGGTTAATACAAATATGTACATCACTCCATGCGGAGGTCATAAATAATTCACACATAAGTAGATTTACACATAAGACACGATTTCATCGACGTACTCACCTGACTGGTGAGTCAACACTGTGATAGGTTCTGTCATTCTGTCTCTTATTAATGCAGGTGGATGTTGAGCTCCAACGAGTATCGAACATCATATTTCATATAGAGTCCCTTTTCGCACACATGCATCAAATTGGTGTTAAAATTTGAATATGTGTAGCAATTGTTTATAAAGTTCTCTGTGAAACTATAATTTTTTATATTAAAATATATGTCTTTATTATGTTTTTATTACCCTGATGATGAGTGATCATCTAAAACCACATTAGGAACAGGGCAAAAAGGATTAGTTGATGTTAGTTATAGTAGTTAATTTATTATAGCTTGTAGATCACTGAAGATGGTGACTTTATTATTGAAACACGTATGAATAAATAAATGTACGATTTGTGAGAATTTATATTCAAGTTTTATTCTATCAAATTAGTTGATGTATATTAATACTACAATTAAATTTTCACTAACCGTGGGTGACTACAAGGGAATAAAAAATAGATGTTACAATTTTTTTTTCTAAAGGTATTTCTTCACTGGAAATCACTGACTTACGTATGGAAATATTCGCCGCTCTAGCATGTCTTAAAGCACTTCCACAACCTCCCACAACAGTCTTTAGAGCTCGTAATCCCCAATCGTAGTGTTGTTGCTTAGATAGTAGTTTTCTACACAAACAAGTACATAGTAAAGTTCAAGAAGATAATACATACTTAAATTAAAAAATCCATGGAAGGTTCAAATAGTTAAATTCTGAATTTGAACTTAGTTTTAATTAAAATGTATACTAAATAGGGATGATATATTTTTTTATGTATTTATTTGGGGGGGGTAGAAAGTGTGGAAAGTAAGGTGCACTTTTGAAGTTTTGTGTATGTTCATAATGGTGTAGACAGTGGGAAATGTGTACAGTGTTTTATAGATATCACTAAAACTTTTGATTCCTCTTTGGATGGCTGGTTATTTGGATGATATATCTCATAAATGGTTTTGAGTTATTTGGAAAACAGAAAGCAATATATGAAAGTAGGAAATAATATTATAGGCAAGGCTACATTGGCCTGGGCCATTATTTTTAATTTATTCAAATGAAGAATAAATATTGATTTGTCTTTATATTTTGTATGGATAGGAGGCACAGGCTTATCTTGGAAAGTGGTCCTTGGTATTAGCTACTAGTACACAAATAGAGAAATACAATAAAACAATAAAGTTCTGAAATATTTCAAAAACACTGTTTATTTTCTCAATCAGTAGAGGGAATAACAACAATAAATTGTTATAACAGTGTTAATGAAATATTTCAGAATGTTAGTGCTTTATTGTGTTTTCTATTTATATACTACTAGGTAATATAAAGGGTCACTATCCAAAGTAAGCCTATATCTCCTATCCATACAAAATCTAAACATAATAGATGAGGGTTATGTGTCCTATTAAACTCTAGCATTAAATATTGGTTTGATAGAAGTCAATTAGTACCTAAACTGAAAACAAAATTTAAAATGTTGTTCATTCCCAGAGCCTCGTATTTATAAATGCAATGATTGTTTACCAAAGGACTTAAGTGTCCATTTTTAAAAGTGTTTAAAAATGGATCAGGTTGATAATTTAAAATATCTTGGTGCAATAATTGTCCAGAAATGAGTTGGAAGGTGTAAATATATAAATTATTTTATGTGTTGTGATTTTAATTGAACTTTGAAACATAAAGAATTTAAGAATTTGCTCAGCTTTATGGGCGCCAGGAGGAATTAACTCACCAATTTTGAAAAATAAAAAAAATTGAATTAACATGTTCTCAGGGTCGTGTTTCTTTTTTAAGTGTACTTATCAGTGGTTTACAGTAAATAAGAAATCCTTATTTGTTTTCCTGAAACTAAACATTCTTTATTAAACTCATTTTTTAACAAATACCTAAATTTATTATATTAAACATCATACCTTTATTTTTTATATTTATGTTTTAATTTTTATTAATTTCAAAATCTTGAAACTTTAGTTTAAATGTTGAGTTGCAACTTCTGGAAAATTACTCATCAAAATGAGTTTATTAGACTTATTATTTTTAATATGTTTTGAATTATTTTATCTCAACAAAAATTATTCTTATTTGTAGGCATCTTTAAATTTTTTAATAGCAAAGTAATTATAAAAAGAAAATATCAAAATCATTGAACTTATAACTAATACATCAAACGATAATTAATCTAAAATGGTTTTACAACATTTAGTTTTGGGCGCTTTATAGCACCTGTTACCAATTTCATATTGCAGAAAAGATTGTTCATTGCAATTTGCTGATTGTGTTAATTTCCTGATGATAACTCCGTCACTGTTTGCATAATGTTCAAAATGAAACCTTGTCTGTCTCTCGAAATCACCATTCAACAACATTCCCAACAACGGTCATTGTCAAAATTACTCGTTTACACTTTTTTGAAAGCGTCTCTTTCAGCACAAGCACATTGTCCGATTTCTACTGAAAGTTATTTCCGTTTACCCCGAACACCGTCTCTAGACTCAAAAATTCGTCCAATCACCTCAAACTCCCTCTCACAACTATTAAACATTAATTAAATTGTTCTCAAGTTCAAAAAATCACTCTAATAAAAAACTACATTGTTCTCAAAATATTTCTTTCACCAATCAAAAATACGTCTGGCCATTTCAGACGCCGGCTTCCAACTCTCACAAACACATCTTACCATTTCAAAGGTTCCCTTCTAACTGACTCCAAGCATGCTTGCTTTTTTACATGACGTTCACATTTCTAGTTCCAAGTACACTGTTAAAATCATTCTTGACTAGTAACACACACTATAGCTTTTTAAATACACAATATTTCACTCAATACTCATCCTATCTTAAAACTAAACATTATTTATTTTAAATACATATTTTTTGGAAATCTATTTTAATTTTTCTTTCCCTTGTTTTAAATATTATTCATAGATTTCAACTTGACATATGTCATCTTTCTTTCAAACCAATCATAAAAATTCCCGTTTTCCCGCTATTCAGTTAATGTTTTAATATCAAGGCAGAATTCAAAAATTGAGTATTACAAAGGAGCACATTAAAAAATTTAATATAATGAGAAAATTTTATTTGTTGCATCATTTATGTCTAAAATCTGTTTTTATTTAATTGCATTTTGTTCTTGTTCATTCTAGTCAACCAGTATGGAATTTGTACATGAGGGGCTGCCTCTGACAGAATATTAAACTTGTTTATGTTACTTAAAAGAAAGACAAATATAGTTCATTTTAAAACAAATTTTAAAGCCTTCTCTTCCACTTTTTAAACAGACTGCATATATGAAATATATACGAAGTACTGAAAATGTTCTATATAAGATCCGATAGTAAGTTCAACATACCCTCTATACTCCCTAAAGTGTTTATTGCTGCTGATTCCAAAGTTCTCATAAGTTACAAAAGGAGCCTTGAAGGAATTACATATGAGTCATATACACAGAGTGATTTAAAATACATGGCAATACTTCAGGAATTTATTCTAGGCGTAAAAATAAGAAAAAACCTCATATGTCAGAAAACATTACATTTTTGAGGTATGACTAGCGAAATATTTCACCCTGATTTCTACTCCAAGAGTGAAATGAAGTCATACCATTCTTAGGAACCCAATTAAAAACAAATTTGGTGTTTTTTTATCTGTAAAATACAAAAAAATAGGAGTCAAAAACACACTTTGTTAGGTTTGGCATAAAATAACTTTGTTAAATAACTAAGCTTATAAAACCTTTGAAATAAACTTGTAGAAATATTAATTAACCTCACATACAGCTGATCCCAGGGTGTATTGTCAGTTATACCATGAGGTTGCAATATTCACATCTAGACTGGATATGTGTGTGTCTACTTATAGTTGAGGTATATAGGAGATATAAGAATATCAGCATTATCTGATGTAGACAATCCCCACGTAAGTTATGTGTCTAAAAATATACTATCTTTATCGAAAATAAAAGAAAGACTATTACTGTCTATACTAATATACTTTTTAACAATTTGATAATGAAAATTTCATACTTGGATAAATCAAAGAGCGTAACAAGCTTATGTCCAATAACAGGAGCATACTTGAAGCCTTCGCAATGAAGAATAACTTCTGCAATTAATGTGTCATCTGGTTTAGACATTATAACGGGACGGAATAACTGCTTCAAGTTATCTGGTAACTTCTGCCTTCCTGCATAGCCTTTACCTGCAGGGTTTAGAGTGACAAATATTCCAGTGCTACTATCCACGTCAACCTGATCACAAAAAATTAGTAATTATTTATTGTTATTTGAAAAAGTCAAACAATTTTGTTAAATAAAAGTTTATTGTTGGGGATTAGGTTGTCAAGTTGCACTTCTATTTTCATAAGCCCATTGTACTCAACAATGTACAAGAAAAGCAAAAAGTATGGACATTTAAAAGAGGAGTTGGGAGAGGCTCAATTTTTTAATTTAAAATTACAACAGTGAGAGTAGGACACTTAAATTCATTTTCATTTTAGGACAAATTTGATTTCAAACTCTAAAGCACACCAAAATAGACACCATCCCTTTATCAACTGAGCCAACTTTACTAACTTACCTTGTAAAATAACAGGTACAGATTGTAGAGTGATGTAAACTCCTAATGAAAAACCCAGAATTTTGACTACCTCAAAATGAAAGGCACTTTTCACATAAACCACGATATCATTTAACCCAATAGACTGATTTTAGTGAAACAAACAAAATATTATATTAAAAACTTCAAATATATAGAAAAAAATGTATTAGATCTAAAATTGTTATTATCCAATTATTATAAGAAATTGATTTTTTTAAATTTGAAAAACTATAATACCTGTCCCGAAAGACTTTTTTTCACCAATCACTACCAAACTTTGGATATTTTTGAATATTTACAAAAGAGGTAACTGTGAGAATTTGAAATGATTTTGACAAATAACTCCAACTTTTATGGCTTCAAAATTACGGTATAAAGTATCTATTGTGGTCATCGGCAATATGCTTCCATATGAAGATCTTATTCTCCTTCATTTTCTGAACCGAATGCTATATTTTCATCCCGGTAAAAAAAGGGTACAAATTTAATAGCAATGCTTAACACCTCATGAAAAAACAAGAATTTTGACTTTGACAATCTCAAAATTAACAGTTTTTGACATTACATTCTTCCACTTAAATTGCAATATAACATTTATAACTCAATAGACCAATTTTAGTGAAACAAACTAAATCTAAGATAAACAATTCAAATATTTATAGAAAAATGTCTTAAATCTAAAATCGTTTTTCCATTAATTATGAAAAAGGATTGAATTCTTGAAAAATCGAAAAACCGCCATAGTTTTTAACACTGAACGTTTTGGCTGCAAAATAAAACAAACTTTTATTCTCCAATCACTACCTAATTTGTACAAATTAAATAAAAGAAATTAAGTAGAGAATTAATTTAAGTTATTGAATTGGTACAGGTTATTATAACAATTTTATTATCCTTTCTAATAAAGATATACAGGCATACAAATTACAGTGAGCCAAAAATAAAGCCAAATTATTTCAATGGATAGTATCGTTAGACATTTTATGATCTCAAGTTTAGAAGAAAGAACTTATGACTTACAAAGGTCATGAATAAACTTGGATCTTGCCGTTTACATCTCAATAATTAATATTCTTCTAACCATATTATATTTCTATTACGGTATATCTTTTGTTACATAATCTAATACAAAGTGATATTTTACAAATACCTCTTGATCAAGTAGTTTAACCATTTTTGCTGACTTCCTCAATGCTTCCTGAATTGGATGAATCTGCATAGAAATTGCTGATAATGTTGCTTCTTCCAACCGGTTGAACTCATCGAAACATCCCCAAGCACCACACTTTACCAATCCTACGAGAATACGTGTTAATGACTGTACATCAATGCCCTGAAATTAAAATTAATTAAATATCGTACTAGTTGTCTTCAGTTCCAAACTAAAGGTTATAATTTTAGTGAAATATTGAAATGAAATCTCTAGATTCCTTGATTCAATATCATATTTTGAATATTTGTTTTCATTATAGGGGACACCAGAAGTCAAATTTGCTCATAAATTCTAGATGATTCAATTTATTTTACAAAAGATGAGAAATGCAACTGCTTATCTCCAGGGCCTAAATAAATTCTATTCAAGGCATTGATTTATTTTAAACACAGATTGCTTTTAATTTTTATATAACAATTCTTATACTAAAATTTAATTTTTGCAAAACACTTCAATGAAGAATTTCTAGTGGTATGTTAAACAGTATACTAATATACCTATTATATAGTTTAATCGGACGTTTGCCATCATTTCTGTTTATAAAAACTAATATACAACATTCAAGAATATAACAACTCTCATTATCAAAAGATAGACCTAGAACATAAAAGTGAAAAACATCAGTATAGCCTAGGGCCATGTTAGAAACTAAATCTGTAAATCAGAATCTAAAAATGAAGGTCTGAGCAATCAAAACTAAGATTAAACTAAATCTCAAAACATGGCCCTAGGCTACTAGGCTTTGTTGTGGTGTTTTTCACTTTTATACACTAGGTTTATCATTTGATAATGAGAGTCGATTTAGACTCTCGAATCGATGTTTATTTGTTTTTGTATACACAAATGATGGCAAATGTCCGATTAAACCAGTTTAATAATTTGAAAAATCAATCATTATAAAATAACTTTAAAACCAGAACATAACTGAATTTTTTTTTTTAAAGAGAATTTTATAATCTTTAAAATTTACTTCATCTATTTTTGTTGTAGAACTAATAGTTTCAGAGCTAGCTGGATAAAACTGAATTTTTGAACCTATTACTTTATTTTTTTGACTGAATAAAGATTTGTTTAACCAGCAAGATAGAGCTGTTATCTTTTCATCAATGTATCTTATTCAGGAATGACTGAACTATTATGAATGTACATTTGTATATTATGAATGAACTGTTATAATGTACAAATTTATTAAATAGAATACAGATTATATTTCAGTATTATCATCTGAAGCGTTCATTTGTATTAACATGACAGCGAGAAAAAGAGCTCTTGTAGTAAATGAAGACAAGACGAAATATATGACAAGCATTCAATTTGAAGGGTAGTTTTGAAAAAGTCAGCACGTACAAATATTTGGGTTCATTAATGACGATGGACTAAGACATAGACTAAGAGCTAATACAGGAGGCTTGTTCCTGCAAATAGATGCTATTAGAGATTCAAAAAGTATATCAAAAATCAAACTTTCTTCAGATCCACTAATATAATAGCTCACAAAGTAACTAATTACTTAATTAATAAGATCCGACCAGGTCTGTGGATCAGAGACATGGACTCCAACGATGGAACGTAAGCTACTTATCTTTGAGGAGGGTGTTGAAAAGAATCTATGGCCTGGTGAAAGGAAATGATCACTAAAGAATGTGTCACAATCATGAGCTTGAACAACTGTATAGAGTCCAATATTGTTAAATAAATACAACTATAAAGGCTACGCTGGGTGAGTCATGTGTTATGAATGGAGAACTGTGTCATCCCTAAGAGAATTTTAACATCCGAGCTAGAAGGTAAAATATAAATTGGAAGCCTAAAGATGAAATAGTTAAATGATGTTATCAACAATGCCAGACTTCTGGGAATCCAGATTAGACTGTTGTGCTAAATCGCAAGACTTGGCGGAAGATACATAAGGAGGTCAAGACTCAGTAATGGGTCAATGTTATCTTCTAAATATTATTATTATTATTATTATAAATAGAAGTGGATTTTACCCCCTAGACACTTCAGACTATAATACCTTTTTGTGTAACTAGCCTATGTCTATTCCATTGGTTAGGGTCAGGATTTTCCTAGCTAGGTTGCTTGTTGTTTCAAAGGTCACATCTGATCCGAAGATCAGTTGTCTTCTACGTCCTAAAGTTTCACATTTTCAAAGTATATGTTCTGCAGTTTCTAGGTTTTGATTACATAGTCTGCATTTCAAGTTTCCTTGGAATAATCTCATGGTGTTAAGATACCTCTTGAAAGTGTCATGGCCTGATACGAAGCTTAAGATTTCCCCCAGATTTTGTTCACTTTGTGAAGTGAGAATTTAGAGAGTTTCAGATCTGCTTGGACCAGTAATCCGTAGAGTTTTTCTCTGTGGAGTATTTTGTCCTTCGTTCCTCAATTTCTGAGTTTACTCATTGTTTTAGACTATCTTTACTATGGCTTTAGTTATTCTCCATACAGGTTCTGGGCATATGAAGGATCTCTAGGTCCCATTTTTTTCCAGTTTATCTGCCTTTTTGTTTACTTCGTATATTCTGTGACCTGGTATCCAACTGTGTTTTACCTGGTTTTGGGTCGAAAGCTTGGTTAAGGTTTGGTGACAATTCCACACTAGTGATGAGTAGTGTTAGTATGAGCTTACAGACTTTATAGCAGCCTGATTCTCTGACCTGATAATGATATACTCATTGGTATATCTATTAACTAGCACAGTTGTGCGCATTCCAGTATTGCCATGACTTTTGCTTGGAATATAGTTACATATTTTGCCAAAGCTATACTTATATTTTCCTTGGTTGTCTTACCATATATTCCCAAACCTACACCAAAGTTAGTGTGAAATCTGTCAGTATAGTATTCTATACTATTCTGTATTGGAGACCAATCTCTGTCAATATCCTTTCTCTCTTGGATGATAACTTCAAATGAGGTTTTTCAAGTCCATGAGGTTTTTTTACTAGTGTAATCACTTCTCATAGTAACTATCTAATTATATGATTTATGTTTACGAATGGTGTCGTGTCCTTTTGCTAACGGCTTCCTTTCCACATTCCAGAGTATTCCATTCTGTAAGTCCCTGAACTTGCCTCAGCTATTATAGTGAAGTCTAGTGGAGCTATTCTAAACAGAACTTTTATTACTGCTGTAGGTATACTTCTAAAAAAAAGCTCCTGATATACCTAGGCAGCCCAGTCAACCTACGTCTAGTGACATCTAGAAGTGTTCTTCTCCACCACACTAGGCCGCCATACTGTATCTGAGATTCAATTACCATACCATAAAGCCATTTAGTCATAGCTAGACAGAGACCCCAGTTCTTCTGAATAACTTAATACCATATCTGAATGTTGTTTAAGATATATTATAACCATTACAGTACTTACTTCATCGCAGTTAAATACGAGCACTTGTCTACCAAACAACCCTCCCAATGCTTTAACAGATTCTGTTTTGCCAGTGCCTGCAGGTCCATAAGGATTTCCACCAAGTCCCATACTCATTGCCTGAAAAGTAATGTAATACTATAATACAATATTGAACATTTGCAAAACTTAATTTGTATCAACCACCTTCACAAATAAATATTATAATAGATATGTTAAAATTATTGCTTGTATATTTAACAGCATCAAAAAATGGTAAGGCATAGATTATCCGAAATAATTAGGAGTTGAGGGTAATTTGAATGATCAAACACAACAAAAAAAAAAAACAAAAAAAAAAAAAACAATAAGATAACAAGATAAACAAAACAAAAAGTAAATACAGTACTGTACTTGCATTTTTACTGGAAGAACGTAGAATAGAGTAAAACAAAACATATGTTTACACAGTACACGATCTAAATAAAAAATTAACAGAACATAGAATATATGAATGAAATTAATGATTTTATTGCTTCTGTTGACAATACTGCTTAAGTTGTCTAACAACAAAATTTTATTAAAAGACAGAACAATATTATTAAACTTATCCTACATTACAACAAAATTCACTAACATTACTGAATATTACAGGAACAATAGACATCCCGAGGTTAAAACAAGTTTGATATTTTAAACTTAAAAATACTAAAACAAATCAAAAAAATACAAAATTAAAGAAAGAACCTATAACCAACCGAGTTCCACTGACACATACAGAATAATGTTTAGAATTTTGTAATTGATTTTAATCTAACATCCTGATGGTCTAGAGACTTGAAATTTTGAACAAAGCTCAAAACTGGATGACAATGCAATAATATTGGGTCAGATTATTATTATTTTTTTAATAATATACCTATTGATGCGCGACACACAATTTACAAACACACACTCACATGGATGCACACACGCATGCACAGAGTACTCTCATAGTACTCGTTTATGCATAAATACTTGTAACACACACATAATTATTGTAACATACACACACATTTACAAAGTAAAGAAAAAATTATAATAACCTCTATATATCAAAACTGAAAGTGCCTTCTTGTATAGGTATAGATCTAGGAGAAATACAAAATTTATCTCAAAAAACTAAAAATAAAAAAAGAATTATTTAAATTTTTAAAACAAATTTTAACACTCTTTATAAAACAATTTCTCCTTTAAAAATGAATATTCATAATCCTATATACTAATTGTCCTTAAACTTGGTGTTGGTGAACTTTGAAATAAATCAAAATGCTTGTAAAATTCAAAACAAAAAGTGGGGTGCATGCATTATATATGGATAATTGTTTCATGGATGCAACAGTAAGGATTATAGGTAGTAACTCTAGTAGCAAAAAATCAAATGATTGTTCAAATTAATTGCATTGCAATTTAATTACAGGTGAATATTTATTCATAAATTATCTTTTTCATGCACCCTGCGTTTTTTGTTTTGAATTTTACAAGTATTTTGATTTATTTTAAAATTCAGTAACATCTAGTAAGGACAATTAGTAAAGGGTTATGAATATTAATTTTGTAATACCAAAAATGGTAATTTTAACCTAAATAACCAAAAAATGGTTATATTGAGATTTGAATATTTAAAGTAACCCGGGAAACGTTAAAGTTGAATAAGGGAGGGGGTTTTAGAAGTCAAAAAGATGACTCAAAAATATAGATTATTAAAACTAGGGTAATAAAAGAATTAAATATAGGTTTCCAAAATAATAATGTCATGTATAAAAAATTAGTTATAAGTTGTAATAAATATTTAGGTAATATTTATATTGTTAGGTAAAATAATTTGAACCGTGTCAGTGTTGCTAGGTGTGAGAATAATTCTCGCATACGTTGCAGATTAAATAGGACGCTTGGTTGGGAAGCTGGAAAAAGGGACATGTGGTTTAGAGTCTTAAGGGGACAGTTGAGTAAGTCAGACGTGTTTTCAATTCAAAGAAACTTTTTCAAAAAGTAGTGAATATGTGATAAAAGAGTCTTAAGAGGGAGTCTGGCGTGATCAGATGTATTTTTATATATATAAACTTTTGTAATATGTAGTGAAAACGTTTAGCAGTCTAGTGAAACGTTCAAGTTAGTCAGACGTTGTCTTGTGTAGAGAATTTTTATAAAATGTGGTAAATACGTTAAAAGTAGCCTTAAGATCAATCTAAAATTGATCTAAGTGACACTCGTTCGAACTTTAATCATGATACTAACAGACATTGAGTTATTTGAACAATAAAATAATGAATTCCGTACAGCAAAATGAATCGACCATGTCAGCGACTCGACACGAGACGAGATGTATTGTCTACAAGACGGAAACAAGGAATTGTGATTTTAACTAAAAAAAACGTGCCTGGTATACACGTTAAGACTTTATTTCTAAAATCATTTTTGTCTATAATAGGATAATAATTTTTTAATGTTTAGTTATAAGTTTAATTGAAAATCTGGAGTTTAATATTGAGACAATGTCTTATATTGTAAAACATGAAATTACTAAAGTAGAATCCTCTTTTTAAAATAGATAAATTAATGAAACTTTATCTAATTTGCAGAACTAAATTACTAATTACACTAATTCAATTAAATGAACAAAAAATCTTTTTACTTTTTCTTTTGAGTTGCAACTAAAAAATAAATTTCATGAATAAAATTCAATTTGATTTTTTTTATAAAGAAATATGAGGATGTATTAAGCTATGATTTCTGAATATGAATGTTTAATAATATTTGATGATAACCTTGTATAAATGTTTTAATATTTGCATTTCAATAAAACATGTTAAGTTTCAGCACAACACTTAAGATTTCTTTATTTCATCAAGAACCACTGAAGTACACTTTTAAAAGGACTTGCGACCCTGAGAGATTTTAATCATAATAACAATTAACTTCTTTCTTTTCTAAATTGGTAAGCTAACGCTTCCTGGCGCCCATAAAAAGCTTGGCAAAAGTTTATAAATAATAATAAAAACTTAAAATCATTTTTTTATATTTTTTTAATAAAAATAAGTACTCTTCAAGTACGACAAGGCTCATTTTTTATAACTATTACAAGTGTCGCTCAACTCGGGGCTGTATTCTTATATTAAAAAATATAAGAATATAAGTCGAAAAAACAGTGGTTTCTTGGTGGATTAGAAATTCTTATCAAAAAGGTAAGAATATTCATAATTAACATAAAAATAAGAATGTTCTCTCTAAAAAATTTTTTTTAATAATAAGTAGATAAGTAATTTTAAAATAACCAATTCTAAATTTAAAGTTTAAATAATAATAATAATTAAAAATGGAGGGTACAATTAATAATAATCTAATAAGTGAGAAAGACAGAGTAATGGTAGAATTTAAAATTATGAAAAAAGAAGCTGATAAGTATTTTGGTAAAGTTAGTAAATGTTTTAGGAAGGAAGATTTGAAATTGGATGATTTGGGTAATAGAACTGAACTATGGTGTATAGAAATAAGTAGGGATGATTTAAATGAATATTGGTATAAAGAATTAGGAAGGGGTGGAATAAATAAAGAATTAGAGTTAAAGGAAATAATTAAAATGTTACATGCTGTTCTCAAAGTAAGAAATGAAGTTTATAATAAAATGTTAAATAGATTAGCTGTAAAAGAAAAAATTAACTTCCAATTAAAAGTTTTTATTAAAAATGATCAAACTGAAATAATAGAGAATATTTGTATGAATGATTATGTTTTTGAACAAGTAAACAATGGATTAAGTAACAATGAGATGAAATTAGAATTTAAGAAAGATGAAATGTGTCAGGATGAGCCTATGGAGAACAATGAGTTAAAACAGTTAACAGGTAATGTTGAAATTAAGAAAAATGATGGGGTTACCAATTTTGATGGGGTTAGAGAGATTGTAAGTGATTTAAATAACAAGGGTAAAATTAAAGTAAATGAATGTGTGAGTAAGATAAATGATGTAATAATAAAAGAGTCAGCTGTTTGTGTAAAAAGGCAAAACTTTTGTAGCACTGTAAGCTTTGAGAACTACGTAATGTTGAAATTTACAAGTATTTTTAAAATTCAAGAGAAAAAAATTAAAAGTTTTAGTGAACAGTATAATGTTGAATGTGAATATAAAAATGGGTGTGTGAAAGAGATTTTTGTAAAAGCAAAGGAGTATGATAAGGTTAGGAATGCTAAGCTGACAGATAACAAAAGTAGGTCATTGTGTCTTGATATGTCTATGAGGGGAGAAAATGATGGAATGTTTGAGATAGGAGGAGACAATAACAAAGTGGGATCTTTTGTTAGGAAAGGGTCTGTTGTGATGACTAGGCTAGACACACTGTCCGTGTGGACAGAGGTATTTAACGCTAGAGATATTTACAAAAATCAAATCATGTACTTTAAAATTTTTCACCAATCGGGGAACCATCGAAAGAAATAGATAATTTATAATTGTTGTAATCAATTGAAATTTGGAACGACGGATATAAATGTAAAGACATTTTTATAAACACACGGACTTGATTTTGAAGAATAATTAATAAAAAGTAGTTAAGATTCTGTTAATAAGTAGTTTTAAAATTGAATAATGTATAGTCTATAGTTTGAAATAACAATAGTATGAGTATTAATAAATAATAATATAAGCCAAGCTAGTATGATTAAGAGTTTAGTTTTAGAAAACGTTTAGGTATTTGCTAAGTGAAAGACGCTAGGTTTATATCAGTAGATAACTCTGAATGTTGTTTATTCCAATATAAATAATTATGAAACGTGACATAGATAAGATAGTTAGTTCGAAGCAAGGATTTAGTGTAGTGTTGAAGAAAGAATATTCAATATTAAGTAAATAGATTCAATATTAAATATTCAATAAAATGTGACGAGAGAGAGTTGAGATTCATTTGCAGATCGTATTGGAACCAAAAGGTCTTCATGTCTTATCAGTAGACAGATAAGGATTGTCTCATATCGAGGGGACTTGTTTATGCTTAAACCAGGCCTAGAATTCCTTTGCATGACATTAAGACGAGATACAGCGTGTGACAGAATTATTGTTCTGAAAATAAAAAACTTTTGACGTATAATCGAAAATTAACTTGCGTTTTCAAATAAAAAACTACTTAAATAAAGGAAAATTGGTTTTAAATAAAGTAAATAAGAACGAAAGTAGATTACTTAAATAACTTTAATAGAATTAAAAGTAAAGTTTCTAAGTAAAAAACTTAGAATAAGTTTTAAAAATAAAATTTCTTTTTGAATTTGAATAATAACATCTAGAAAGGAATACATAAACAAAAAATCGACGATGCTAGTAATAAGATTGGTAAAATAAACATTATTTCAACTTCGGATGATAAGTTTTAAATGAAATTTTTTATGAATTTTAAAATTTTCTTAGTATAAGTGCATTTAGGTAAATTAATTAACATGGGAGGAGGCAGGGTAACGGTAGTCGAAAACATGTCTTATTCTTAGAAATAAGGCATGTAGACAGCATTAAAGGTGTATTGTGGTTGTAAGGTTGTGAGATGGGCTTTATTCTGAACTGAGTAGGAATTTTGCATTTCAACCTTCTCACATCTGAAGATCATAATGCAGACTTCAATGTAAGTGTCTAAAGTTGTAATCAGAAGGATACAAAGTGTAATTAAGTCGACAAGAAGTGTCGTGGAAATTGGAGATAATAGGAGAATATACAAGGGACTACTAAATAATTGAAATTTGGATAAAAAAGTAAATTTTGGAAAATGATGAGTTAAAATTTGTAAAAGTTTTAAAATTAAAATGTTTTAAGTAAAATTGAAAGTATTTTTGATAAGATGATGGAGATTTTGTAACAACGGTTAAGACAATAATAATTTGATATAATATTACATAGAATTTCCATGTAATGATACTTTAGACAGATGATAGAAGAAAGATAAAGTGTAGTGTATACAGAACTGATCAATCTGTATATATACAAAATAAAACCGGACGTGACATTATTAGGGAGTAATTTAGTAAGAAAGATAGCAATTTTTAAATATATATAATAGATTAAGAGTAATAATGCTTGGCTTATATGTAAAAAAGTATTTGATATTTGTTTACAAAAGTAAAGAATAATAAAATAAGTAATTATATGCAAAATATTGTTAGATTTAAATAATTTGAGATTTGAAAGGTGACTTGTAAAGGAATTGAGTGGTTTTCAAGAGGCATTGCTAAGATGATAATAATATTGAAGTTTTTTGTTTTTTAATAATGAAATGGTAATAAAATGAATAATGGAGTTAAAGATGATAAAGTTTTTGTTTTTTAAAGAAGGAGATATAATTAATAAATAATAATAAGAGAGATTTTGATGAAATGTATAAATAAAATAAATAATTAACGATTTTTTAATAAATAATGTTTGAATTTAAAACAATAGATGATGTTAAGCAGTTATTTGATAAAGGTGTCTAAAGATTTTGATGAAATAAGGTGTTAGCTGGGAAAGCAATGATAATTTTTTTTATTTTTTTATTTTTGAAGTTTTTGTATACAAGTAATAGATGATTAAGAAGATTTTAATAAGAAGTAGTTTAAATGAGAGATTTTTGAGTTTTATATGAAGATGATGACTTTACAGAATTGTTGAGTAAAGTAGTACTTAAAAAGAAGTTGTTCTGTTAATAAACTTTTATAAAAAAGATAGTTAGGTTGCATTAATGGTAATTTTTTAGTTTTTAAGAGGTTTTTTGAATACTGCGATGAAATGAAGGAAATATGCGACGATTTTAATGAAATAAAGGAAATATACGGCGATTTTAATGAAACAAGAGGAGATTTAAGGAATTCTACGAAATACGGCGATTATTATGATTTTAAAAGGAAGCTACGTTGAAGTAAGGAGATTATTTATGAAATAATATATAGGTAAATAATAAGGAGTTTTTTTATTATGAAGAGTTTTTTGGGGATTAATGCAACTTGAATTATTAAAATATGAAAGATAAGATGGAAATAATTTTAAGATAAGGTACTAAAAGATGATACAATTGTAAAGAGGTAATTTTGAAATAGATAAGATGAGTTTATAAGTGATTTTTTTTGGTAATAATGATGTTATATTTTTTTGAGTACTAAGTAGAAGAGAGGAGTTTTTTGGTAATTGTAAAATCAGTAGTTAACATGTTGTCCCAGCGAGACAAAGAGTAATTAAGAATTTAAGTAAGAATAAATAATTATTGGATTTAAACTAAAATAATATAAGATTAAAATTGAAGAGTTTAAAGTAAATTAAAATGATTTTGAGTAATAAGTAAATAATTTTGTAATGATATTAAATAAAAATGAGAAGTTTTAATTTTGGATTGTATTAAAGTGAAAGAAATATTCAGATGAATAGTTAGGATCTTGGCAAAGAGATAGAGATATTTTTTTCTTTTTAGCAATCAGGAGTAGACACTCTGACGCAAGATAAAAGTTGAGTGATGGACAGCTTAATGATAAGAAGTTGATGAAGGTTTTTTGATGATGGATAAGACTTGGGTATAAGTGGTTTGATTGATTAGAATATGCAACTAGGTAGATTTAGTGAATCAATAGATTATAAGATGTTTAATGTAATTAAAGAGAGAAGATTTCTTATTTTAAAGTTTTGTTTTTTTTAAAAAAGGAATATGAATATTCTTAGTTTGCTGAAACTTTTTTATTTTTGGAAATCTATAGGGACCGAATTTGAAAGTTTTTTTTTTGAAGTTAAAATTTTTTTTTTGTCAAATAAAAGAGAAATCTGTGTTTCAATATTATATATTGAATCACAGCTTTGATGGGGTATTTGTAATACCAAAAATGGTAATTTTAACCTAAATAACCAAAAAATGGTTATATTGAGATTTGAATATTTAAAGTAACCCGGGAAACGTTAAAGTTGAATAAGGGAGGGGGTTTTAGAAGTCAAAAAGATGACTCAAAAATATAGATTATTAAAACTAGGGTAATAAAAGAATTAAATATAGGTTTCCAAAATAATAATGTCATGTATAAAAAATTAGTTATAAGTTGTAATAAATATTTAGGTAATATTTATATTGTTAGGTAAAATAATTTGAACCGTGTCAGTGTTGCTAGGTGTGAGAATAATTCTCGCATACGTTGCAGATTAAATAGGACGCTTGGTTGGGAAGCTGGAAAAAGGGACATGTGGTTTAGAGTCTTAAGGGGACAGTTGAGTAAGTCAGACGTGTTTTCAATTCAAAGAAACTTTTTCAAAAAGTAGTGAATATGTGATAAAAGAGTCTTAAGAGGGAGTCTGGCGTGATCAGATGTATTTTTATATATATAAACTTTTGTAATATGTAGTGAAAACGTTTAGCAGTCTAGTGAAACGTTCAAGTTAGTCAGACGTTGTCTTGTGTAGAGAATTTTTATAAAATGTGGTAAATACGTTAAAAGTAGCCTTAAGATCAATCTAAAATTGATCTAAGTGACACTCGTTCGAACTTTAATCATGATACTAACAGACATTGAGTTATTTGAACAATAAAATAATGAATTCCGTACAGCAAAATGAATCGACCATGTCAGCGACTCGACACGAGACGAGATGTATTGTCTACAAGACGGAAACAAGGAATTGTGATTTTAACTAAAAAAAACGTGCCTGGTATACACGTTAAGACTTTATTTCTAAAATCATTTTTGTCTATAATAGGATAATAATTTTTTAATGTTTAGTTATAAGTTTAATTGAAAATCTGGAGTTTAATATTGAGACAATGTCTTATATTGTAAAACATGAAATTACTAAAGTAGAATCCTCTTTTTAAAATAGATAAATTAATGAAACTTTATCTAATTTGCAGAACTAAATTACTAATTACACTAATTCAATTAAATGAACAAAAAATCTTTTTACTTTTTCTTTTGAGTTGCAACTAAAAAATAAATTTCATGAATAAAATTCAATTTGATTTTTTTTATAAAGAAATATGAGGATGTATTAAGCTATGATTTCTGAATATGAATGTTTAATAATATTTGATGATAACCTTGTATAAATGTTTTAATATTTGCATTTCAATAAAACATGTTAAGTTTCAGCACAACACTTAAGATTTCTTTATTTCATCAAGAACCACTGAAGTACACTTTTAAAAGGACTTGCGACCCTGAGAGATTTTAATCATAATAACAATTAACTTCTTTCTTTTCTAAATTGGTAAGCTAACGCTTCCTGGCGCCCATAAAAAGCTTGGCAAAAGTTTATAAATAATAATAAAAACTTAAAATCATTTTTTTATATTTTTTTAATAAAAATAAGTACTCTTCAAGTACGACAAGGCTCATTTTTTATAACTATTACAATTTTTAAAGGAGAAACTATTTTATACTTTTCAGATCCTTTTAAGATCCAGTGTTTACAATTTTTTTTAAATTTAAATATTTATGTAATTATTTAGTCTTAGTTTGATTATTTTTTAAAATTTTAAATGTTGTCTAAAAATTTCGAAAAATGGGAATATAAAAATTGTTTACAAGATATTGAAAAGTTCTATATTAGATCCGGTAGTTTTGCAAAGGACGATCACATTTATTCGGACGAAGCAGAAACTATTTATTATTTAATTCCAAAACCTAGGAATGAAATTTAAAAAAAAAAATCATTATATTATCTGGCAGCTACTGTATTTAATCATCTTCTGTATTTTATAAAATCATGTGTTATGGTTTAGCAATTCAAAAGAAAACTACAGCAATGATTACAAAGCGTAAATGATATGAATTTCCTATTCAATGCAATGAATAGAAAATAAAAGTGGATAATTAGGTTTTGTTTTAAGTAAGATATTGGATGTTGTATGCCTGGATGTCTATGAGTATGTGTGTGGGTTAGAAACAACTGGAACTGCTTTGTTCCAACAGGGATCCGTTCCAACGTACAGGCAGTTCCTACCTCTGAAATCGTTCAAATACTAAAGTAATATTGTCGAAAGATTTGAAAGGATCTTGTCAAGTGAAATTAAACATCCAAAATCATTCCACATGATAACTAGTTGCAGATGAAAATACTGTAACCTTGTAAATACTTCCAAATAATTTAATAACTTCACCAGTAGCATCTAATAAATAGAAAAAGTTTCTCAAAACAATAGTTCAAGAAATAAACTTTAATCACAAATATGTGTATATAGTAACTGTTGTGTAATGTTTATCACTTTCCTAATGATCGGTTAGTTGAATATCATTAAATTAAAAATCTGATAACATCCATACTTGTATACTAGAAATTTTTATTTGTTTCTATTTCAATAAGAATTTATTAAAATTCTTCTTTATTAGTTTCGTTTCAATAACATTCTTCAAATTAATAAAGCCATACTTTTAGTACATTAAATATAAATTTTAATTAATTATTAAGAAAAGGAAGAGGGGGATCATTAGTACAAAATGTTTTATTTCCGATAGCAGGTTGGTGAGGCAGAAAGCCTCATATTATCTTTATGACATTACAAAAACAACTGTTTAACCTATCTCTATTCATCAATACACAGCTTACCTAATAGAAATAACTATAATCAGTTAAACTAAATGAATTTAACAAAAACTCAAATTAATCATAAGACAAAAACAAACGAGAAATCCACAAGATGCAATGATGTGTATTAATGTATTGCACCTGCAACTAATAGACTATCGTTCCAACGAAATTATTCTTTCAAGAGATCCAAGAAGAAGAGTGTTTAATTGAGTAGTTACGTTTGAACTGATTCATACAACTGTTCCATGGTGCAGCCATTGCAACTCAAACCACTACAACGATCGAACTATTAGGCACATCTCTAGTTTGGGGTGTATGTTTGTTATGTATCCAGATATGTACATAAATACAAAATATTTATAATAATAAAGAAATGACACTATATTATGTATTTTTTCCTTTCATGCACGTCTCCAAATATAGGTTAGTAATTACTCCAACATAGGTTCACCTTTGGAGTAACCTAATTTCTTTTAGAATATATACTATAATTTATTATGAGACTTTTATTTGTTACTACATGCAGATTTTTACTTCATATTATTATTATTTATTAATATCTAATGTTATTATAAATTTTCACGTTTAAAAAAATTATACTTAATGAATTTTATTTTCTTCTAAGAAATAAAACAATTATTATTATTATGCAAATGTCAGTTTCGAGTATATTGTTTATTATTTTTTGACAAAATACACAAAATGTGATTTTCTTTTATAATTCAGATGGTACAAAGATTTCGAACATTCACACAAATATTTCATCGAAATCAGTTAACATGTTTTAGAGAAACCCCCATCCCACAACACTCATTAAACAAAAATGAAGGACTCCATCACCATAAAATTAAAATCATACCCTCTGTTTAAAATAATAATATTCTAAAAACTTACTTGTGTAAGAGTAAGATAGCACTTGTCAGTGAGTGGAGTATGTACTAACTTGGCCGCATTTCCTTGATACTCATATGTATATACAAATTCAGCATCAACCATTCTTGCTACAACAATGTTGTCTTCTCTCATGTAAAATCTGAAACAAAAATGATATTATACTTATTTATCCACTACATAGGACTCATGTTAGCAATATGATAAGGGTCAAGTTTTTTCCATGTATTAGAACATACAGAATAAAATATCAAGAATTTTTTAGAACTGCATTCCACTTGAAAATTTTCTGACAATCTTCAGTGTGTTTTTCTTTCCTCTTCTTTATGTTTTCTTCTAAGGTGTTTTATTGTCTTCATCTGTTCAAGTAGTGGTTGGGATAATTTTTATGGGTTTTTTTAGATTGCTTTTAGGTAGATTTGTGGAGCATCCTCATGATGGACTCTTAGTACTGCCCCTCACCTACTTCACTCGTCACGGTCTGAAAGCCTCCCAATTGGATTTCTTTATTTTGCATTGTATTGAGATTTTTTTTGGATAGAAGACACAGCCTTACCTTGGAAAATGGTCCTTGGTAATTACCTATGTAATATATAAAAATATGAGGGTTTGTATTTACGAATTGATTTGAATCTAAAAATCTAAAATTGGCACTTTTTAACATTAAGAATTTATTTAAAGAAAATTGCTCAGCTTATGGGCGCCAGGTAGCGTTAGCTTACCAATTTTGAAAAAAGAAAAGTTAATTATTATTACTTAAAATCTCTCTGGGTCGTAGATCCTTTTTAAAGTGTACTTTCAGTGGTTCTTGGTAAATAAAGAAATCTTGTTTGTTGTGCTGAAACTTAACATGATTTATTAAATTTAAAACTTTAAAACAATTACACAAATTTATCATCAATATGTTATTTTAGATATTCATATTCAAAATCTTAACTTAATGCATCCTAATATTTCTTAAAAAATCAAATTGAATTTTATTTATTGAATTTACTTTTAGTTGCAACTCTGAAAGTGAATAAATCTTTAGTTTGTTTATTTAAATTTATGTGATTAATAATTTTGTTCTTCCAAAATAGATCAAGTTTTATTCATTTATTTATAAGTAAGAAAAAACTACTTTATTTTAATAAATTTTTATATATTTTATAATGTAAGACATAGTCTGAAATATCATAGCTCAAATTTGCCAAATCAAAACTTATACTTAACATTGAAATGTTTTTTATCGTGTTATAAACAAATATAATTTCAGAATAAAAGTCTTAACGTGTATACCAGTCACGTTCTTTTTAGTTAAAAGCACAATTCCTTGGAGATGCCTTGCTTCATTCTCCGAAAATGTCCTACTGCCTCGTGGACGTTGACGATGGTCCTATGTTCAGACACTGACATTCTCAATTCACCTTGCCGCTTTACAAAATTCATTTTTTATTATTCAAATAACAAAATTATTGTTAGTGTTATAATTTAAACTGTTCTATTTTAACACTTTACGGTTTTGTCCAGAATTCGCGATTCAATTGTCTTACTTATTAGCTTACACCATATTTATAACAGTTCACATCACAGTATTAAGAGTTCACATTTTAGATTAAGACGGATACTACTTTGATCATTCTTACTTTGATCTTCCAACTAGAATTAACACTTTCCCTACATTGTTCTGAAAATTTCTTTACACAAAATACGTCTGCCTAGGTCAGAGACCTGCTTTCAACTGGGAACCGCATGTCTGAAATTCTAGGTTCAACATAAGCGTCTTATTTTCAATATGCAAAGTCAGCTAAAAATTGTTCACATACCCTGCCCCACGGACACTGCTTAAATCATCCATATGACAACTTATTCGGTCTGTTATCACAACACAATTATTACCTAAATATTTATTACAACTTACAACTAACATTTTATACATCAAATTAATATTTTGGAAATCTATATTAAATTTTATTCACCCTTGTTTTAACACTTACTTTCAGTGTTTTATTTGACTCGCGTGGTCTCCCCTCCAATTCAATTACAAATCTCCCGGTTTATTTTTGTTTCAAAACTTAATATAACCATTTCTTGGTTGTCCAAGTTAAAATTACCATTTTAGGTACTACACCTAGTGATACAAAACTAGAAAAACACGAAAGCTCTGAAATATTTCGTGAACACTATTCACTTTCTCAATTGGTAGAGAATATAAGAAGAATAATAAATTGTTGTAGTCTTGTTGCAGAGGATGGATCTGTGTTGAACCACAGATGAAGGTTTTATTATTATTTTATTTTTGTTATTATTCCATTTATTAAATTTTATTAATGTTAAGTAAGGCTATTAGGAGAGGAAACCCTGTTAATTTTGTAGTGATCATGTATAACAGAAGGGTTCTGGACAAGTTTCCTTGATAAGGTTAGCTCGCAGAATGGTTTCTTCCCATGTCTTCTCCATGTACCAGTTTATAATTGGTTTGTTGAGGTTTGGAATTGTTTGTGTCAGATCCAGGTTGCTCAAAATACCTGAAGTGGGTGACTGGTATAATAACTATGTTTTCTGGTTAAAGAGAATACACTGTGGGGTTGAATCCACTTGAAGAGCCCAGTTCAATTTTAACTCTCTGAGCTATCATTCTTTGATACATGCTATAATCACCAATGATCATAAAATTCTGGGTATCTAGAATGAGCATGTCTAGGTCCCTCTCTGAGATACTTTGAGTAAAGTACAAGTTTAATAGAGTAATAACACAGTTGCTGACATCTCTGATTTTCAACTTCATTTATTTCAAGTTATTTCTAAAATTCATAAAAGAGTCCTTTCTACAACATGTGGGGTCTTCCAGATTGCAATGGTTGACAGATGAGATAGCCTGAAAGACATTTGAAGAACAAACATTGCTGGACACTTGAGGCAGCGGCGTAGCATGTAAATCAGACTATCGGGGTTACTTGACTCTGGAAGCTTGTTCAAAAAGTAAGTAATATCAAACTCTGGTTAACTCTGAATCTTTTCTCTTCATTTTCATTAGTTGTTCCATAATATTCACTTTCAATATACTTAAACTGACATTAAAGGTATTTCAAAATATTGAAATTTCACTTATCCAAAGGGTAAAAATACAATATAACTGAAATATAAAAAAGAGAAAAAAATACTAAATTAAAAATGTTTTAGTAATTACTATTGGTTTATAAGAATTGTTGACATAACTCACTACTAATAGCAGTTTTAACTAATAAAATTAGTTTTGAATCAAAGGTTTAAGTTTCTTTGTAGAGTAATAAGATTCTATTTGTAGTAAGTAAATACACACAGGAGTGCTTATATCTAAACTAACAGTTGAAATAAGTCATTTTTCATGTTTTTATAACAATGTTAAATTATTTTTACAATTCTAATATTAATAACAGATTATTTACAATTTTTAAAAAAATGATAAATACATAATCAGGGAAACAATTTAACTTTGTAGATGTTCAAAGTGGCAGACATTTTGACTTAACAGAACTATACACAGACATAATGATAAAAATCTTTTTCATCGTTGATTTCATGAAACATGTCAAAGATTAATTGTTACATGTTGTTTAATGTAAGTGGGTTCCAAGAAAACACTTTTTTCTCGACAAATCCACAGAAGAAAATATCGATGGGTATCAAATCAGATAATGGTGGAGCCCAATCGATTGGACACAATCCATGTACCAGTAAACTCTCGATTCAGTAATTCTCAGAAAGAAGTGCTATAGTGCTCTATCATAGCTCTTACTTGTGATTTCTTAGTGCTTTTCATAGTAACCACCAGTGTGTTATCCTCTGTCATAACAGTAACTGGTCTATTTCTTTGCACAAGAACCCTCCCTGTTCTTTCAAACTTATTTTTCAGTGTTCTCAGAATTTCAGTGTTCGTTCAAGACCCACTTTTATTCCTCAAAACTTAGATTTCCAGCCATTAAAAAACACTTGAACTAACTGTAAGTTCTAAATAGGGTTAAAATCATGATCAATCATCAATAAATGAATAAACCAGCTGTTACATTTAATTGATTGATGACGTAACACAGATCTATTAGTTTTAAATGTTCATCTACATATGAACACCCGTGTATATAAAAGAAGTTATAATTTTATTAATATAAAAAAACACAATACAAAGAGATTGATTTAACAAACCTCAGTCTTCGTTGCCAATTCCAATCATTTACACTAGAGACATTAGTATCCAACAAATCACAGACAACACTAATGTGATAAATAGTATCCAAAAGAAGTGCTTTCAGTTTTAATTCCAATACAAGAGAATCTTTGTCTTGATCTGTTCCTGATGATGATTCCAATTGGTATCCTGTGTACATCTCTAGTTGTTCCTGAAGAAAAAAATTTAATTATTCTATCTATATATTAAATGTGCTTGAAAAAATTGTATACAAAAAGAAATTCTTATTTTAGACAATAAAATCAGTCATATTAGTATTAATGAATATAGTCATTATACAATAACTTGATTTGTTAAAAATTTCCTAAAACACACTATATTTATGGTAGTATGAATAATAATAATAATTATTATTATTATTATTAGTATACCAGGTGTACAGTGGTACAACACTTTTCTATATCTAGATCTCTGTATATCTTAAATTTAAGGTATTGGTTAGTAATAAACAAATTTCAAGGAGATTACAATTAATTAACAAAATTTTATTTATATATAAAATTATCAAAAGCAACAAATTATACCAAAACATATTATAATGATGTTAAATTTAGGCTAATAAATATTTAAAGTCTTGAATTAGATTATATTTCTTTTATAATTTCAAATTATATCTTCACTTCTATCAATTTATTAGAGTCTTTGGGCTCTTAGAAGAAAATAAGACACATTTCAAAAATGGTATTGTAATGCTCATAAGTTATACATCTAATGGGATAATCCCATGAATTACTGACCGTTTGTACATATTTATACAATTTATATACATATTATTAAATCAATATTATTATAATAAATATACATATTAATTATAAGTCCGTTCTGGTTAGCTTTAATAACCTGTATTATTTCGGAATATAGTCCACGGCTTTCAGTCGGTTCATCACAATTATTCTCAAACTTATAGCTTTATAACTTATAGGACATATAGGACTTTTATACTGTAACTAATAGGACATATATAGCTTATAGTTAATTGTCTATAATATTGCATTTTCTTAGTATTTATATATCCATATATAAAATCTTGGGTCTGAGTAAACGAGCGGATTGTCCCAAATGGGGGGGGGGATAAGGACAACAAACACCCTTACAGCTTTTAATTCCTGAGACAAACTTGGATGGTTTAAGTAATTGTAAGTCTCTGGTACATGGGATACTTATGCTTGGGTTGGCCTTTACCCTCAGAATAATGATTTTCCCCAACAATTAGGTATAAATAATTGATGTCAGGAAAACACTATATCAAGGCCTGTAGTATTGTCTTTCTTTAATTGAGGTATGAAGGTGAAATGAGATGATGGAATTTTTTTGGAAAATGGTTGAAGTGATGTATAAATAGCTTTAAATGAAATGTTAGGCTTAATTACATATTTTAGGGATAAATAACTTCTCTTTATAATTTAATTATACATTATATAATGTTATTAATTGATATACAGCTGTCTTTTATTTCCATCTATTTGAAAATACGTATAGAAACTATTGTCCAATCACAGAGCTGCTTTTGAAAGTGGGTTTCATAACTGGTGACTTAACCAATCAATGGAACTGTTCCGTTTTAATAATTTCAATTTTTGGCGTGGTTTTGTTGGAATACTTTTGAACGGTATGTTTCCTTGTAAAAGGCAAACGAGATGTTTAATAGTTTGTTCTTCGAATTAATTGGTGATAGTAATTTTCCATAAGACTGATTCATTTATGTTTAGGCAAAAATTAAGGAACCGGTTATATACAAGAAATATTACATTTGATATCATCTGTGAAATTTAAAGGGTAATTTCTGTGTTTAAAAGTAAATGTATTTAATTTGGTTGATTGATACAGATAGATGAATTTTTCTAAAATGATTTTGATGTGGATTTATATGTCTTCTGAGGCTTCTGGATATGTTTAATTATCAATCGAAAATTATTTTCTTAATTTAGGCTTTCTTGTTAAACATAGTTGATGAGATATCCGCATGGGATGTGTCGATTGGTTTTCGTGTACTAATTTTGTTTTCTATAAATTACAAGCAATTTTTCCTTTTTTTATTGTGATTTGAATTAGAATGACATAATTGAGTTGCTTCATTCCCTGAATTTTTTGTAAGTTATTGCAACAAAATTGTAATTTTAACTTTATAAACTTCCAGCATATTGTTCTCCTAAATACAACTGTTTTCTTCAAACCCTCATTTCTTCTGGTGTTAAATGATAGATTGTTCAAATTATTGATGTTTTAATTGCATATTTAGCATCATTAGTGTATATAAAAATCTAATACACAACGTTTCGAAAGTATATCAATCAATCCCCATTATTAAATGTTAAACTTAGTACATGAAAAAAATGTTAAATGCCAACACAGCTTAATAGCCTTGGGTCATATTGGAAATTAAAACTAAAACTAGTAACCTAAGAAAGCAACTAAAGAGGCCTAAAGTTGGGTATGAGTAGGTACTAAAACTTAATATAAACTTCATCAGGAAACAACACAATTCACAGAACTACACTAGATAAATAACGGCAAACAAGTAATTTCTTCATTATGTTTGTTGTTCATATGATTAAAATCTATTTATAGTTATATATATTTAATTACTTCTACTGATGGGGGTCTACTAATTCTTCTTCGTGGGGGTCCATATATAAATAAATGTGCTCAAAGTTGTAGAAATGGTCACCAAAAAAAACAAAATATTAAGTACTTTGAGCCTTTGTTATACAAAATGTTGTTATGTACCTAATGCGAGCCTCAACTAGTTTGGCTCATGTCGGCAATTCAAATCTTATAGGCCTAACAATTGTTCAGAATAAATCTAAATATTATAAGTCCTTAGTGGCATCCACTTACTTTGTGGTTTTCAATTCATTTCGGGTGGTCCATGTTACCTAAGGCATTTAGCCATTAAGGCTTAATATGCTTCAAAAGATGATGTGCACCTCTAAGTCATTATCCTATAGATCCACAAGCTCTGCAAACTTGAGGATCTTTTCTATAAGTTGTCTTGGGAAATTGTTAGGCCTTTCTCCACATATTCAAAGATTCCTATCCTTTCCTGCTCAAGTATTTATGTATGTATCCAGTTGGTCTGCAGACTAGTTGCGCGTACCACAACTTCTCCACAGAGGTTCCGCTGTAAAGATTCCCATCCTGTGCATATGCTTTCTAAAGTGGCTGTGTCATGTGATCCAGCCTACTACCTTCCTTATATTGCACCAGCTTAACTTGATGAGGTCCAATACAATTTTTATAGAGAGGGCATGAAGTGTGGAATTTACTCACTCTCATGCCTGAGATGTTCCTCTGCCATGTCGCATGCTCTTTATCAGCTCAAGTGTTGATGGCAAACATGACCCTTTCCTTGGAAATTCCACAAAATGGCTTTGTTACTCAGCTAGCATGCCGATTCTTTATTGCTAGCATGTCAGCATTCTCATTTCCGTTAATTCCAGCATGTCCTGGCATCCAACAAAGAGTAACATTGTTATGGCCATCAGTTGTAATAGTGTCCCAGACTAGCTCTGACCTGAATTCTTTTGTATCTAGTGCTTTCAAGGCTGCTTGACTGTCACTATATATCTCAAGAATTCGGTCAACTGAAAATCCTTGTGTTTCATGAAAACCTTTTGCACTGTCAGAAAATTGGAGTGTGGTGTGCTGTATCACATCGTCCAATAATGTCCCTTTTTTTCTTTCAAACTACAGTGAACAGTGTTGTATACCAAGACATCATTAGACAGTTTATTGCGTTGCTTGAAATCGATGAAAATGTGGAACGGTTGTTGGTTGCAGCAGGACGGTGCCACATATCAGACATCCAATGAAACAATGTATTTCTAATCAAGTTTTTTGACAAACGTATTATCTCTAAAGGATTATGGCCCCTATGTTTGTCCGATTTAACTAATCTAGATTTTTTTTCTTCTGGGATTACCTTAAAGGAAAGATTTATAAAAACAGGCCCCCACACACTGTATGAATTTCATCATTTCAAAAAGTCAACTTTCTAAATCAACTGCAGGAAAATAATATTAATAATATTGATTCTAGTTTAGTGTAGATTCTAGTGAAGATTGAGAAATAATTGAAAGAAGAGGATGCTTAGCAATTTACCTAGCTCATGGGCAATTTTAAAAATAATACTGTTTTATCAAGACAAAACAAATTACAAGTTAGAACACAACTAACTTTAAAATTAGTATACCTTTAGTGCTTTGTGTAGTTCTCTCAAACCAACAGTTTGTATAGCTTTCTCACAACGTGAAGTAAATGATACTCTTTCTGCCAAACACAGGACTTGCGAAGGAAACTTTATAGGATCAGGATTTTTTAAACATTCAACAACCAACAGCTTCAGTGTTGCCTTCATCTCTTCACTTAGGCTACAAAGCCATTCCTGTAAAAATATAATATTCTTTTTTAGACTTGTTAATTGGTTTCTCTTTTATATAATCTATGTAATAATTTAAAAGCTGTTCAATTTTGTTGTTCCATCATTCTTTTTATTTTTATTATAGTTATATTTGTTTTTTTAGTTATAATTAGTCAAATATTAATAACAAATTCAATTTCAGCATCTGAAGAGATCATAACACTATTGAGTAATGCTCAAATCACTGAGAAATAACCACCTTTTTGCCAATTTCAATTAAATTAGGATTATACAAGAGGGTAAAAAAACAATACATTTCATACCAAAAAATTCAATCCAGGAATGATTCCAATTTTCTATCGTTTAAAAATTTTGTTGGGAAAAGTTTATAAGGGAGAGTTACATACCATTTATTAAAATATTAAAACAGTGTTTTACACATGAAGTGAGTATATTAAAATATTGTAACTAAAAGGTGCTGGCTAGAGTCAGTGAACGGCAAGCCATTAATTTGACAAGTAATACAAGAGTTGACAGCTCATGGACAAGCCCATACTTCAAAAAAACTGAAGGGTTTAAAGGCAAGGAACTCATTTAGAGATACGTTAGATTAAGGAGAGGTCAACAGAAAAAGTTTAAATTAATCAATGGGAAGAACACTTTCTAAATTCCAGTAAACTTTGAATCCCACCAATGAAAAATTAAGCCGTGGTGTGACTGTTGAAAGCGAGGAAATTATAAATATAGGTCCGATAGAAGGAAACAAGGTTGTTCTTCAAGATATTTTGTACAGGGTTGTTCTACTAGAAAATTGTTCTTCATAAAATTTTGTTTGTTAAAACTTTTATAATAAATTGTAAAATTTTCTGGGAAATTGGTAAACATTGGAATGTAATCGCAAAGAATATTAAATTTAATAAAAATACGTCGAAATTGAAGTGATTAAATTAAAAGAAATTATGTCGAGCAGTGAGTTAGTTAAAGTAAAATAAATACGTCGAATAGTTAATAAATTTAAAGATATTACGTCGAGAAGTGAGTTAGTTAAAGTAAAAGAAATACGTTGAAAAATTTAATAAAAATTTTAAGAAATAGGTCGAACAGTGAATTAGTTAAAGTTAAAGAATACGTCGTAAAGTGAATATAGTCAGCAAAACGTTAATAGATGAAATATCAGTGTCGAGAATAAGAAGAGGGATTCTTCGAGAAATCAACGTGAGTTACGCCAAGTGATTACCAGACCAGATTACAGCTTTGCAAGAACGAAGGAGATTATTGGACACCAAATCAACATCGAGCTTATCCGCTGGAACAACCTCCCAAAACAACCAAGCTTGGGATTGTGAAAGGACTTCAGATTCGATAAGTAGACTGTGAAAATTTGTATAAACAATTAACCACCAACAACATTTTGATTCAGTAACTAAAATTTAAATTATAGTCACCAAAGAACCACACAAATGAGAGAGAGATTTTATTTTATTTTAAATCAATCTTTAAACAAAAAAGCTAGCCAGGGCAGTAAATTAATTAAATTGGGCATATAAAATTACTAAAATAATTTAAATAAAATAAATTATACTCATTATAAATAAATCAGACTAATAACAATTTTGATACACTCTTTGTTTCTTTTCTAATTCTTAAGAAAGCATTGTATAATCTTATTAGTTGTGTTTAATTGTCATTGTGATTTATTTCAGGTATTTTCATTATTGTTTTGGTTAAGAAATACTATAGGTATTTCAATTGTTAGATTAAGGAATTAGACAATTGCTGTATTTAGATAAGTGCATCCTTAGCAAATCAAAATTTTAAATTAATTGTGAAAAATTATTATAATAATAAAAAAGAAATTGATTGTAACAAATAAAGATCATTTGTATTAAAAAAGAAGAGTGTGTGTTTGTTATAATATGTTATTCTGAGATACATTTCATATTGAGTTCATTTGAGACAGGAGTTTATGACAGTCAGTGTATATTTTCATATTTAGAAACAACCATAATTATCTCTTACATGGAGTTTAGTACCTTATGTTTCATCTATAACCTTCACATTTTAGCAAAATTTATTTAAAACTTTCATTTTATAGATTATTAGATATTAAATATTTCTAGACTAACTTCTATATTGATTTCCAATATCTACAGATTAAATTTTGAACAAACAAAAAAGTTATAACATGAACCTTTAATTTTTTAATTCTGTCCTGAAAAATATTTATACTCATTATAGCTAATAGGAATATACTGAACTGCATATATTATCATTTAACCTAATATTTTTTCATCTACCCTTTTCTAACTTAACCTAGAGGGACTTTCCAAATTACACTAAATTACTTTATTAATTCGTCCAGTACATGAGTATGTAGACTTGCCAGAATTTATTTTTTATGCTCAAAAGACTTCAAAAAATATGTCAGCAAACGTTTAAAAATTTATTTATTTTTCCAACTATATAAAATTCTGTGCATTATGTATACAGATCAAAAAATCTATATTTATAAAATAGCAATACCTCAATATCACTTGTAACCAACACAGGAGTCCTCAATACCACAGTCTCTCCTTGCAAGGACTGCATTGCTGTGATTTTGTCTTCCTTAAATACAACACTATGGATACCGGAAAACAGTTTCTTCAAATGAGATTGTATCACGTGCTGTTTGTTTGCCTGCCCAAGGATTTCTAACAAATCTTCATCACTGAGGAAATAGAAACGAGGAAATCGTAGACGCTTCATCTGAAAATTACAACAGAATAACACATTTAGTGATTTGATGTTAATATAAAGGACATAGTTAAAATGAGGAAGAGAAAGTCTCATACAATCCATACTTTTTGTACAATGAAACATGTTGAAATTGTTGAAACATGGATACATCACTACACTCCAGAGACAAAATAACAGTCAAAACAGTAGATTTTTGAAGGCGATCGAGCTCCGAAGAAAGCGAAGACGGTCAAGTCGGCCGGTAAGGTTATGGCCAGGGTCTATTGGGATGCTCGCAGAATCATCTACATTGATGACTTGAAAATGGCAACAACAATAACAGGAGAGTATTATGCGTCATTATTGGAACGGCTGAGCAAAGAAATCAAGGAAAAACATCCTCATCTGAAAAAGAAGAAGATCCTGTTTCATCCCGGGTGCACACCTGCTCAATTGTGATGACCAAAATTATGGAATTAAAGTTCCAATTATTACAACATCCACCGTATTCAGCAGATTTGGCCCCCAGTGACTATTTCTTATTTCCAGATTTGAAGAAATGGCTTGGCGGACAAAGGTTTGCGTCTAACGAGGAAGTAATCGCCCAAACAAATGCCTATTTTGAGGAGCTTCCAGCTTCCAAAATCCTACTTTTTAGACGGTTTAAAAAATTGGAAAAATGCTTAGACAAGTGTATAGAATTGAAAGGAGATTATGTTGAAAAATAAATAAAAAATTTGCCAAAATTTTTTTCTTTCTAAGGACTTATGGAACGACCCTCTTACCAACTTACAAATGAGGCTGAGACAGCTGATTAGCAAAGAAACACTTGATTTCAGAATTTATTTCAAATAAATAAAATGATTGGGTTTTAGGCAGGCCGATAGTTATGATAAAAATAGCTTCACTACAGTTCTGTGTATGGAAATAATGAGATGATTATTTAGTTCCACAAAACAGCTTTAATTGCAACATATGTTTCGCTGTTAGGCATTTTCAACGCTTGAAAATGCCTAACGGCGAAACATATGTCGCAATTAAAGCTGTTTTGTGGAATTAAATAATCAACTCATTATTTCCATTATCATGGAATTCCATCATGTACCGACTGTTGTAACATTAAATTATTTTTTAAAAAAAGGGGGGAAAAAAAAGTTCTGTGTATTTTAGTTTCTTGAAATAATTCCAAATATTGCTGGTAGAGATCATTAGCTGACAGATTACTACCATACGAACAGTGCTCAGCACTCTGCAAATATAGAGAGTAAAAATCATGCAAACGCTGCTTGATAAACAATGTTTAGGGGGTAAAAAAATTTTTTTTAAATTCAAATAGTAAATTGTAATACTAATTTTATCTAAAATTATTAGATAATCATTATAAATGAAACCTTTGTCACTACCTAATAGTTACATAAAATTTGTTTAAGAGTTTAAAAAGAGGTGGATCATAAAATTTGTGCAATCTTGACTCATTATACTCCAAAATACATCAATAGATATTGAAGAATAAAAATGATTTACCTCCAGAAAATCCAAGAGACTTTTTTGACAGTGAGCCAACTGCTGCAACAACACTTGTAGGGTATTGCGAAGATGAGGTATCCTACAAAGAGTAATTACACGCCAGTCTCCTGAGGCTAAGTCATTCAAGATAAGACGTAAATCTCTGTCTACTCTATCAAATCTTCCTTTTTCCATTGTCAGTGTTCCACCACCAAATATTGGTTCCAAATACACCCATCTGTTAACAATATTGTTTACAAAATAATGATTACAGAATAATTAGAGATTTTCAAGATGTGTATATTTTACCGTAAATCACTTTTACACATACCATATTCTTATTGAAAAACATTAAATGTCAGTTGAATAATTTAAATAACAATTTTTATAGTTACATTTCTATAAATTCTGTTAGAGATAAAATGTGACTATACTGTAAGGACACTAATTTTTTCCCCAGAATTTTAAAGGCAAAAAACCTCGGCCAAAATTGCATTATAAAAAAAAATAAGAAAATAAGAGAAATAAAGATTCCTAGTCATTGAATACTCTAGTAGCATCAGGGTTGGAAGGATTGGTCAAGAGAGACCTGATAAGAAAGATTGAAAAGATAGATCTAACCCAACACAAGATGTAAAAAAAAGTATAGATTCAGCTGGTCCCTCTGGATTGCCACAACCATACTCACTATAATGAGCCCCTGAGAGGTGAACATTATTAATGGTTTAGTAGACTACATTGCTTTTAGTGTCATAATTGTGCTATTCCAAAATGCTTATTCTCTACAAGAAAATATTGCAATAGTTAAGGGTTATATTCATTTGAGATCCACAGGAAACAGAGTACTGTAAATTTGGGTTTAAGGAAAAACATAGTGCAGCAATCAAGATTTAGTTATAAAAGTGTACTACAGGATTTGTGACAAATGCTAAAAGGAATAACCATCCTTCTGTAAGGATATCAGAGCCTGTACCCAATATTCCACTCAAGATTTCTGCAAGTCTGGAGGGTCTTGTGTTTATGAGAACTGTACTTTTAAATCGAGTCTCTCTCAACGCTATTGCTTGAGCACCAAAATGTACTCATATGTACATTTTTCACATCTTTTGCAAAACTAATTGTGTAAATTTTAAAGAATAAGCACTAAAATTTTATTGTACGTTTTCATATCTTATTTCATAAAAACTCTATAACCCAATGTGTGAATGCTGGAGAACGCTCTCTTCAGTGTTCTTGTTTTAAGTTTCACACCCTATAGTAAACAAAACTTGAGTATGTTCTGTGTACATAGTAATTGGTTTTGTTTGTGACAATAATATCAGAACAGTATTTATGAATTTTAGTATGCTGGAACATGATACCAATATGCCATGAAACGGCTTTAACAATCTGAAAAGAAGGAATACTTCATACTTTGACCTTTTAATTTAGTACTTCAAAAATGAAAATGGAAAACTCATATTTTGTGTAACGTTATATTCTACAAAACTAAATATTTTATTGAGATTCAGTATTCAAAAAAACAACATACTTGCGTTGTATTTGGTTCAGACTGCGTAAAAAGTTATCCAAATCTGACAATCGAGTCTCCCAAATACTGGCTCTATCTCTGAAATTATCGTAGTTAGGAGAACTTTTTACAGATTGCAGGAGACATTGATTATCTCCCACCTGTTAACAAAAAAGAAATACGTTATTACAAGCTGATTATTTATTATTACTAATTACCGTCAGTTAATTTTATATTCTAGCGGATTTTATTCATGAAAGTGTACACTAAATGTATACAAAAATTCCTTAACTTAAGTGTAAAATCGTATCATATGAGTTTTAACTTTATTTGTGCAGTATCTTCCTTTAATTGAATCATAATAAATATAAGATAAATTTGTATATGCAGTTTTGTGTAGGAGTAGTTCTTTCCCTTTCAGGAGCTCAATCCCGTTGACTTGAGTACAGGAGTTGCAATCCTGAGATACCTGACATATTTTTATCAACTTAGTATTGTTAATTAAATAATTATTTCAAGTGAGAAATATACAACCTAGACTGGAATTAAACCCAGGATCTTCGGCTTTACACGTCAATCTTCTAACAACTGAGCTATCAATTAATCTATGGCTAATGTTTATGGCTTATGTTAGTAACCAACCAAGAATAGGTCAGTTGGTAGAGCATTGGTGGGTAAGGACAAGTCTCGGTCATATATTTTTCACATGAAATAATTATTTAATTTAAAACATTGGCTACATATTTTATTCATAAAATACAGACTAAGTGCAGGGCTATATTTAAAGGTATAAGACATAAAGATCACAACTACACTCGTGGTATTTGGAGAAGCAGAAGAGACCATGGGTCCTCTAATAGGTTCAGTTGGCAGGATAACTCCTTTAATGTTCAAAGAAAATTTAACTGCCATGTTTTTTTTATTTATTTATTATTATTTTTTTTGTATGCAGAATGTTAATCTGTAAAACATGAGATAAAGAACATCATTTTACAAGTAAAAAGTTATAGTAAAAAACTATTAAAATAATCATTTTGGAAAGTTTGAGGATTTTATTATTTTTTATTTCTTATTATTATTGTTTTAAATGGCAGGGATAAAAAAGTCCTTAAGAAGTTTTCAAGAAAACAAACAATAGATCAATAAATATATTAACAGAGAGATCTCTAGCTTTTTATTTATTGTGTAACATGTGATTTTTCAAGATACAATTTTATTTTTTATTTGTTTATTAATGTTGACATGTGAATTTTCCAGATACAATGTTTTTCTCAGAGACGAAGATTTTTTGTTTTCCTTTCATACAAAGAAAAAAGAAGCAATATTAATCTAACATTTTGTCTAGTTACCTTGTTCATAATTTCATTAAAATGTTGAATCAGATTTAAAGTCAGTCCTTTAGAGTCAGTATGAGATGTAAGACTAAATTTTGCTTCCACTTCCCAAATATCTAACTCTGCTAGAGCCTGTCTGATCACTATTTCTCCAGCTGCTCGGTTATTCAAATCCTGAGGAATAAAACTAATTTTAGTTTTGTATAACATTCAAAATTGATTCAATATCTAGTGTAAAAGTAAATATACAATAACAACTAACATATGTACACATTTAGATTCCAGATGAAATGCAGTATGGCTTATGAAAAGTTAGCGAGGTAAGAAGAATGGTTTTAGTGATAAAATTGTAGTATGGATGAGATAAATTAAATAAAGAACAAATATACAGTAGAGTCCCGCAAACTCAGCGTAATGTGGACCGGAAGTGTGCCGAGTTTGTGAAATGCCGGGTTATCGGGAATAAGGGCAAAAAATAAATTGTAATTTAAACCCAAAGCGGTGGCGATATCAAATGACTTTGTCGATAACGGTAGGTATCCCACTGTCGGCAGTGTAAAAACACCGCGGCACCAAAGCGGCGGCGATATCAAACGACTTTGTCGATAGCGGTATCCCATTGTCGGCAGTGTAAAAACACCGCGGCACCAAAGCGGCGGCGATATCAAACGACTTTTCCGATAGCGGTATCCCATTGTCGGCGGCATAATAACACCGCGGCATTGGCATCTGTCGATATAGCAGACACTCACCTGCAAAAACGTTTGATGGGCCGCTTTTTTTCCACAAATCAATTTAGTATACATTATGGAAAATATAACATTTCTTTTCAGTTTTCTTTGACAGGTATGCACAGTATATACAGTAAATAAAAATGAGCGAGTTACGAAAACGGATTCGTGTGTTGGTTTCGTTTGAGATGCGGTTAAATGTGTTAAAAAGACTTGACAGATGGGAATCTGTAAAAAAGCTTTGTGACGAGTTTAACGTGGGAAAAGTACCATCAACGATTCGAGCGATCGAAGTTAATGCCCGCTTTGGGATCTGCTGAACTTTTACGAACATCGCTGCTTTTAGAAATATATATTTTTTCCGGTCGGGGTCGCCGAGTAATCCGGACTGCCGGGTTATCGAGTGCTGAGTTTGCGAGACTCTACTGTAATACAAGAATTGTAGATAATGGAGTGATATGTTTTTCTTTAAGATAATGATTAGTGTTGATTTATATAAAATGTATTTTGTATGAGAGAAAAAATATAAGTATTTAGAATATATTTTTAAAATAAATATATATGCCAGGAATGTATATACAAGGTGCGGCAAAAAAAACGATCTATTTTCTGCGGCGCACGGTTCAGCGACAGGACGTCTGAGGGTGGTGGGGGTAGGCTTTTGGAAAGCCTACACAACGCCATTGTCAGTAGTCATGGAGCAGTGGTCGCCTGAGCAATGCACGTTTGTTATCGAGGTGTATTTTAAAAGTGGCGATTCAATCATTGCTACTCAGCGGCAGTTCCATGCGTTCTTTCAATTAGGTCGACATGGAGAAGTTCCGTCGCGTAGCACAATTATACGGTGGGTTACTAACTTTAGAACAATGGGTTCTGCGTTGAAAAAGAAGCCGACAGGCCATCCAAGGTCAACTCGGACGCTAGAGAACATCGATAGAGTTCGTGCTGCTGTGGAAAACAGTCCTCGTAAACCCGCCCGTAAACAAGCTGCTGCTTGAACTGCTTGAACATGTCTGACCGCTCGGTCAGACGAATTTTACGGTTCGCATGGCTTCAATTGCTGCACAATAGCCAATTTGTATGGATGAAATACCGGGCGGTCAGACATGTTCAAAGCAGCAGCTTGTTTACGGGCGGGCCTACAAGGACTGTTTTCCACAGCAGCACGAACTCTATCGATGTTCTCTGGCGTCCAAGTTGACCTTGGACGGCCTGTCGGCTTCTTTTTCAACGCAGAACCCGTTGTTCTAAAGTTAGTAACCCACCGCATAATTGTGCTACGCGACTGAACTTCACCATGTCAACCAAATTGAAAGAACGCACGGAACTGCTGCTGAGTAGCAATGATTGAATCGCCACTTTTAAAATACGCCTCGATAACAAACACGTGTTGCTCAGGCGACCACTGCTCCATGACTACTGACAATGGCGTCGTGTAGGCTTTCCAACAAGCCTACCCCCACCACCCTGACATCCTGTCGCTGAACGGTGCGCCGCAGAAAATAGATCGTTTTTTGCCGCACCTTGTATTAGTATTAGAAATAAAAATAATAAAATAAATTTAAAAATAAATATTATACTGAAAAAGCACTTGGATAATGTGTTAGGGCGTATTCGACCAGAAATGATGAATTAAAGTCAGAATCAGAAACAGTTAGAGTCTAGAGATGGGAGACCAGTGGTTTTCACTGAATGAATGTGACATTTAGAATTGAATAAAATGTTGAAAAAATTAATAGTTACAGTTATTTCTTGTAAGAACAAAGTCGGAAGTATGGGAAAAGTTCAGAGTTTTAATTAAAAGTAAAATTGAGAAGCAACAGGTTGAAAAGTGATTGTGAAAGATATGTTAGCTATACAAGCCGCGACGAATGTAGTCCGTTGGGCTATAGCCAATAGGGGAACAAGAGTAACACGCTGTAGTCAATTCGAACAACACCCTGCATGAGGCTAGCCGGGGATCGAGGCAACGGATGTCTTGCAAAGTTGAATAAGAAACTATTTCAACATTTATTTTCAACCATAAATAAGTGAATAATAGTGGCACTAGTAATTCTTGAATTACAATCGTGCCATAATGAGCGGAAATATTATTCTTACCTGTAAAGCATCAGCATTGAAAATTATTTGATTTCTTAACTTAAGGAAATCTCCAAAAACAAGTGACTCCACAGGTTTATAAGGAGAGCCTATGATACTGAACAATTCAACCCAGTGTTTCTCACTGAACATATCTCCTCTTACATACTTCAATACCGGGCCCAGGTCCTGAAAACAAAAATTATATCATTTCACTTAAAAAGACAGTCATAGTTATTTAGATATTGTTAAATATCAAAGTACATTTTTTCTAAATCAATATCACATTTTTAAATTTCATATTTGAATGTCTTGTCTAATAGTGTGTATAAAATTATTATAAGTAATTACATTACAATGAATGCAAAAAAAGATTAGGTTTAGTGTTTTACATGCAAATATCAATAGTTAATTAAAATATAAACCTAGATACAAATTCAAAATGAGTAAAACTTTTGTCAAATTGAAATTTAATACCGTGTAATTAAAATTAAGTAAACATGTAACTTCTTATTTCAAGGTAATTATTATCAACATGAAATTGATTTAAGTGAAGAGAATTTAAATTTAAATTAGAAATTTTCAGACAAATTACACTCTTTTAATCATGTTTATTTAACCATATTTTTTTCTTTCATCATCAAGAAAGTCTAAAAACCATCTGCAGAATGTTTACTGCCTAGCACTATTATCAGATTTCAATTATGAACAGCTCTAATTTTGTAAAAGTGTAGGCATAGGATTTTTAAGCCATATGAGCCATGTCATAGCATATCAAGCTGATGGGATAATTTCCAGACACACTTCTTCTGTCTTTGAAACATGTGATCTAAAAAATACAATACCTTCTCCTCTCTCAATATTGATGGTCTCTCAAAATCAGATAGTGTCACACGTGGAACTGTTTCCCACAATATTTTAATCAACAGTCGCATTATATTATCTGGTGGCACTTTGGTCATTGGAAACTGTGACTGGTCCATTGTCCAGTCAGTTTCCAAAGACCAAGGTGCCACACCATATCAACAAATACAGTAAAAACTCTCTAATCCGGATTAATATGGCACCGGCCGATCCGGATATCGAAAAATTCGGATCTCGGGGTGGCTATTTTTATATAGTTAAAGTGGTGAACAAAACGTAGCAAATTTACGTTTTTAGCGCTAAAACGCGTTGCGTTTACGATAAATTGTAGCTTTACCACACTATTCTAAAAATTAACTATAGTTTTTCAAATTACTGTAATATATAGACGTTACGTTTTAACTGTACTATTATGTAATTTGCCGTAGTTTGCCGGTACGGTAACCGGTAACAAAAGTACCGAAACAACAAAAGGTAGATTAATTAAATAAATATTACAATAGCTATGTTTAAAAATCTATTTATTTTAAGCTGAATGAGGCTCAGCATAAAGTACACAAACAACAATTAATTAGGTGTACAGTGTTAACTAAAAATATCAAACGAAAAATGAAGATTAGAAAATAAAACAGTACAATAAATATGTACAGGATTGTACACATGAAATTTTGATGAACGTACGATAAATGTTAGTTTTCATTACAGTACAGTAATTTGTACTCATGTCAGTTTTTATTTTAAAAAGATGTAATGGTAGCTTGCTTGGCTTGTTGAACACGCTTCTTAGATGTAATATCTCTCCATCTACGAAAAAGAAGGAGATCGTGAGAGATGTGAGAGAGATGTGAAGAGAGGTGAGGATTCTTCTTATTCTTCCACGTAGTCTATCAGCTGTTCAAGTGCTTGAAAAGCTTCGCAATGAGTCATGATTTGTTTTTGTTGTTGAATCCGAACCGCACTACTGCCCAGTGCCCAGCTCAAAAACATCGTTCACTACTATTCGGACCAAAAATATTATTTTTGTATAGAAAATTGTATTTTTATTATTTTTTATACGATGGCATACGACCGCCGGATATCGGAGTTTCCGGATATCAGAGATCCGGATCAGAGAGTGTTTACTATGATACCAACACAAATTGTCTTGTCTTACTACCTGGATCAATTTGTTATCCCAAAATTTAACTATGTGTAAGCAAAATGAAACTACTAGTAGGAATTTTTTCACTTAGAATATAAATAGATAAATTATCTTGATTATTTTGACTATCGAGCACTCTTTGCATATCCCACTGGATTACCAGTTCATTGCATAAGGTAAAAATAAAATTTAACTACAATTTTAATGACATGTTCCTTTGAGTAATTTGGATCTGAAGATGGTGGTTTAATTCCACCAACACCAGTAATCCAGTGGGATATCCATAGAGTGCTCGATAGTCAAAATAATCAAGATAATTTATCTATTTATATTCTAAGTGAAAAAATTCCTACTAGTAGTTTCATTCTGCTTACAGACTCAATACAGTATTCTGGAAGCTACACAATATTATGTTTAATGTTTTTTCTGAACTGTAATCATCAGATGCACTGACATATTTTGATTACCCTGTATATATAAAAAAAACACATACCTTATATTCCTGCAATTCATGAAGAAGACGAACAATAAGACTGGTAGTAGGAACTTTGGTTAATGTTTCTGTCCAATCTAAAATAAATGTGTTCATATTCAGTAGGCATTTTCCTCGCACAACAATCCATTCTTCCTTTGCCATTTGCTCTAAGCCTGTGACATTAAAATCAAAACTGGATATTTTATTTATTTACAAATACAATAATTTTACTGCTTCTTAAGTTTCATAGAAATGAATATTTTGAAGAATAATATTCAATAAGAATATGTCTATGTGTTGTACTATAGATTGCTGTTAGGAAAACATTGTCAAGCAGTTAAAATAAAATACCTTAACTCATGTATTTAATAAACATTGCTTCAATAGAGCTAAATAATAACAAGTAAGTTGATGGGTTCTATCATGGTACTTACCCAGCCTCATCTTACGATGCAATACAAGCAGATCCTCTAAATGTAATGCTCAAAAGTTGGTCTTCTGGGTCTTGTAGGAAATGTTAAATTATATTGATAGATCAAGGAGTCTTACCCAGCAGGACAAGTTTATTTAAAACCTTTGTTAGAAAGGTTTTCTGAACCTTGTAATTGTGTATATCACTACTTTCTAGATGTTTGCTAAGCCCTAACGGGCCTTGTAGATGTGTATATATTGAAAAGTCTCCACTTGTATCAGTTTCTTGGCCTTGACAGGCCTTAAAGCTGTAAAATATGTGAAGGACCTTTCACTTGAGAAGAATAACACACAAGATATGAACCAAAAACTGTTTAAAATGGCTGTTACTTTGTCATTTTTAATTCAATCTTTCTAAATTAAAATACGGTTGTATATGATAAATAGATTCGTTTATATCAAATTTCATTTTCCTATCTTTATTTTTATGTCTGCTATTGAACTTACCTACAGACGGCAATGACAACTACAATGTACAGATGGGATATCAAAAAACACTTTTCTGGTTTCCGGAGGTTATGTATTGTGAAGAACAGTCAAAAATCAGAGGTTGAAATTTTTTGCAATTACCAAACTTACCTTATACTTCTTAAAAGTAACAAACTTTTACTGGATAAATAAAATCAGAACCAAAGGCAATGTTTTAAATTTAAATGATCAAAATAGATTATCTACGTCATACCATTATTGAAATTGTCGAATAATGCCCACATATCTTCTTGCTGTTTCAAATCCTCTTCAACTTCAGTACACTGAGGGAAGTCTGGTTCAGTCATACTGAAATGTACATGGTCTTCTCTGAAATAAAATATCTAATGTAAGTAACACATTTATTTATTTATTATTAGACACATACAGTGTATTTTGTCACTATCCATAAATAAATTTAAAATTACAACTAATATCATAGCATAAACAACAACAACAAAAGTAAATATTATTAACAAATTATCAAATAAACTTACAAAAACAAACAATGACAAAAAAATGTATCACATAGTCATATACATTACTATAATAAAACTTGTGAAACTTATAATAGAAGCTTTCTAAAATCTATATAATATATAATACTTTTTTTAAATCCTGTACTAGTTTGGTCAAAAGCTTATTGAATAAATTCATGGCAATATAAAATTTAATAAATAAATAATTGAAATTAACTAATAATTAAAATTATATATAAAAACCATTTTTTAACAAAATATTTAAAACAATTTTTTTTAAATCCCATTAATTAAAACAAAATTTTAAAACCCAAATTTTACAAAGTTCTCCGAATTTCACAAAGGACGGGTCATAATTTTTACGAATGAGTAATGTTCTAGGGTTAAAAATTAATAAAAAATATTATTTGTATACAAAACCTAACTTATAAGATATCATTTTTCTCAGAAAGATGCATAGAATTCATCTATGTAATAAAAAAATAATTTTTTTTGAAAAGGTTTTGGAGTAAGTATGTTACATGTCAAAAACAAAGTTACCATTTTTCAGGAAAAACCTGTATAATCCAAAATCAATAGCTTACTACCTATTTCTAAGATATACACAACTTTTGTGTATTATTTGTGAATATATTAAGGGGAAAAAAATTTTGTTACATTTTCAAAATGTAAAAAATTATTTTATGAATTTCGGGACATTAGTCATTTTATTTTTAACAATTTACCAAACATAGTAATATATATTTTATACAAAAGTTCTATATCTCATTATGTTCAGAAAGGTGCATAGAATGTAGGTGTGTAGTGAAAAAAAATGTTAGATGTATCACTTATGGAGTTTTTTGGTCAAATACCAAAAAATCTAAGAGTAACGGAGCAGAAATTTTACAGAAATGGTAATGAATAACATACTAATAGATTTTTTGGAATTTATTCAACCATTACTTGAGATTTGTAATATATTTGTGAATATATTTAGGGGAAAAAAATAATAATTTGTTACATATTTGAAAATAAAAATGAGGATTTTCAAAATATTGATATTCTGACGCTTGAAGGTTAGGTTGACACCTCGATCATTTAGGCGTAATTAGTAACTTTCTAAAGCTATACCTAAGACAAAATCATTAGATTTCACTAAAACAACATACTTTACAAAGAATAACACACATATACACTTGTAATAATCAAATAAAACACTAAATATAAGAAAATTTGCATATAGCCTAGACTTACAATTTTCCTTTTAGGTTATGACAAATATAAACCTTTCACAAACTAGAAATTCACTAAAAACATAAACTTTAGATATAAAAACACATATATTGTAACTTGTATACAAAATATATACAATTTGTATAAACAAACCTTAAAATAAAATAAATATGTATTCCCAAACAATATGCGCTACGTCATTTGTTACAGTATTTACATCACACCATTGCGTATGTTCCGGGATCAAAACAAAACCTTTTAACTAAGTATTGCCTATATCGAGTGGTACCAACTTATAGAATGAAATTTCCTCTACAACATAGTGTAAAGAACAAGTCCTTTTTCTGACATGAAAAATGAATTTCGTCATTTCGTAAAGTGCACCGAATGCCAAATGAATTTCGTGTCGTCAGGTTTGTTCTCTGGTCAAATAGATATATCTCTGGATCTGTTAGACGCAGAAAAATTTGTAATCTACGGTTAGATAGAGAAACATGTGATCTATAGAACAGTGTTTTAGTTGACTTAAATGACAGATAAATAGAGTTGTAATCGTATCGGGAAAAATGGAGCCGCGTTTTACGAAAAGGCGCAGAGTTGAAATTTACAATTTTACGCAACAAAAATATGCAAACTTCACCAATTTTTGGAATATTATTTATAACGTTTTGTGGTATTTTTTTGCATGATTATGCATCTACGGAACATTACTTTTCCAACGGTATTTTATTTATTGCGATAGGACAATTTTAAGTGGGCATAATGTTGAATTGCAAAATACATGTTTTAGAGTTGGTGAACTAAGCCATGCATGAAAAATCAACCGTTGGTGGGTTAATTTATACTTCTCTAGGGTCGCAAGTTCTTTCAAAAGTATACTTAAGTAGGATATTTTAAGAAATCAGAAGTCCTTTTTTGTGCTGAAATTGTACATTATTTTATTAATGAATATTTATGTTAAACATACACAAATTTTAGACAATTATATTGAATATTTTGCATCAATACATACTATTTACTTTTATTTATTTAAATCTCATTGCTGAAAGAAAGATCAATATAATTTTTTTATTTATTGACGTTTCTATATTAGTTGCCACTTACTAAAAAATGAAAATAAATTTAATTAAAGATGAAGTTAATTTCTTTTATATTAAGCAATTTCTATTATTTGATTCTTTGATTATCTAATGTATTCATAAAAAATATCCTTTATAATTTCAAAGGTTTAAGTTTTACATATTTTAAAAAAAATTTAAATAACAAAACTCTATATCTAACATTAAGTGATACAGACTATATTTAATACACATATATAATTTTAAAAAAAAGAAAAGAAAGTTTCTAGAACGTGGATACCAAACACGTTATGTGGTTTTCCTTGAAAACATTTTGTGTCCATCATCGACTGTTCTTCTTGAACGAGGCGCAATATTTCTTCCTCATGGACGATTTCCTTCCATGGTATCTGAATTTATCTAATCGTCTGTCTTTCTACTTCGCTGGTTTCATATCAACTCTCTACTCATTAACAATTAAAAATAGTCTTATATTCACTTTATATTGTCCAATATTTCTCAAAAAATAATAGTCTAACATATCATAATGTCATCGTGACGTTATGATAGAAACCATGTGCACTACTTTGAAATCATGCACCACAAGTCTTTATATTTATTTAACTGTTTATAGTCCAAGAACATTCCAATTTAACACTTGTATTTCAATTTTATAGTTTCACTGTCTATAATACATTCAATACTCAAAATTTTTAGTCATGTGAGCATTTGTAAATAACCGCATGTGCTTCACTCTAACGTATAAAGGAAATTTTGTCTAAGTTCATTTTTAAACAACCTTTTATACACTGCTACACTATAAAATTGTTTTTTGACCAATCTCAAACCCTACTGTTCACATTAAATCACATAACTCACTTCTTTACCAGTTTTCATTGTCCTATTAGAAATCGCCCAAATAACACAATACGTCTGAACTCATCAGATGTTGATCCAAGACTCTAACTATTAAATAACTGTTTATGCAACTATTGTCTATTAGATATGTCTTTTAACCGACATTAAAAGACATTTTTAATGATCTCCATTATTCTATGTGAAATCACACAAATAACACAATACGTCTGAACTCAACAGACGTTGATCCAAGACACTACTGTCCAACCACTTCCCAAGACGTTATGAACACGTTTTCTTTTACATATTTTTACTTCCGCCTGGTAACCGATATTTCACATCACATATACACGAAAATATACTTAATTATTAATTCTACATTTATTATAATCATATTGACATTCAAATATTATTCTCTGGGTATTTCTAACATTTACTTTGTTTTAAATTTATTAAACTTAATTTGACCAACAGTGTCCTCCTTCCATTGAATTTCGGACCAATCGCATCCTTCGTTCTTTCGTCTCTCGACCAATTATATGCAAGTTTCTAAAAGCATGTAGGTTCCTTGCACTAAATTCAAAATTTAAAAATGTACCTATTACAAGTGCTCAGACAGGTGAAGTCGTTTGTCCAGAACCTTTCAGTGGGTAGAAAAAACTAGTTAAGTTATGACTAAAACTTCAGATCCATCTACTGGGAGACTTCACAGTGTTTAAACAGGCAAAGTTGTTTATGGTCCAGAAACTTTCAGTGGAAAGAAGAAACTGGTTGACTTGTGACTAAAACTTCAGGTCCATTCCATTGAGATGTGACTATACAGTGCTTAGTGCTTAGACAGGCAAGTTTTTTATGGTCAAGAACCTTTCAGAGGGCAGAAATAACTAGTTGAGTTGTGACTAAAAATTCAGGTCCATCCATTGAGAGGAGACTACACAGTGAAGTCATTCATTATGTTCTCCAAATCAAAAATAGTAAAGTATCTCTCTATATGTTGAACCTTAATTTATGATGTTCCCACAATTTAACCTAACCTAAAGATTTATGTCTCTTACCTAAATATTGTCCAATGAGATATGAACTAAAAATAATGTGGTTGATAAAACAAGATGTTTTGTAAGTTTTAGTCCTATGAAACAGCGATGGTTGAACATTTTCTGTACAAGTGTAAGGTGTTTGCTCCATGAATACTTGCATACTTGGAAGAGCTTATGTAGGGTCTAAAGTTTTAAGAGATGCTAATTCTAAGACCCTCATGGTTATCATAAGAAGCCTAAGGAGAAATAAAGTCAAGTTATAGAAAATACTGTGCCATTTTGGGTCATACTAAAGAAAGGCCAAGGTTAATATAACACTAAAAAAAATCTTACTTTAATTTGTTGACAGCTTCCATTAGACTATTCCATTCTTTACGTTTATCACGGATTATTTGTAGACTACTTTGTAGATTATCAGAAGTTTCAAGGCTTTCTTCTTTCGGTTTCATCTGTGCCCAGCATAAAACAAATCTCTCTAGATCTGTAGCCATTGTTTCCACTCGAGAAGTCAAATTGTTTTTCATGCTTTCTACCTGGAAAATAAGAGTAAGTTTTACATATTTCTAACGTTAAGATTTTATGTTTAAGAAAACATATTAAAAATTAACGGTTCTATATTAATTCTTAAAAATTTGACAAAAGTAATAGGATAGAGGCAGTGGAAATAATAATTGACAGGAAAGAAAAGAAATTGATTGAAAGAAAAGGAATTATGTAGTTTAGACACTTAATGAAGGTGACCGATAATCGAGGGCCAAAGCAATTGATTTTTTTTTTTAAATAAAGAAGGAGAAGAGGAGTACCTAGAAGTGTATAGAGCCACAGAATGTGTAGAGAGATACAATGACATGAAAGAGCAGGACTTGAAGAAAGAAGGGACAGCAACATGCCAGCTGCTGTGTTTTGTTTGTTATTATTGAGTCTTCGTACAATGTTCAAATCCCACAATAAAAATACCCTCAGGGCTCACACATAGTGGAGTATGGTTGTGGCAATCCTGAGATTGGATATACACCTTTCTTCATATAGTCTCAAGTTAGATTCCTATTGTTCATCTTACCTACTATGTGCCTCTTGTTCAATTCTTGTTTTCTTCCAACCTTGATGAGAGTATTTGAAGGGTACTCTATTTAATGCTCTTTTCTTCTATTCTTTTAAAGCGATGATCACCAAGAACTTTTTCGCCTTTAAACAACAAGGAATAAAAAGAAAAAGGAACAAAAACAAATTTTGATTACATATTTTCAATTCTTTTAACTTACTCCTTGGCGATATGGTCCATGAAAAATCTGGGCTTCTCTGATCACAGTCATCCTCTAACCACCTTTCAACTAAAACCCTTCTCCACCCACTCATGCTCAACATCCTCAAATCATCTTCCTCATCCTCCATCCATCTATTCTGAGGTCACCCCCTCATTCTTCTTTCCCCTAGTCTTCCTTAGTCATCATCTCCTTTCCTCCATCCACTGAACATCTCCCAACCATCTAATTCTCCCTTTTTTAATTTGCCATCTCTTTTTGGTCCAAAAAATCCTTCTAATAATTTTCCTTTCCAAAATATTCAACCTCTTCTCATTGGCTTTGGTGAGGTACCTGGCTTCTGTTCTATATTGTCTTATGAAGCACCACTTTGATCTTTCTTCCTATAAGTCTACTTTCATATAAATATGTTTTAATTTTTGTAGTTGTAAATTATACCAATATGGGTACTATGTAAATTAGAAATATTCCAAAAATTTTTATGAATTATATAAAATTATTATTCTTTTTAAAATTATTATAATCTTTTTAGTTAGTTTAATTTACATGAATTATATTTAATTTTAATTATACACCAGCTACACAATTTGATTGTGTCCACAAGTGAAAAATAAATACTCAAAAATTTTACTCACCTGTTTACTAAGCAAGTACTGTTGATTGTTGAGTAGTGTTTGGAAGTTATCCCAAGTGGACACTAGGAACATTACTTGATCCACTTTCTCTTTTGTCCAGCTAGCCAGTGTCTTGTTCTTTTTTTGTGCCTCTTCTATTACATTTTGCATCTACAACATAGGTGTAAAAATTATTCTAACTAATATGTTTATAACAATGATCTATCTCTTCTTAATTAAAATTATTATTTCACTTTTAATATTGTAGTAATTGCACCGTGATAAATTTAACCAAAAAAACTCTATAATATCCTTACCTCATACTTCAAGACATTTTTACTACTTCAATATTTTTCAACTAATACATTTTTTTAAATTCATAATTATTTCCTTACTATATGTATAAAAAAGATAGAATGTTATACTGATTCATATCAATAGGCTCTATGTTTCATATTTTTAACCCTTTGAACAGTACCGACAAAACAGTCACATCGCCACATTACAAGCCACCCGCTGTAACGACATCACTGTTGCGTTTTTATATTTATCTTAAAGCAGTGTAAAACATATATGTTGTGATCTACTTATTTTTGTTGGTGAACTACCCTACCACCCCTCAGCAATTTTTAGAAGTAAATTCATTATAGAATTCTAATTTCAGTATTTAATTCTAATCACATCCGCTACGTGTCAGAAGTGTGTTGTGTGAGTAATTTGTAGCATTACTGGGCGAGTTAGCTAGCTCCCGCCAAACGCTAGGATTAGTGTCCCGCCTTCACTGTTGTCAGTTCTACTTTTTCACAGCCACCAGCAACACATGTTATGTTTATGTTTTCGTGTTATGTGTAAGAGTAGCTTTATATTTTAAAACAAGGCTTACAAAATGGATCGATTAGGAAGCAATGATATTTTTGAAAAAATAATCCTGAGAGTGGTGACAAAAGTGATGTTGAATTGGGCAACAGTGAAATTGTACATAGTAAATAGTACTGGTACTGATGTGGAGCTCATTTCTAGTGATGGTATTAGTTTGGGGTTCGAGTCTAATCCACATATGGAAGAAGAAATGGATGTTGAGGAACTGTATAACCCGAGTACTCCTTGTGAAGATGATGTAATGTTTGTTCCACAAAACCTGTTTGAATGGCGGAAGGTTATACCAAGTAAGTTTGAACCTCATGTGCTTGATTTTGATGCCAACAAATCAGACATAAATAATGTAAATATTGGTTTAGTTGAAAACTGTTCTGAAAGTGATAGCTTCAAAGCTTTGTTCGATAAAGATATAGTTGATCATATAATTAAAAAACAAACTACTACTCTGAGCAATATAAACAATCTGCCTTTTTTATAAAACCACATTCAATAGTAAATAGATGTAAAATAACTTGTGTACGGTATCTGAAATTTACTCATTTTTAGCAATTTGTATATACTAATGGGGCATATCAAGAAAAACAAAATATTTGACTTTTAGAGTACTAATCCTTTGTTAGAAAGCCCAATTTTCAGAAAAAAACATTCTCCTTAGACTGTTTTTTTGCTGCTCAAAATGCTACACTTTTCCAATAACGAAAATTCAATTCCTGGAGACAGATTATACAAAATTACAACAATTCTTCATTCATTGAAAGTAAAATTCAGCCTTCACTCCATTTCAAAATGTATGCATTGACAAAAGTATGCTGCAGTTGAAAGGGAGGTTATCCTTCAGGCAATACCTACTCAATAAATGGCCCCGGTTTGGAATCAAACTATTTGATGAGCTTTGTGACTGTACAACTGGAATCTTACTTGACTTGATAGTGTTTTCTGGGCAACAAACCATGATAACCATGCAAAACAACTAGATTACAATTTCAATATAGGGTTTGTCTACAAGAGCGATATGCAAATTTCATTTATAGATAGTGCCAGAAAACCACCAAGTGGTACAATAAGATGTTCTTAGACCTGATGGATTTGAGTTTATTGAACTCATACATACTTTAAAAGCTTAAAAACTGGAAAAAATAACTTGAAACTAAGTCAATTTATGCTTAGCTTAATCAAGCAGCTGTCGGAAGAATACACATCACAAAGACCATTTCCTTCTGGCGTACGGCAATCCAAGGAATCTGTACCAATGTGATTGACAGCTCGACACTTTCCTGAATTTATACCAATAATAGAAGAAAAAGAAAAGCCTAGAAAGAAATGCTTTGTTTGTAAGTTGACAACTATCCAGCCCCAAAAAACAAAAGAAACTATGGATGTGCAGAGAATGTGATGTTGCTTTGTGTCTGCCTGAATGCTACCATACTACCAAAACATTTTAAGCTACAATAATATTTTTTAAACTTATCTATATATGTAGGCCTATACAATGTGAATTTATGTTTGTATTTCAAAAATAAAACTACTATAATCTTTGTATAGACAGCTTTTCTTTATTTTTTTTCTATTGGTTACTACCAAAATTGAGGGGTTTTTTTTAAAAAAAAGTTTGTTTCATATCAAGTGGTTAAATGACATTTTCCTCACAAAATGTCATAATTTCTGAACTAACACTATATTATGTATCAATAAAATGATAAAAAAGTTATTTAACGATTTTTTTAAAAACTCACTTTTGTTGGATTGGAAAGTTACTACTCACGGGGTTAAAGCGGTTGTTCTGTAAACAGTAGATCTTGTTCCTTGGATATTCTAATACTTAAATCGTTCTTGTAAACCCAATTTGGATATAACCCAGAGCATGACATGAATCACAACAATATTCATAGACCAAGAATTAACAGTAAATAATACCACAGCTACTGTACACTTGAACAAAACACCTCATAGGGAGAATTATTAAAACTTAGATGCTTTATGGGTGACTTGCTTCTCACATTGTGATCATCATTTACCATTCATTGGGATTATAGTGGTAGTGAATATTATAATGGTGTATCAATTTACCACACCACTGACGGACTTCAGTGGCTGGTACCCCAATATGTTGGAAGCATAAATAATCTGACTACTATTCATATTTTACATTAATTCATTAACATTCACTTATATTAAAATTAACTTATATTAAGAATTTATATTAAAATTATTTCATGAGGAAATCATAGAAAACAAAACAACTGTTACACATTTTTTTTATATGTTTGTAACACTCTGAAAATTGATAATGGTTTAACTCAAAAGGAAAGAAAAAATTAGAATTTTTTTTAAATTTTTGGTCAGGTAAAAACTTTCTAAGGGGAAGCTTAGAAAACAGTTGAAATTTCATTTTTCATTTGAAGTTTTTGATTATGACTGCTTGTTATACCTGGTGTTTGTGCCTATTGGCAAATAATTTCGTATAAGACAGAGGTAACGGGAGGGGGTAAGAGCATAATGCAAGCTTCACGGCCAGTAGTGTTTGAGCCACTGAAGAATCATCATCGCGTCTCCCTCGAGACTGGACAAGAGATTCGCCAGAGTGCACCCGCCTTCTCAACTCGACATCGCAGCATCGGTATCCGTAAGAATCATCATATACAGTCCACATAACAAGTCGGTAAGTCTAACATAATAATATTATCGGCATCGCCAAAACACCTGGTTTACACAATTACATTTAATAATTTAGATAACACACTATATTCCTACTCAATGTACCCTTGGAACCATAAATTAGGTGTTTTGACTGACTGCCATTTTAAGAACGAAAATAAAATTAATAAACCTTGTACATATATTTTTAGCCTACTTGCAAAGAAGCTTATTCCTAAATTTTACTATTGGTAGATATGTTTAGCCATAATTCCATACAAAGAAACAGATAAAATATCAAACGGTAGAGTTAAAACTGAACATCGCTTTGCAAGAGGTAATTAAAAATAGAGCTTTAAATTACTACTTACATCTTTAGCTTTCTCCATAATTTTTAAATACTGCATATTAGCCTCTCCAATCTCTTCCAAACACTGAGGCTGTACTTGTAATGCCTTCTTTGATTCTGTTACAAACTTTTCTATTGTAGCCACATCATCCAGTATTGAGCCATGTAATGAACTGGACAAAGTATCCCAGTATCTGCGATTGTGTAACTCTATCTCACTACAAACTGGAGTTAAGATTATTGTAAAGCAATCCAATTTGCGTTCAGTGCTAAAACAATTTAAGTATTTATTTTAATATTACAGTCTTTAAGTTTCTTTTGATATTAACTACTTTAAGAGGGAGGAGAGATTAGTGATCAATGTTCAACAAAATTTAAATTTGCTTTAAATATAGAATGAGACAATAAGATAAACCAAGCTGATTAAAATAAAATGTATATGAAATGTGACTGTACATGAGTCCAGTATTTTGAAATGAAACTACGTCTTTGCAGAGTGAAGAAGAAGAATTGTGAAGTCTATTATAGGAAATTTATCAGTTATAAACTATGGTAAGTTTTATTTCTATATAGTGTTTATCAGACTTCATTAGGGTCAATCATATTGCTAACCAATGACATCTGAATATTCAGTCAAGTAAGAAAAAAAGATAAAATCTGCAAGTGCATGATACGGTTTATTTATTATCTTTCTTCCCTTTGTGTTGCTGTTTAGCAATTATGCCAAATTATTAAATACTGTAATTTAATAAATACTATTTATTGGACAAGATTAATTTATATGACGTCATAAAATTTCCCACGTGTCCCATTAAATTCCCTCACTAATTCATCAAGGTTGCCAACAATACATACCATAGCCTACTATGTGTCAATCACAACTGATAATAACCCTTTTACTACCACAACATACGTTTTGGCCATATAGAAAAAACAGACATCAATTTGACTGTTTTCAGGGGATTTACTAAAATAATTGTAACTTCCATACTTATTAATATATTTTTTTTACAATTTATTAATTAAATTATAATCTTTTAGTATATTAATTCAAATAATTATATTACATTTTTCACCAAAATTTTTATATATCTTTTTTTAAATTTTGTGTTTGTTTAAAGTGATATAGTGAGGCAATCAAAAACAATTGTGTGAAGGTAGTTTATTCCATTTTAGAACATGTTTCTAAAGAACACCAATTTTATGTTTGTTAGGCAATTTTTATAATTATTTTTTACTTAACACATCTACAAAATAAACCTTCCAAAATGAGTGTTTTCTGTGCAATATGTTTTAAACCAACCACATCAACTTCCACTCAAACCAACCATCGTTTATTTATAGTTTGGGGTAAACAAAACTCCACAGAAAAAGCCTTAAGTGTCTTTAGTGGGATTGTTACCCACTACCTTCGGCACAAATCCTTGATCGAGGGATTCCTGCCTTAAGCCTCTCATCCACTGAAAACATTTAGGATTTAACGTCACTTGAGTGATGTAGTAAAATTGATCCATATAGACAAATTCTTATTACTAAACCTACCTTATAAGTTTGGCAATTTCCTGACCCCAAGTTTTTGAAGCTCTGAAGTTGATGTCCCAATCCTCTGCTGTAGTAAGATACTGCCGAGCTAAACTATCCATATCTGTTGCACCCAATGCTACCCAGTCTCTCCATTCATCGCATACCTTTTCAAGTCTCTCAAACAAAACTTCAGCTCGTGAAAACAACCGAGCAAAGCGATGAGCATTGCTAAGAAAAGAATTAAACATAGAAAATGTATTAGTTCCATTCTAAATCATTTAATTGTGATAAGCATATTTTAAAATAATACATGAGTATGAAATATTTTTTATTCCACTTATAAAAAAACATTTACTTTCCCAGACTATATAGAAATTTTCAATAAATAAATAAAAATATCTAAACACCAGTCCTGCCATCTAGTAATCTAAGCCTTTTGTAAATAATATTATTACACAATGTTTGATGCCATATGACAGGGTTCCAAAAGTTCCGATGTACTCAAATATTTTGAATCGTTACCCCAAGTCAAGAAAAACCATGCACAAACCTGAGCTTACTATGTTGCCTCTATCTAAAACTGGCATTTGATAGAAACTAAAAATAAGTACCTCTATTCTTTTACTTTATATCATTTTTATTCATCCTCTAGACAAATTTTGAATTTGTAAGATATGTCACAAAACATATTTCTTTAAATATAAAACAAATTACATAAAAATAACAATCTCAAATAATTGAAAGCATGTTATAATAGAGTACATTTTTGGTTATATAGACCTGGTCTGACTAGAGAACTAGACTTAGGGCAGTAAATAAGGAATGTATTCTGTTATAGAATAGAATAATAATAATAATGGATAGAGTTAAATAAAAAATACAAATAAATAATGAAGGTAATTAGTACTAAATGGTCAGAGAGATCTGTTGAAAGTATGTTAATTAATAACATATATAATATAAGATATAAAAGAAATATAGCAACAGTGTAGATGTGCAGAAAACTTTAAGAAATGTGACATCAGTGTATTGTGTGTAAAGGAGGGGGACAGGAAAAAGCTGAAGAAATTAGACAATAAGTTGTTTTCTTAATGATCGGATGTGAAATTGAACAAGTTACTTTTGAGGAAATAAGATGTAATTTCAATTTTTTGAATAAATGAGAAATCAGACAATAAGTGATTTTCTCGGAGATGAGACGTAAAGTTAAATATGTTACTTTTCAGAGAGATGGGGCGTTTTCAATAAGTTATTTTTTAGTAGATGAGATATGAATAATTCAAAAGACCACATGTGAGTTGAACAAAGAAATAGTTTGATTAGAGTGCAAATTTTAACTGTATTGCAGACTTTAGCTTCAGTGTTAGCATGCTTAGTATGACATGCTCATAATATTTTTCATAAAGACCTAAACATTAAAATAGCTGGAACTTTCAGTTTATTAATAAAATTTGGATAGAATGTTTGCAGAGATGTCTCGTGGTTTCAAATAAGAGGATAATGTGTTTTAAAAAATAATGATAATAAACTTTAATAAAAAAGATTCATGAGTTGATTATATTAGATTAGATTTTTTTTTTTTTAAATAAGTGATTAAAAAAAGATATTTGCTCATACAAGAATATTGTAAATTTTGAGTATATTGCAGATTTATGTATGAAAGATTTTTATTTTTGAATTAGGTTGCAACCACAAAATTAATTTTAAATTGAGTATCTGTGAATTATAAAATATGATGTTATATAAAAATGTAATGATTTATGTTTTTTCAGGAAATATTTTAACTTGTATTCAATCTATAATATTGTTTTTAAAATAATTATATGTACATTTCATAAATTGGATTCTTTATTTTTATTTGAAATTCTTCAGAGTACACTGTTTAAAGAAGTCACAACCCAATTATAAATTTGCTATGCTCTTTTCAAGATTTTTTTAAAATTTTATTTTTTTAATAGATATTACAAAATGGCGCCCAACTTTTAAATATTACAAATAGCACAAAAGCATATTCATTAAAATATTACAATATATAAATAAAGTTAATTATCAACAACGGTACAATAAATACTTTAAAACAAATAGATACAGTGGAAACTCATTTTTCCGTCAACCTTTTAACCATCAGTTTCTATTAACCGTCATGTCAACGAAAAATAAATATCGTTTTATAACAATATATTTCATTGTCCACATTGGTGAATGAAATGAACAATAGAATAAACAATAAATATACTCATAAGCAAATGTTATAAAAATAAACAAAAAGTACCCTTAAAACTTGACTGTCTACTGAATGTGTGACGTGAAGAAAGTGAAAAGATTGTGTTTGAGGTAAGAACAGATGGTGAAAGACACCACCCACATTCCAAGACTGATTACTTATCATCCCCTCTTTCTCCCCTCTGGGAATGTCATTGGTCAGTTTGGTTAATTGTGTTGTGTCTAGCTTCGCTTAACTGATGTCCTAGTCAAGTGTTTCGTACACAAACATGACACAATTTAATTAAAACTTGGAACTGTTAGGATTACAAGTTACAACTTTCCTTTGTTAAATTTCTTTGAACAAAGCACGGGGAACACGGTTGTGTTAATTGTGTTGTGGTTGTGCACTATCGACTATCAACTGAAAACTACCGACTTATCTGATAGTCATCACCTATTGTTTCAGACAACTAGTTGAAAAAGTATTCAACTGCAATGATATACTTAATTAGAACGACATTATACTACAGCCACAATACGATATTAACAATATGTACAGTATTACACTGACTCGATACTTTTATTGCGTATGCAGTAAAGTAATACCCGCCCACTACTTGCCTGCTCGACTCTTCTACAACGTCCATACTCCCCACTTACCAAACACTGCTCTTGTTTATATTCATGTTTGTACTAAAAAGACTAAATAAAATCATAAAACCTGTCATATTCCTCTTCATATGTGCACAAAATTATTTTAAACTTTATAAGGCTAGATATATCGTCTTAAAAAACTAAACAACTTATTTTTGGAAAAATATTTATCACCTTGAAGGGGAATACAGTCAGAAATCGGAACGAGGACAATATTTGTGGTCCAATGGTACAATAGCAGAAAAGTAGTTCTTCCTTCCTTCCATTTTCAAAAAGACAGTAATAACAATAACTAAAATAACTGATGACTAAAATAAAAACTACAATATCTGGTTTTGGAATGGACGAATAGTATACTTTGTTTAAATGAGTATCTAAACAATATTATTGTACGCATATCTTCGGACAACTATTCATGAACTTTCAGATAGATTCGCTATAATTGTCTCGCTGCACATCGCAGAGCCTCAGCCAATACACTACAACCCTACAAAAGTGACACCTCCATGCTTGCACACTCTGGATGAGTGTTTCGTCAAGTCACTAGGGAAAGTTCGTCATCTCTCCCTAAACTCGGTCAGAGTGTAAATGCGGCATACGTTCTGTTTATTTCTCTTCAGCTCAGTTCATTATCAGCTGATTACTTTTTATTTTATTAGTAGGCCTTTTAAAATTTTTAATGTATATTCGTGACCTTTCAACCATTTAGAGCAAAATACGTGACTTTTCCATGACGTCTGTGATCCCTTAGTAAAATCCGTGACTTTTCCGTGACCGGTAAACACCCTGGATATAAAGTGTTATTTTAAAGTAATGTTCTGTAAGCGTTAAATTGACAAGGGAACCGTCCTGCTCAACTTGAGAATGAATAGCCGAAACGGCCATCATTGAAAGGTATAAGCATATTATTGAAGACGGTAATCAATACTCGAAAAGGCCAGAACAAAACGTTATAACTCTGATTGAATGATTTCCATGTCATCTTTAAGAGCAAGAAAGAGAGAGAGAGAGAGAGAGATACAAACAAAATTTATCATAACTAGTGCAAGCTTGGCATACAAATTCATATCATAGCTCAAAAAAAAAATTATACTTACTGATCAATGATCACTGGGAATATACAAGTATCGGAAACACCTCTGAAGTTAAGCGGTATCGCTAGAAATCGTTTAAGTTGTCCGTAATACTTCATGCGAATCTCTTCCATTGGTGGACTGAACTGCAGTTTTTGTTGCCTGTGGGTTACAAGGAGAAATTAGGGAATGCTTAATTGATAAAGATGTATAAAATCTATACACAATTTTTAAGTTTGTTTTATCGAGCCGTGTCTGTTAAATAGCATTATATGTTACTTAGTTAATCTCACTAACAATTAACTCTGACAAGTGATGAACATTTTCATAAAATTTAGCCAAAGTCAGCCTTACTGATTCAGACATTATTCAGATACTTCTCAAACTATATTTGCACATACAACTTCACAACTGGTCTGTATACTGCTAACATACATGCCTTCATATGTTCCGACCTTAATGAAGGATTTACACTCAAAACAGTTTGGTTCATGTTCCTGAATCATAATAAATTTAAGTAGATTTTATTACAAATTGATCCTGTTATCTAGTGCTAAAATACTGGAAATGAAAAATTGAAGAAAAATAAAATGATATTGAGTGTGACTACAGTCGGTACTCGGTGAAATTCCATAATAAGGCAAAACAAAAATGAAAAAGCACTTATAATTTCACAAACAACAATTTATTGCTACAGCTGTTTCGCCATTAGGCATCGTCAGACAACTAAGAACTAAAAACTAAAATACAGGTCAACTTAACACTAACATCTAGGAATGAAGGTGGGGATGAAAGCAGATGGGCATGACGATGCCTAACGGCGAAACAGCTGTAGCAATAAATTGTTGTTTGTGAAATTATAAGTGCTTTTTTCATTTTTGTTTTGCCTTAAAAATAAAATGGACTAATCTGTCTTTTGAAAGAGAACATTTTCTCGTATGAACCTATTGAAAAAGCTAGGTAACATTCTTTTGTGATGTATTAGTGAATGGAAGTTAAAGAAAACAGTCAACATCAATTTGATATTATTCTCCATCTGCAATCGTTTTTTGGCATTGGATATATTGAATGTTTCCACTGTAACAAGTGTTAGCTTTGGGTTTTGGGTTGAATCAATAAATTGACAATTCATAACCATTTATCACCGTTTGTTTATTGAGTTCAGAATGTCCTTTGAGAGTTATAATGTACAGTTGCCTCTGGGCCGTTGTTAACAATTTCGACATAAATTTCATGGATACTCTGCAAGGTCAAACCTTACTCCAAAAGGAATATATCAAACCAGTGATTATCCTCACTTTATCCATAAGTTCTCGAACATTGATATAATGGTCCTGCATGATCAAACTCTGTACTTAGTTAATGACCTCAAAATTTTATCTTATTAAAAACCTACCAAAATCTGAGTTGTTCTCAACCAACAGAGACCATCTTTGAAATGGTTGTACCACTTCTTAAGAAGTGGCATCGTTGCAGAATCTTTCAGACGACTTCCACTTGAGTATCAAAAAGATTGATGGAAAACCGCTGCATCATTCTACAGAAAATTTCAATCCACATGTTGCAGAGTAAATTGTAGGAGTAAGACTTTTCAATGACCTGTAATAAACTTACCTATAAACCAAATCGACTTTAATTTCCGGTAGATTTTGATTGAGAGATTCAAGTCCCAACTGGTACTGATGCTCCAAAGCTTTATACAGCTGATGTTCCCAATGAGCTCTCCATGACTTCATGTTGCTAAACTAAAAATACAAAAATTATTGATTATAATAATGTCCATAAACAAACGTTGCAGAAAAAACTACCAACAAAATTATAATAATTTTACTTGTAAACAGAATAGAATAGAAAAAGTCTTTATTTAAGGGCAAAGTTAGAACCATCAGATCCTCTTTTCAACTTAACCCCACAATACATAAATTGTTTATTTTATACTAAATATAATACAAAATAAAACAAACCTGAAAACATTTTTTGTTTTTGTATATAACAAAAACAAAAAATAATAAAATACAAAATAAGATGAATTAAAATATAAGTTGAAGTAAATAAAGACAACACCAGACATTAAAAAACTTACTTAAAATTCAAAATAAAATATATTTTAATAAGAACTCTTTAAATTAAACGAGTTTTATATATTAAGAATAAATTTTAAAATAGTTTCTTAAATCTCTTATCAAATAAAATAGTTTTATTATTAACACAATATTTACACTAAGTACAAAAACCTAGCATTCACACACCATACATTCCATAAGATAACAAATCACACTCTGAACATAGTCCACATCTTGAAATAGTATATAATATGCCTTTAAAGATTTAGCCAAAGATTAGATATCTATCGATTTTAGATAATCCAGAAGAAAGTTCTACAAGCAACAGGCTTTTAGAGTGAAAGATTTGTTATAAATACCCGTCCTATGTTTTGGAATTATGTGCATTTTTGAGCCCTTCTAGTGTTTGTTGCGGCTGTACAACAATAATAGTCTGTCCCCTCCCTCGGCGATGCAAATCCTTATCGAGCATCAAGAGTAGACAATTTAAAACACTGAAACCCCTACCATAAGTTTGTTAAAATAACACACACACAAATAAACTAAAATTAAATATTTATTTTGCCTGTGTTACTATAGTTCACTGATGTACATTTCGGAAACCAAGTTACCATTATTGGAGGGATCTGAAAAAATACTATCAAAACATAAAATTTAAAAAACTAAACTGGCATATTCTCCCCTCCATCCTACTTCAGGCGGATCAGCCAATCAAAGTAGAACCACATCAATGACCTAGGTGAAAGCGGCTAACGGTACACATTCCTGTCCATAGGAAACCCATAGGTTGAATATGGCAATGGCGGCAACAATGATGGTAACTTGGTTACCAAAATGTACATCAGGGAACTGTAATAACATAAGGCAAATAAATATTTTATTTTATTTGTGTGTGTGTGTGTGTGTGTGTGTGTGTGTGTGTGTGTTATTGTACCAAACTTGTGGTAGGGGTTAGCGCTTTATATTGTTCACATTCACCACAGTGCTCATTGAACATCTATTATTATACAGGTCTTAAAAGTATTAATACTCCAATATATATTCTTGGAACACCACAGGGTTGTAACATTTCACATTTTTGGATCTCAAATTTGTGTTAGTACTTGATTCACTATATGAAGTGAGTGATATACAATGTAAGAGACTTGTTAAACGACCGTATATTAAGATCCCGTATGGACGGACAGACAAGTTTCCGAAATTGGTTAATCTTATATAATCATGTGTAAATGAGTTGTACGAATGAAATTTTAGAAAAATTGAATAATAAATATAAAGTTTTAAGATATAATTATAAACATTTTTTATAAAATATTAAAATTAAGAAATCATTAGACAAATCCCAAGTAAATTCAGTGCAGTGTTGTGCGCCGATATATTTCGTCATACTGGTTCTAATTGATCCATTAATTCCACCAATACCAATATTTTGAGAATAGAGTGAATTAGTTGAAATTTTGAAGATGACACAAGCTCTTGTACCGTTGATGGAGGAAGTCACATTTGGCTTTTTCTCCGTCAAACAGAACATCTCATTAGGCCTGATCGCCTCAAAAAAGAATTCTCTTCGCTTCGAGAGAATGATGCCTCGAAATGAGCTATTCAGTAAAAAACGGTTCAGATTTGAATGTTAAATAGAAGCAGGGATTTGCGTCCTTGGTGTAAGGCACCTAGGTAGATACTGAACTTTTATCTATTTTATGCAAAAACATTGACTACCGTATAGTAAAAATATGATAATACAAATTTAAAGAGTCATTTTGCTTTAAATGAATATAACTTTCAAAAAAGATTAACAATTTTTCTGTAAACACATTCATAATATACCAAAAAATTTAGAAAAAATAAAATTGCTTACGTTAACAAAAATTTTTGATAAAATTTCCAGTTTTTATGAAGAAAACAGATGGAGAAAAAATATATTACTTAAAAACTTGCACATCACTTTAAGACACATTTTGTTCTATACTTGTGTTCAAAATTTTGGGCCAATATCTTGCTAAATAAAAAAGTTATGCTAATTTTTTGAAATAAGAACGTTTAATTGTTTTCTCGGAAACGCTAGCATAAGTAGTAAATAACTTTAAAAATAACTTATATTTCAAAAATATTTAGCACATCAAACAAAAATAACAAACTAGTAAAAGAATAATTATGAATTAAACCACTTAAGCACTATTTAAACTAAAATATATATAATTGAGTTGTAAAATAAAATGTTAATTTAGCACTTATGTTTGGTAATACATTTGTCACTATCACTACCACAGAAATATCAGACACCAAATTATCCTCAAGATATTCTTCCTCCACTAAGTTTCTCACTCAAGGGCGATCTTGATCGATCCATTATTACATATAATATAATATAATATTATTTACATAAATACAAAACAATCAAACATAACCTACGTACAAAATTTGAAACAAAACAAAACAACCATTGCGTCAAGACTTAAGCGCAAAGAATAATTGTGAAGCAGCTGAGTTGACAATGCACAGCCAACTCGATTGAATTATCACTCTCATTATTGATCTTTGCATTGATTTTGTATACTATACCATATGTGAAACAAAGAACTATTCTTTCTAAGCAGATTGATATAAAATATTAACAAAAAATATCATTTTTCGATTTTTTATGATTTGTTTAACTAACGTCCGGCGCAATCGGACGTTGGCATTTCTCGCACATTTTTAAACGTCCGGCGCAATCGGACGTTGGCATTTCTCGCATATTTTGAAAAGTCCGGTTAAACAGGACTTTGGCAATGAAAGGGATAAATTACAACCTGTTGTGGCTTTTATAAAGTGATTAGAGAAAACGAGGCTTTAAAATCTTTATAACTTGAATATTATACATATTCCCTAGAGTTTCAAAATAGACAGTTATATACTGTGAACCACACTATTGTTTGATTTTTATGTATTTTAGTAACTGATCTATACAAAATTGTATAATTATATTTATGTTAGCTGTAAGTTTTTTTAAATTTTTTATGAAGTACTTCCGTAAGGATAAACCATTGATTTTATATTTGAATATGCATATATGTATGTTCATTTCAGTTATAAATATTCAAATGAAAATTAAATGTTGAGATTTAATCAAATCTCTAGTTTGTGACTGTGAAGTACATTTTTGTAAAATCGACAATCCCGAAAATTAGTTTTAGTGTCTGTGCTTTCTCAATGAATGGCGCCCAACAAATCATTAAATTCAATAAATTCAAATAAATAAAAAATTTAACTCATTTTCAATACAGTTAAAAGTTAAATCTTTACAGGGTGTCTGTAGTGAATTCCTTTCTCCACCTCCCTTTTTTCCCATCGGTACTTCCATTCAAACAGCCTCGTTAGTGAGTTGCCTGGATAGTCAAATGGAAGCAAATTGTTTTACCATGGTACAAAAAAAATAGTCTGCCCCCTACCTCAGTAACACAAATCCTTATCGCGAAACAAGGTTAGAAGAAAAAATTGTGTAACGACCATACGAGAGACTAGATGTAATCAACCCAGTGTTTTTCTTCAAGTCTACAGGATAACAATATTACAGGTACCCCCAATTTTTCACCTACTAAATAATGTGTGATTAGCCCCTTTTGGGAATGGGTCAGAAGGTTTTCGGATCATACAAATTTTGTAAATAATTAAATATGTAATAAGTAGTTAAAGGCCATTTTGAACAAAAATACTAGACCACTAATTTTAAATAGAGTCATTCCCTTAATATTATTCATAATTAATTTATTTATATAAATTATATTTAATAACATAGTTTTAATCACTCATGGAGCTACCTGGCTGAGCTGTAGTATTAGAGTAGTCGAAGGTACGTGTCACCTTCTGTAAGCATGGGACATCTTCCAACCAAAATAAATAATAAATATTAAGTTTAAATAAAGTACAAGTAATATTAATGTAGTAATAATATTCAGAATAATTATTATATATAAATAGAAAGTGTAAAGTGTTCTTAAACAATGTCACAATATAATATTGAAAGTTTAAATTTCGAAATGTGCGCGCCGATAAAAATTAACAGACATGAATAAAGGAAATATGAGACCTGGAAAAACTTTCCATGAGTCAGCGAGCGTTAGCTTCGCCAGGGAAGAATATCCCATGATGCCTTGCGGGAGCGTCTTTCTAACAAGGAAGAAGGAAGCGTTGCAAAGAGTCTTTGTCAGGATCCTGCACGAGATAGTCGTAATAGAAGTTGGCTGGACAGACTCTTTTTCAGTCCAAGATGGAAAATCTCCGTTAATTAATAATGAAGTTAGAAGGACTCAAAGTTATGGACAATGGTTACTCGTGAGTAAAGTGTAAAATATTCGAGAATATAATTTCAACGATCTAATTGGGAACATTTTAAGAACTTTGATTTTGAACAATAACTTGCACATGTATATTTTCTATATTTCACATAATTGTATGTTAATGATGTTTTTGTTTGGATAATAATGTCTTTGTTTTTGAGTAATATAATAAAGGGAAGGTTTCTTGTTTTAACTATGTCTGGCTAAAATAATTTGTGTTAACCTGTGCCACGTTGTATGAATAGCTGCTAGTACAAATGAATTTGATACCCTACCCTTCAGGTAAATAGCGCAGACTTACAACTATAAATAATCTAAATTTTGTTTTAAAGTAATTGATGTTATTGAATAAATACATAACTTAACTTCTCCCCACTTACAAAATGGCGCCCGATTCTACTTATCATTTCGAAAAAGCAGTTAGGATTATAGCGTGGTACATGGTTATGCACAGTTCTAAATTTAAAATAATAATGATTAAATAGTTAAGGGATATTTGGTAAACATAATAATAACATAATTGAGACTTTATAATAATGGATTAATTAGATATTAATGGATAAGGATAAGTTAGTCAAATCAAGCATGGTCGGTAAGCTTGAGAATACAATGGAGGTTAATACAATAGAGGTTAAGTTGCCTAAAGATGAAAAACCAATATCATTAAATGATCTGATAGGATTACTAACTAGTATGAAGGATGATATTAAATTAGATAGTGTGGCTAATATTAAACAATTAAGAGTAGAACTTAAAAATGATATGAAGTTAAATAATGTAGAAATTAATGTAAAGTCTGAAAATAATTTTAAGGAAATGAATGATAAATTTGATAATAAATTTGAAATAATGAAGGTAGATATGAATAATCAATCTGAGAAATGTGAGGCTAATTTTAGACAATTAAAAGAAGAAATAAACTCAAATAAGGTAGAAATAAATGATAGACTAGAAAACCTTGATAGTAAATGTGAACAAATGATAGTTGAGAGAAGAATAGGCTTTGAAAATTTAGTTAAGAAAATTGACACAGTAAGTAATAAATTTAACATAGACGTTAAGAATGAAATTAGTAATGAACAAAATGTAGCAATAGACAAAACCGATTGTAATTTATCTAAAGAAATTAAAATTTCAAAACAAAACAGTAATTATGACGTTGAGCCTACACTAGGGTTAAAGAAAGAAAATGATTTTAGTGTTTTAGTAGAAGATAGTGCATTGAAAACAGATATTGATGTGAGTAAGTTAGGCTATGTTGAGATAAATAGCATAGACAATGTAATTGAGGTTAAGAAATTGGTAAACAATAATTTTAATAACATGGAAGTACAGGTAGATTTTAAAATAAAGAAACGATGTAATTATATGATAATGGGTTATGAGGAAGTTTTTATTAAAAAGATTAGGAATGAATTTAGAATACAGGATCATGAAAATAAGTGTATCATTGAAAAAGAAAGTTTTAATAAAGATAAAATTAGGCTACAAGGGTGTTATGGGGAACTATATATAAAGACATTAGTTGATTCTACGGAGATAGTTAAAGAAATTAGGAGCATAGAGGGGGTAAATTATGAACAGTATTTTAGAAAGTGGACTTATAGGTTACGGCAGGAATACAAGATGAAATTTAGTGTTAGCAAAGTTGTTAGACTAGGCCAGAACCATAAGAAAAAGTTAATGTCGGAAAAAGTGTTTAGATTGGGTGTAAACCATAAAAAGAAAAGAAATACTGATCAGGAAGACAGTAAAATTAAAAATAAAGTAATATAATGTAACAGACAGGACAGTAACGTAATTAATCATAAATGGATGTGCAGATGTAATAAATTTTAATGTGAATTTGAATTAAGTTGTTTTTAAATAAAAAGTAGAATCTAGATAGATTTCTAAATAAATAATATATAACCTGAGATAAATAGACTAAATTATGATAATAAAATGTTATATTAACTAAAACGAGGACAGTTTAGGCTAAATTAGGAGGAGCAACCTAGAGTAAATATTCACCATCCCAATGGAAGGTGCATCCTGAAGGACATATTTACCAAATTCATAAAATTAAATAATTTTAAAATGTACGATGTTTTGAGGGGGTGATTAATATTAATGGGTTGAAATAAAATTATAAGTGAACCAAAAAAGAACTTCGGAAAACAGTGTCACAGGGGTTTATTGAACGGAAGTCATTGTGGGGTTCTTACTGAACCAAGTAGGTACTGAATATTCAAACTCATTTTGACCAAAGGGAGATGAATTCTGTAGTGACATAAGTGTTTATTAGTATGATCAGAAGGACATAGAAATGGTAGTAAATGGTTCAGGTGGTTAAATATTAGATATTGATGGATAAAATTAAAACAAATTTTTAAAATTTCAACTAAAATAAATTAAAATAATAATAAATGGTAATATGTTTAAATGTAAAACACAATTAAGATTAATATTGATTATAAGCTTTAAAACCCGTTTAGGCCAGTTTTAGAAATTAATATTTGTAAAGAAACAAATATGAAACTTGAATAAATAAAAAATTGAATTGAAGATAGGCTTAAAACCCGTTTAGGCCAGTTTTAGAAATTAATATTTGTAAAGAAACAAATATGAAACTTGAATAAATAAAATTTAATTTGAAGATAGGCTTAAAACCCATTTAGGCCAGTGTTGGAAATTGATATTTGTACACAAACAAATACGAAACTTAAATAAGTATAATATAATTAACGATAGAGCCTTAAAACCGTTTAGGCCAAACTTAGAATTAGTATTTGAGGAAAGAACAAATACGCAAATTTAAATAAATGAAACATGATTTATAAAGTATATACTTTAGAAAATCAATAAATTTTAAAATTTTGATATCTATATTTCAACTTAACTCATAAATATTCAATAACAAATAAACCTTTTAGCGATAGAATTAGAAGAAACTTTAAATTGATGATTAGATGATACATAACTTCAGAATAAAATTTTTTAAAATTAAACCGAGTTGAAAAGTGGATAGAAGCCAAGACTACTCCAAATAAAAATAAGATTTATATAATAATAAACATAATTTACATCTGACATATAATAAGATATGATTAATAAGAATAAACTTAATGGTGATGAATGATGAAGAATGATTGTGAGTATGAGCACTAAAAATGCTAAAAAACTTAGTTTTAAGAAAAAACATCCATTACAACAAACTATGAGGACTTGTCCGATTAATTACTACTCGTAATGGATGTAGAAAATGATGGTATGTTGCCTTGTGCACATAGGAGATGCTAATGAACAATTTGGATGGAAAACCTTCCATTCAAATTACTAATTACCAGGGCGTAGCTGTAACGATCATAGTTCGACGAAGCACCAAAAAACTCTATGTACCAATACGGTGATTTTTGTTTGTTGGTATCAAAGAACCTTCGCTAAATTAAGTAGGAGTTTTTTTTGTTTGTTGGTGTCAAATAACCTTCATGTATCACTGCGGTGACATTTGTTTGTTGGTAACAAATAACCATCACGTAATTTTAAGTGAAAAAACAATAACGACAGAATAAACTAGGTCCATACATTTCAGACGGTTAGGTTAGGTTGAAAATTTTTATTTGCATTAGATAAATAATAAGTAATAAATAAATGATAGTGATTAGGATACTTGATTTGATTCTTAATAATAAATAATATAGATAAAGTTCAGCAGAAGAACTTAGGTAAACAATGGTAAAGTCATAGATAGAACTTTAAACACTTTATAATAATAATACAGGATTTACAAATGGCTAAAAAATAATAATAAATAATTCAGTGGTAATTATATTTTAAATAAGATGAGATGTTTTTGATGAAACTTTGATGAATATTAATAAATAGATGATGTAGAGTTTTAAGGAAAGTGAATAATAAATAATTTTTTGAGGAGATACTGAGATGATGTTAATGAAATTTTTAGTAAGGAGGATGATTTCAGGAAGATAATAAATAGTTTGGATTGTGATTTAGTATTTGGTAATAGGAAATGTTAATAAATAATAACATGTAGTTTTTTTTAATAAATCAGTAAGAGTAATGAGGTTTTTGAGGGGGTCAGTTGATGATGTTCTGCGATAAGGTTCGACGATAAATAATAGACTAGGGGTTCCAATGTGACGCTAGATCTTTAAATGATGTTCTACGAGTTTTTCTACGAGTTTTTCTACGAGTTTTTCTACGATTTTGCTGCGATGATATATATGATTAGGGGTTCCAAAATGGACGCTAATCCTTGATAATAATTTTTAGAGATTCCAAAGGGAATACTCTCATTCTACGAGGTTGATGATTTTTTTATAAGACAAGAGAGTCTTATTGGTGAACTGATTTATTAAAATTTTTTTTCTTTAAAATGAAAGTAGGCAATGTACCAAATAACTGTTAGAGATGAAGTTGAGATAGATTCCTGAAATCCTAGGTAAATAATAATAATAAAATGATTTGATTAAGAGATAAAAATGATAGGGAAATATGAATTCTCAATTATGAATTTGAGGGATGGGTTTTTTGATTGGAAAAGAAATCTTCTTTTTAGCCATAAAATAAATATGTTTGTATGTTTTAAAAATTTCTTATAATGTGATATGTTTCAATAATTTGTTAACATGTAATAATAATAAAGATAGATGATTTTGATTTTAAAAGATGTGATAATAATAAAGGTAGATGATTGTGATTTTAATAAATGTAACAGTGATGATGAATAAAGATGTCTTTATAATGATGAAGAATTTAATTATAAAAATTGTAATGATGAAAAAGTGAATCATAAAAAATGATGATTTGAAATAATAATAATTGATTTTGTCAATGAACATGTTTAATGATGTATTTTGAAATGATGCTGATATGTGATGTTGAGTTTATGATATGAAAATTTTGAAAAATTTGTTTGTCTATGATTTGATGATTATTTCTGTTGTTCACATGTACAATGTTATACAATTTTCTGCTGCTGTAAAATAATTAAAATTAACAATGATGCTACGTTATGCACTTTTGATTATGTTTTGACATATGATGTCTAATTGTTGTGCTTTTAAATATCATTTGCATTATGATATGATTTGAAAATTATCTACTTGTTCACATCTTATATGTTCTAATATTGTCTGTTATGTCTAGTTTACACATTGAAAATGATTTTATGCTGTATACCTTGTAATATGATGTGTTACTTGATTCATTTTAAAGAATCCATATTGGTTATGTCATGAATACCATACTTCTATCATATTTTTGTATCACATTCTGTAATATGATTTTTACTTGACTTTTGATTTCTGTAGTTTGATGTATCATGAACAATATTATGTTTTGTTAAAAACATGTTGAGAAATGATTTCTGTCTATGTTGAATGTACCATTTTTGAAATTTATGATATTTTTGAGATTTATGTAATACTTAAAAATAATTGATGATGTTTTTGAAAAATCTGTAACAATGCAGAAAATTTATTATGCTTTTGAAATTTAAATGATGATGTTAAAACTTTTTGATATTGGTGATTTTTAAAAAATTGTTAAATGATAAATTAAAATTATTTCGAAATTGTTATTAGGACTGTTCTTGTTCTCCGTAAAAGGTGGCAAGGGGTTGGAGTGTCCCAGCTTCCATGTTTTTTTTCTTCGAGATTCTTATTTCTGCGTAATGAGAATCTCGAAGGAGGGGGTTTCTGTAAGCATGGGACATCTTCCAACCAAAATAAATAATAAATATTAAGTTTAAATAAAGTACAAGTAATATTAATGTAGTAATAATATTCAGAATAATTATTATATATAAATAGAAAGTGTAAAGTGTTCTTAAACAATGTCACAATATAATATTGAAAGTTTAAATTTCGAAATGTGCGCGCCGATAAAAATTAACAGACATGAATAAAGGAAATATGAGACCTGGAAAAACTTTCCATGAGTCAGCGAGCGTTAGCTTCGCCAGGGAAGAATATCCCATGATGCCTTGCGGGAGCGTCTTTCTAACAAGGAAGAAGGAAGCGTTGCAAAGAGTCTTTGTCAGGATCCTGCACGAGATAGTCGTAATAGAAGTTGGCTGGACAGACTCTTTTTCAGTCCAAGATGGAAAATCTCCGTTAATAATGAAGTTAGAAGGACTCAAAGTTATGGACAATGGTTACTCGTGAGTAAAGTGTAAAATATTCGAGAATATAATTTCAACGATCTAATTGGGAACATTTTAAGAACTTTGATTTTGAACAATAACTTGCACATGTATATTTTCTATATTTCACATAATTGTATGTTAATGATGTTTTTGTTTGGATAATAATGTCTTTGTTTTTGAGTAATATAATAAAGGGAAGGTTTCTTGTTTTAACTATGTCTGGCTAAAATAATTTGTGTTAACCTGTGCCACGTTGTATGAATAGCTGCTAGTACAAATGAATTTGATACCCTACCCTTCAGGTAAATAGAAATGAAGTTGTAAGAACGCAGACTTACAACTATAAATAATCTAAATTTTGTTTTAAAGTAATTGATGTTATTGAATAAATACATAACTTAACTTCTCCCCACTTACACTTCTCAAACTCAAAGTCTCTTAAAGATTCACCTAACAAGCTACATTTTTTAGGTAAGATCTTAAATCATGAATTTTTAAACAAAATATCTGTCTATAGTATGGAGTAACATGATTGTAACGTTTTAAATCAAATATAAATTTTAAACAATAATTCTGAATCTGTTGTAGTTTATTAGGCATTCCAACTGTCATAACATTTACAAAAGTGAAACAGTACGTAAACCATGGCATTATCAAAGACTTTACAAGGAGCAAGCAAACGTGAAAAGGAAAAAAAACTTTCACTTTCTTTAAGGTGTGCACCCATATTAGTTTGTGGCCCCAAGTTGGATTTTGTTGATAATTTTTTGGTTTACCTATTAGTAACTTTGTGTTTGTCAACAATCTTTGAGAAAATAGTATAATTAAATAGTTTATAATTTATTAAATATTATTGGATTGTATTTATATTTTACACTAGCTGTTACTTTGTCTGGTGGTGTAATTGTAAAGATAAATAACAATTTGTAACGTTATCATATCAACGTTCAATTTCATTTCGCTCTTCACATTGTTGTGCAGTCTGATATTAGACTAAAAATTAGCTTGGTTTCTAGTATTCCAAGTAATTCGACCCAAATTTCTCCGCTTGCGTCTTATAGGCGGCATGAATCTTGAACTGAGTAAACACACACAAAAGAAACCAACCAACCAAACATAAATCGATGAACTTCATAAAATCAAGGAATAACACGCCAATAACATGCACTATTCGAAAATAACACACACTACTGATTATCAAAATAACCTCCATGTAAATTTTTTTTAGACTTATACAAACAATATCTTAAAGATTTTGATTTACAAATCCTTACATAAACAAATAAATACCTGTTTACAATATTTTAAATTAGTCATCTGATAAAATCAACACAATTCTTTCTTTCATAACAATAACATTGTAATTTTGAAGCCCAGTGGGGTGAAGCCCTAACATCCTATGACTTCAATTAATAATTTAAAACCTTCTTGGGCTAACCTGAATTACTATGCAAAATTTCAAAGCAATTGGTCCAGCCGTTGTCGAGTTTTGCACTTAGCAACACATTTAGCTATATGAGGAAACAAGTTTTTAAAAGGTCCTTAACTTAAATTCACTTCTTCTCAAAATGTGCATTATGTTAGTTAATGATAATAATATTAACTAAAAAATTTACCTGTTCTTCAACACGTGTCATAATGTCTCTGATTTCTCTAAGCCCTTCTTTCCATTGTTGCTGATGCCGAAGCAGGTCTGTTCCCATCAACAAAGCAACCTGCAGAAAAATGAAACCATGTTCTTTAAACTAACTGACACTATGAACAATTATATCTGATTAATGAATTTGACTACAATTTAAATAACAAACTTCACATACACACACGTGTATAAGGGAATTTTCAATTATCATCAAAATTGACCATGTTATACTTTCCTGTTACTCAACACAATTATTATGTGTTACCCCCTCATTATAGTTATAGCTAACACAATTTTACTTTGTATAAACCATGTACTGTCACTATTTTGATATAGTCTAGCATAATAAAACATTAAGTACATAGAGGATGAATGCCAATTAATGGTAGTGACTGGCAGAGGTACCGTAGTTCAGTAGAAATCTGTCTACGCCCTACTTTCCATGTTGACTCAACTCCTCTCCTCACTGACGCTTTGTTAATCAATCTCTCTCTTCATTAAACACAACCTTTCCTTCGTTTCCTCACATTGTCTCTTGACAGAGGGGTGGTCCCTCAGGACGAGTGTTCCATCCTTACTCATGGTCTGCTGCTGATCTTGACATCACAGCATTCCGTTCATTGTCTGAGGGCTGATCCTGACAACACAAATTCATTAGTTATCAACATCACTCTTATTGACACCAAAAACTCTTGTTTGCTTCATTTACGCTCTTTCTAAATGTCCATTCTCTGTACCATCTATCTCAGTAGAAAAATTTGACGTGCTTTGTTAGGTGCTTTCTAATCAAAACATGTCTTCAACACATTTGTTCCAGCAACAATTTTAATCGTTTAGGAAACTTTGGATATTCAAAGAGTTTGGTAAAGTTATAATCAATTATTACTATCAGCTGTTTTAGACCATGTTAATATTGCTTTAACCAAAGCTTTATTTTGGTTAGTTAAAAACAGCTATCATGTTTAGTTAGGATTCACAATTAACTGTTCTGTTCCACTGAGTGTGTATAATCAAACATATCTCTTATTAGTTTGGTGAAGAAAAATACAGATTAACTCTCATTGGCTGTTTTAGCAAATGTCACAAGTTAACAATTTCGGTTATACAAATTAATAATACCACTGGGCTGTTTCACAAATCACAGACGGCTTAATCAGGCGAAATACTTAATACATCAAATACATTCACTCATTCTGAAAATGAATATCTTAACATTATCAAACTTAATCATGAAGTTTTTTAAACTGATTTTCATGTTTACTATGTGTAAATGTGTTTGTGTTAAATATTTTGCCTGACAAAATCAACTGTGATTGGTAAAGCAGTAACATTACAACAAATATTTGCTGATAATATTTGAGGTATTTGTAGTATTTAATTTTATTTATTTTTCACTGTGGGTGACAATAACATTGCAAACAACAAGTCATACATAGACTAAAAGACAGTTAATAATTATACAAAAACACATTTTAATTTTTCACAATAACAAAACTAAGAATTAAAATGATGAACAAATTTACATTAAAATAAAAAGAATTTAACAAATAAATAAACATAATATAAATAAATACTTAATTACTACATTATTTTTTAATACTACACTCACAATAAAAACAGCAAAATGTCCTCAGCAAAGTGAAGCTCCTAAAACTCACCATGACTTAGGATTTCACCCACGAAAAATTCAGAACAGCATGACACTTGAATTTAACATGTAAAATTAGTATTGTTACTAAGCAAACCAAAGGTAAAAATAACAATAAAAACTAACTAATAAATTAGTAAATCTTGGTTCCAATTGAAACTCTGCCTTACAACTGTTTACAGTTGTTCCAGAATTAACGATTTCTTTAAACTTCAATTTGTTATTAGTTTTGGTCTTCTCCAGCGCTTGGATGAAGTACTATTTTAAATTGAATGTCTGATTGTCTTCCCTTTTTATATTGATACACCGGCTAGTTCAATTTTTTAACCAAAATAATAATTATTTATGAGTCTTAACAGACACACAAATATTTTATAACAAAGTGAATCATGCTTTTATAAATATTAATAAAAACTCTAGAACAAACAATAAAATTTGAGTTGTGAAAAAAATCTCTCAAAATGTGGCAAAAATATGCCCACATACCAAATTTGATTAAAATCTGTCCATGTATTTGGGCTGTATAGCACACTACACATACAATAAACAACAAACAACATTCCAACAACCACTTTTTTGGAGTCAGTAAACCTCAAAATAGTTCCAGAAAAACTTGATATTGAGTTTTTGACCATCATGTAACTTTCTCTATACTACATATATGTGAGAAAGAAAATTGAATAATTTGACATAATATTCCAAATTACCTTATCAGTGATTTGCACATGGTACCGAGCGAGCTGGTTATTTTCTTTATACAGTCTCTCAACAGAAGCCTGAAGTTTTGTTATATAAGTGTCCACAGCTGTTGTGTTGCTCCAAGTGACACTGTGTTGCTCTCTGACTAATCTCGCTAATTCCACAGCAGCTGATAACATCATGGGACGTTGAGATGCTATCATACGATCACCAATTGTGTTGTGGAATGTTGCTACCTATAACAATAACAATCAATAAAATTATTTGATCATTTAAAAACTTCACAACATAATTATAGTTCAATTTCTTTTTGGTGAATTTTACACAAGCTGACATTTTTCCAAGAGGTTTCAAATTTTTTTATTGGGGCTTAAAAAGTAATGGTGTTGACCAAGCAATTTATGAAAAAACAGCACTATGATTAGTAGTGAATCCTAGTGAAAATCTAAAATTATGGCGACAGGAACTTGATGTGCTGACCAAACATCACTTGATGGAAAACTACCTAGCATGCCTAAACATATAACAGGCTATTGTGATAAGATATTGTGATTTTTTTCCATGGAAATATCAAATAAAATGACCACTGGGCATTTGGCACCATTTTGGACTCATTGTATTAATAAATGCTCTAAGACCACAATTTATGTTTGAACTTATATTTTTAATCTAGACTTGATTTTACAAATCATCGGACAAATTCATTAAAACACAAAAATTCATTCATAAATTATTACAAATAGTAGGCAACTTTCAATTTTTTTAAAATGATTTCCCCTGTAGATCAAACAACATCCCCCCCCCCCTATTGTTTAAAGGCAAAAAACCTCTCTGCCATCATCACCTTAAAATGTGTGAAAATGATAATATATAGACTCCTAACCCTTGAGTACTCTAAAAACACCAGGGTAAAAAAAAAAAAAAATCAAGAAATAGTCAAGGGAAATCTGATAGGAAAGATGAAAAAAAGGAATATAACCCAAGACTACATGAAAAAGGTGTAAATCCAGCTAGTAACCTCGGAATTGCCATGCAAATATTCACAATAGGTGAACTCTATGAGGGGATCCCAAACAATAACAAATTTCTGTACAGGTTTAAAATGTACAACTAATAATGCCTACATGTGTTTTCTATCATAACAAATAAAAGACATAATTTTTTTTTAAACTCAATTTTTTTTTTTTTTAATCAGCAGTAGGTTCTAGTAGCCAAAATTTTAGTAAGTTAGATTTAACTTGAATATGATATGCAAAAACATATTTTTTATAACAATTTTAATTTAAAAATAACTTTTCTTATAATTATAACTTGACTAAAACAATACCTGCTGCAAAGATCGAGCTTGCCTAATAAATCTTTTAGCCAGTTCTGCTGCTTCTTGAATATGCATTGGAATACTATATCCCATCACTAAGATCTGACGAACTTCTTTCACCAATCCAACAAGTCTAGGATTGTAATTGACATGCATCAGTTTTCCCTGTTCAAAGTGAACTACTGGATCGTCAGTCTTCAGCCTAAATAAATAATTATGCCACAATAAAATCTAAACCCATCTCTCACATGTAAACATTTCTAAAAATAAAATTCCAAAAGTTTAGTTTTAAGTTGAGAAATTCATGTCTATGTTAGTACTCCTGCCATAGCAACATCTACAAGGTAATCCCAAAATCACTGTGAAACTAATGCCTTTAATTCACAAAGTAATTAATTGTAAAAGATGTACAAATTTTTTTTTTAACCCTTTGCATGCAGCTGAAAAACGTGTAAAATATGAAATTACGTACTTTTTCATTTCTAATTTTTTTTTCTTTCCCATAAATACCTATTTACTTGGTCATCATAAAATATTAAAAAATATACATAATTATATAGAATGCATTTTTAGCACTCTATTATTTGGTTTATGGCAAGTTCAAGGCTCTGGCATAGATAGGCACAATTCACCAACCTTCAATAATACAGTTTTATGAGACACTACCACGATTTACTGCCACTCATTGTGCAGAGTTGAGAGTATAAGTCATATGAACTTGTAAGTGACGCAAAATATTTTAAGGAAAATAATTCAGATTTTTATTTTAATATTTTACTGGTATTGTAGATTTTTGTTTGTCAAACATATTTAATCGTTTGTGTTTAAATTTATAGTAATTTTTACTACCCACAACTTTGTTTTTAATCATAGTGTACCAGTTAAGTGTTAAGATTCACAAAAGCTTTATATATATAAAGCTTTTGTGAATCTTAAATACATATGCTTAATTACATAATCTTGGAGGATTTTGATCATTCAAATTATAAAATGGCTTATAAAATATATATATATATATATATATATATATATATATATATATATATTAACCAAATAAAAAGACATTTTATAATTGGAATTATCAAAATCCTGAGAGTACCGGATTATCAGATTTTTAATGTACTCTACCAAACTTTCCCTATATTATGAACATTTGAAAAAGTGAGATGAAATATAATATTCTTACCCCAAAGTTTTGTTAGCTATAGAAGATCCAGTTTCACGAGTCCATCTATCCAGCTGCTCGGAATGAAAATTTTTCAACTCTTTCTTTGCTTGATCCAGACCTCGCACCAGTGTTTGAAAGCTTCCTAAGTCTCTAAGCAATGATTCACTTGTCTTCTCTATGTCAGTAACCTACCATTATAAGAGCATTATTTAACACTTGCTCTCTCTCTCTCTCTCTCTCTCTCTCTCTCTCTCTCTCTCTCTCTCTCTCTCTCTCTCTCTCTCTCTCTCTCTCTCTCTCTCTCTCTCTCTCTCTCTCTCTCTCTCTCTCTCTCTCTCTCTCTCTCTCTCTCTCTCTCTCTCTCCTTCACTCTCTCTTTCTATTCTAAAGAAAACTTGGTAATTGTTAAACCTTGGTAATTGTTTTTCAATTAACCTTTTGCATAGTTTCCTTCTGGTTTATATTACAAAAAATGATTGACAAATTTGAACTTAGCATCTTGAGAAACATGAAAATAAAGGGTTTACTTGAAATTGTAAATCAACATACTTAAACGTATATAGATTTTGAAAATGGAATTTATCCGAAACATGCAAGGAAAAGTTATACTGGTTAGACATAAGAATATATTCAAATCAACCAAAAACTGATAAAATTATCAACGTTTCCTAGTTTCTGTTGATGAATAATAAAATATAAGTAAATCCATGGTGTGGCAGGCTTTTACAGGTCTAAACCTACTTATAAGGCTTTTAATCAAAATGTGAGGTAGTCTTATTTCCTATCGTTGTAATTCTATCTTTCAAGCAGAATTCATTATGAATTATTGCTCCTCATTTTCATCTCACAAGTCAAAGTCAAAACCATCACCTTTTGAGCCCCCACAAGAATCAAAATTAGAACTTTTAGCACACAAAATGAAAAAAAAGAAGCCACCAGGCCAACCATGTCTTGTGTGGATGGGTGTTAATACATGTTTTATTGTTTACACAATAACATCTGAAATTTGTTAGTAATCATTGACAAATTTAGGTAGAGAGGTAAAAAGTACGAGTGATTGAGTTCAATGGTAAATAAAAACATTTTCACTTCAAAATGGTGCTTTATTACTTTTTAGTAAAATAACTTTTTCCCCCATATTTTGATAAAACATTTTTCTTACAATGAGCAGAAACAAATTTTTTATTACAAAAAAATTAAATAAATAAATAGAAGTGGGTGTTTTAACCTTTTAATGACGGGGGTATGTTGGAATTTTTTGGTCAATGACATTAAAGACGAATCATGTTTTTTAATATATTACTACTTTGTAGTCTAATACTAAAGCAGTCTTTAAACATATAATGATAATGAATTCAGTATCCATACAGATTGAGATGAATGAGCCGGTGTTATTTAGAATGTGAAGATAAAATTTCCTATAATGATGTCAATTAGACAACACTGGAAAACAAAAAATGTAAAACAATGCTGTTTGTCGATATTCATATCAGTACTTATATAAGAGGAAAGATACAATGGTGATGTGAAGACTATCACACCATGAAAGATTTTGAAGTAAAACCACTCATTTCTGTAAAACATTTATATTACATATATTTAGTAATTTTTGTTTATGATTCTGAATACTTTTTGTAATTTTGTTATTATTCTTATAATTAAATAAATAATTTTTTCTATATTTTGGTTCATGATGTACAAATAATTTGTTCTTTTTCATATATGTAGACCTAAAATTATGTGTTATAATAAAAATGTAATATTCTTTATTAATTATGCAACTACTATATTTATTGTATACTGTAATAATTAAAATATAAAATCATTTTAAACCTCACGTCTTGGGGTGGTCTTTTTATGTAAGTCATTGCTGGCCTATGATACCATTCAAAGACACATTTCGGATGGACATATACCTCAAAAAATTTTACAAATTCCTCACTTTTTGCTAAAACTGTCTTAAAATATTTTTTAAAAAAAACAACTAGCCTTAGCTTCAAGCTGTCGAACCCAATGCAATCGAGCAACTACAGGAGGCATGTCAAACAATTTCTGGCTGGAATCACAATCATCTATGGAAATACTTCCTACATAGTCTTGCAGCAAACCTAATAAATTTTCTCTCTCTGCTAATAAAGCATTCTGCACGATTGGACGCTGAATCAACTCTTGATAACGTTTGAATTCTTGCAACAACTGAAAATAACATAAAATTTCAATGAAAAAGGATAATTATCCATAAACGACTATATAGAATGTTCATTATGGGAGTATAATATTTCATGAGTGGGTTGAGTAAGTTCGAGTAAATATATGTACTAAATTCTAAACAAATTAATAACTTCTAAAATGAATGACATATTAAATTGAGATTTAGTACACATTTTGAATGCAACCAAAACCCAAGACTTCATTTTGTACTTTTTCAAAATGGTGACTGTTTAATATTTTGTATTGTCAAATAACTCGAAAAATGTTTACTATACAAAATCTCCTCCTTACTTTCACTTTATTCTATATATTCAATTTCTTAATTCAAGTACATTTGATTAAATTTTCCTTTAATTGTTAAAATAATTTGTTTTCTTAACGTTAAACATGTTGAAATCTTCCTTTTTTGGTACTAGTTATCCCTTAATATTATTGGGTGGAATACATGTTATAGCTTATGAATGAAAGAAGGATTATAACAAAGAAAGTTACAGTAGATTATCAAAAATTATGTCTGAAGTCATAAATTGTGTTAGGAAAATTTTTGAAATTACTACTGGTCGCAACACAGGATTAACTATAATATGGCCACAGACAATTTTTAATTTTAATGATGAAGAGATGTACTCAGATTATTTGTTTGTGTCATGATATGAATTTCTGTGTTAGTGCGTAGCCTGTTGAAGCCGACACAGTGCTTTAGATGACACCGAAACAGCGCTGTAGCTTTGTCTACATAACAGATTGAAGACAACCTAATCAAGGTATTATTTATAGTATATAACTGAAATAGTCTAAGTAACAACATACCATTTTCATTTTTATGATGAAACAAATAAAGTTAATGATACTCTTAGTTCTTGAAATAGACAAAGTGTATTTATATATTTTATAGAAATAATTATTTTCAAAATATTTAAATAACGTGTATCATATTATTGAATTCTTTCTACGGACAAACAAATATATCTTAGTTAAAAAAATTTAAGAACTTAGTGGTGAACAAAATTAATTATGTTTGTAATGTTATGTTTTTGCCAATACCTTAAATGGGTTGATACGACAAAACAAAAGCATAGCATTGACATAAATATGTAAATTACCTAAATAATTATTAATCAAATTAAAACAGACTTACCTGTAATGTATTTGCATTGACAGTGCGCAGTTGTTGCTTCAATTTAGCAGCAACTCTTTCCTCTGCAGGTTTAACTTTAAGTTCAAACTGCTTTACAGCTGCTTGCCATATAGGTTCTGTATATGGGTTGTACTGCACCACATTCAAACCTAGTGAAATATAAATACCAAATACTTCAATTTCAAATTTAAATGATAAATATTATTATTACTTGGATATTTTTTGAATCAAACTAAGGTTACATTTTACACCTGACTATATAGTGCATTAAACTCTATGGGATAATGGAATATAGTTAAATGAAAAAAAAATACAATTTTCTATAATAAATACTTTTATTTTAAAAGACGATGTTTCAATAACTAAGCCATCATTCTCAGTTGTTACATGTACAAACCTTCTTTGTGCTAAACTACAAGACACAGCTAGCAACAGGGAAGCAATATGGTCATGCATCCCAGTACAAAGCCATCATAATATGATACACAATTTAATATCAATACTATGTAATATATGCAATGCCGTAATCAGATATATCATACAACAGTAAATATATTCCCTAATAATATAATAGACATTATTTTAATAGGCTTTATAAATGATAATATGTCATTGTGACAATGTAAAAAGTCAGATTTAATATTAAATAATTTAAAAGATGCGGTTAAGCTATGAGATAAGAATTCTAAAATTTATAATAAGATACTTTAATAATTACGTTAACTAAATGAATAGATAATAGATGTCTATTGACATAAAAAATTTTTTATAAAGTAAATTCAATAATAAGTAACAGATGTTTCAATCTGTTTTGATTTAATAAAATACTTAACAAGTTGCAACTTAAAAATAAATTCATGTTTAAAAAAAAAAAAAAAAAAGTAGACCTTCTTCTAAGGTAACAATAATAATTTTAATTAGGATATATATATTGAATGTATATGTATAATTTAAATGATTTTATGCTTAATAAACCTTTATGTTAATATTTCAGCTACAAGTGTTTTTCATTGCTAAAATCCAAAGTCACTGTGAGTACACTTTTAAAAGAGCTTACGACCCTTGAGATTATAAATTCATTAAATTCATTTTTTTATGTTAAACAACGACGAAAGTCTGGCGCCCAATAATTATAAAATAACCACACGTAAATTCACTTTTCTTCAAGTTAAAATAAAAAATAAGAACTCTTCAAGTTCAATATAATTTTTCTTCTTTCTTTTTCTTGCTGATAATACTACAATTATCACATCATTTAAATATAGATAACATTTCAATAAAACTCTCAATACATACTTGAAGCTGTGTTTGCTGTGCATTATACTTTACATCCATTATTTGGTTAAAGTATCCTGCTCCAGATTTACGCCTCTCAAGGCCTACCAAGGCAACAGCGTAATTTTTTTTTCAGATCTTACATATTTAAAGTAAAAATTATTTATTAGTTTTTACTTTTCATCCCCCTTATTTTACGAACCAGCAATCTCCATATAATATTATTGCAATGGTTATTTTCAATATAAACATAATTGCAATTTAACAATTTACACAAATTATGAAAAAAATAAGATATTTAAATTATAACATATAACATTGTCACGTTTCACATTTTTTGTGTATTTGGGTCGGGTTAATACCCTATTTGGTAAGTGAGGTGTAGCTACATATGATTTATGTCATACAGGTGTCACTATCACGTTTCAGATGAAGTATGGACATACGGCCAAGATTTCAAAACTGGTTAATGTTGCAGAACAACAAGTGATTGAAAAAATATCTTAGATAATAATTATATTATATTGAAATATTACATGTATATATTTTTATATAAAATTTTAGCTTAATATTTGTAAAAAGAATTATGTTCCAAAAATGTGTTAAAAGCATTGCAGTGTTAGTGCGCCGACAAGTTTGGTCAGTAGAAGGAGTGCATCTAACATTTGTAATTGGCTAAAAAGGTAACCATTGGGAATCCTTTAAGTATAGAGGGTTATAGTTTAAATTTTGGAGACACCACCAGCTCTAAACCATTGACGAGGGAAGTTACATTTGACTTTTTCTCTGTCAATACAGAACTTCTCATTAAGCTAATTTTCTCAGACTTCCCTTCGCTTCGAGAGAGCGACGCCTCGATCAAAGAGCTGTTTCAATTAATATAGTTTTTTAGCTTGAACTATAATAAAGGCAGTGATTGTGTTTATTAGTATTAAACGTATATACAATGTTCATTTTTTGAATATCATAAATTATTGATCAATACATAAAAACTTATTACGTAAGACACTCTAATTTAAAGAAATCATAAACATTTATATTTCAGAAATCTGTGTTATCATAAATTATTCAACTTTTGACTATCAACCACGATCAGTGGGAATAAAAATAGACTATGAACTTTGTATGTGAATAAAAACAATTTTGTCAATTTTATAATAATTAATGAAAAATAAGTAGACAGAAGAGATCTTTTAAACAATTGTTAGATTATATAATGATATATGTATAAATGTACATTTTCTTTTCAAAAGATCGACATATACTTTTTAACTATTAAATGTATGTATTTTAGGTAACCTGTGGTTTCTTTCATAGTGTAAGTCCATTTTCCTGTCAAAATTTACAATTCCAGAGTTTTTATTTTTTTTATAAAGTGTCTGTATTTTCTTCTTTTTTTTACAATTAATTGAAGGAGAGATTAAAATTTTTATAACAATGAAATTCTAGTTCACAATTAAAATTTTAAATATTCAATTACAACCAAATCATCAATAGAATAAAATAATTTAATGCTTTATCTAAAAGATTCCTTAATATTCTTTTTAATTGTTTCAACATTATTATAATTTGTAAAGCATAAAGGTGGGGAATTATACAACTTTACTCTATTATGAAAATATCTTTATTTGTACTATATTTTGGTCTTCCGAAATTGTACTAAAATATTATTCTTATTTCTGATGCTGTAAGCATGAATATTTGAATTGTATGTAAAATTATTACTATTCATTTTACCAAAAAAAGAGAGTTGCATACATGTAGAAGGAAAGCACAGGAATTATAGTTTCCTCTTTAAATATCTACCTGCAGGATTTTTTAAATTAAAACATCTATATTCAGTTGATTTTTTAACTGTCTTATAAAAATATTATCCTACTAAGATTAGAAGATAGATAAGTGATGTGTTACAATCATGAAAAATTTCTATCTATAAATATAATTAAAATATTTGTAGATTCATATTTATCATTTACAAGCTTTCCTCTTAGAACTTCCAAAGGTTCATTTTTCATTGACAGGTCCAGCTCAATTGATATAGAACTTCCGTTTCAAGATAGCTATTGGTAATAAGTAAAAGTTTTAAACAATTGAATTTAAAGGGCTTTATAAGCTAGACCATTTTAATTATTTTTGCTCCATAGTTTAACACGTTAGCTGCCATATCGGTCCAAGCGGAACGAAACTAAGGTGAATGTACATGCAGCGTTTCGGCACGATCGGACCGATAAAGTCACTGACGTAATGTTTTGTTTTGTGGCTCACAGTTCGATAGTGCAGCAACCTATCGGCCAATTTTGGTATTCTCTGGATTGAGTAAAGAGGTGTGTTAGACGTAGTACATTGTATGCTTTAATAACCGTCACTATGATTACTCAATATAATAATAAAGATGGTGGATATTTTCACTTTTTTGTCGGCACGATCGGACCGATTAAAAATTTTACAAAAAACATTTTGGTTTAGTAATAATTCACACAGAATACAGTTGTAAAATGAAAATATGTATTTATAAAATAAGTATTAGACAAATAAAATAGTGAGCGTTGCCAACATAAAGAAATGAAATAGCCCGTTTAGATTTTTTACACGAAAATTGCCTCGGTCCGACCGGACCTAAATGTTATACTACGATTAAAATTAAAGCCGAAAAATTGCATTTCGGTCAGATCGATCTCGAAACTATATATGCATAAATGTAAATAAAATTAGTAAATGCTATTGCCTTATATTTTTTAACATAGGTAGATGCAAAAATAATAATGGAAAAATAATTTGGTAATCGTGGCACTCCAGGCAAGAGTATCGTATTAGGCCTCAGCAGCTAACATGTTAAACAGTAAAACCTTCTAGTCATCAATGCTTAAAAAACAAAAAAAGAGCATAAAATATAGACTGTAGTCCTCGAATAATCTAAAAGCGCCAGGGTCAGAACACAGAACAAGAAATAGTAAAGAGAAACCACATAGGAAAGCTGAGAGTGGGATCTAACCTAAGACTACATGAAGAAATATGTAGATAGTAAGATATTAAGAATATATTTTTTTATAAAAAGGTAAACTCATACCTGCAAAACATTTAAAGTTAGATGCAGTATCCAGTTGTTCCTGTTCACTAGTAGACAACAAGCGTGTTAATTGTCTGTCCACAGTCCGCAGTTTTAGAATCTAATCAAAGCATATTAAAGGAATTATTATTTGAAATATTAAATAAGTAACAACTAATTATGTGTGAGTAAGATAATGAAAAAAATCATTAAGTTTACAAAGTAGTATAATGTACGATTACACCGCCCAGATAGTCATGTGCATCAAAGTCAAGGCTTAGAATATCAGAAAATTAAAAATGTAAACTGTAGCATAGTCAGGAATACTGCTGGAATTAAACCCTTGAGTTATTAAAAATAAATACCTCACATGATCAACTTATCTATAGTAAATGAGATATCTTAAAATCGAAAACTAAGAGACGACAGAAAAAAGAAATAGGAAACTCATTTATTTCAGGCCTGTACAACAAAATCAACAACATAATAATAATAATAAAGGTAGTATAAATTTAATTTAATTAAAACTAACATGACATGCATAAATTTAACAAAATCAAAAGCCTTAAAAAATGAAACTAGAATCTTAAAATAATGTTATTAGTTTGTAAAAATAATAATATAGTGAAAAGTAAATAAAATATGAAAGTGCTTTTCAAGCGTTGTGTTGGTTAAAGCATTACAAATAGAAAAGAACTAAGGGAAATATTAATATGTAAGGAGACTAATAAGTAATCTTATTTTTATAATAATTAATCTTATAGAAATAATTTTTATATTATTTATAAGAGAGTTGTGGTGTGTGTGTGTGTGTGTTACGCCGCTACAGGACTTAACGGTTTAATCGACTTTTATTTTTCGACAGAAACCCTTTGCTCTTGGGTGCCACTTACGCCAGACGTCGTTAAGTCTTAACTTTTTATTTTTATTTATTTATTAGTTTAGGAAGCGGCCCAACGTTCTGGGCACCACTTACGACGGACAGACGTAAGTCTAATTTTGCCTTTTATGCGTAAAAGCCCTTTTCCTAGTCGCTAACTTACCCTGAACGAACGCAAGAATTTAATAAGTGAGTAAGGTAGAGGATTTGTCTCTTCGTAGCCTATACACTAACTCCCCTATCAATTTCTTAATACTGTATATAGTACACAAATAATACTAATATCTTGAAAATTCTTATTCTAATACATTGACACAAAACAAATTTAAATTTCTATATCTATCTTACCTCTATTTATATTTCTTTAGACTCTATCTCAAAGGTGTGCCTTTTGGAGCTCTTGTTATCTCATCAAATCAAAATTATACTTTACTTTACTTTTAACTTTTATTTTAGAACACTTAATTTCTTTTTTCAAATTTTGGAATTTACTTAACTAAGGATATTTCAAGGATATAGAACAAAGTTGAACAAATAACAGATTTATTAATTCTGAAACAAATTTTAAACTGAAATGTTGAACACTACTTGACTTTAAGATTTAAAATCATTACAACTTGCATGAGTTGACTTATTCGAACATATGAGATTTAAATGTTACTTCCATAAACAATCTTATACACACTTACTTCTATACTTATCCTATAATCCTTAAATTCTAAACAATATACCTCCTATTTTAATAATTATGAAAATTTGAAATTCTACTCATATACAGTATTTGACCAATCTGTTTTCTTTAAATAGATTTGAAATTTTTAATAATGACAATGACTTTAATTGAATTAATTGTTTCTTTTCGCTTATTTCCTTTTATTATTATATTTATTCCCGATTTAATTAAAATTTTGAATTTAAATTTTTTTAAGTTTTGAAAGATTTTTTATATTGAGATTCTTGATTTATGCCGTACCTTTTTACATTGAGTAACGCTGATCTTTTCTCCCTCAGATTTTGGATTATTTTGGTCCCTGAAGAATTCGCCCAGTAATGTCTTCTTCCGGTGAATCTACAGAAGTCCTTCTTTCTTCTTTTCTTCTCCTGGTCCCGTTAATTATTCTAAAGTTCTTCTTTGCGGCGATATCAACAAAATATTAAACTTAATATTTGCCGGAGTTCGTACTAAGTTGACTTCGGCAAGCTGAATCTGGATGTAGTGCTGTCTTCTTCAAAGGCCGACCCTTCTTTTGGTAATCGTACTTAACCTCGAGAAGTACTGAACACTAACGATTTTTATTCACGACGATTTCCGTTTTCAGGCTTACTAGAAGTGTGGTTTCCTCCTGGATGTTAGTACGAGACTGTCGATCTGATCTGCTACAAATCAGTTCGTAAAAAAATTGCCTATACACTATAGCCAACTTTATCATATTTTATACTTTCTTTATTTTTTAATTTATTTTGGTTTTCTCATTTAATTAGTACATTTTTGAACTCCCTATGGCTTATTTAATTATTCTGTCTCTAGCTCTATTGTTTTTTATATATTATTCCTTTTATTTTAGTTAATTTTAATAGTTAGATTTTTTTGTATTTTGCCTGTTTGGTGGTAGGCCTTCCCCCACTACATGTGGCAAGATCGTTCACAGCTTGACCTTGATTTTCTTGTCGTAACATGAAAATTTAGTATTGTACCCTTTATTTCTTCAACTCGCTATAACTCCCGTTCGCTTTGCTCGATCTTCTTTTTGGTTGGCTTGTTTTGAAGCCCTGTTTTTCCTGGTTCTGTCCAAACTTTATTTGCATCTGTGCGACCTTCCTTTCTTTAGTTATGGAGACTTGAAGACTTCGTGAATTTTCCAACTTTACTTTCCTCATTTTTGGAAAACTTTAAAATTTCTTTTTGATTATTGTTTCTCCTATTCCAAAAGTCTCAAAACTGTTCCCCTCTTCTTCCTGGCTTCTTTGGTTCTCAAGTTATGACACTTCCTTCCTATTTGGTTTTAATTATCCTTTTTATTTTATTAAGTTTAATTATTTTTTTAATTTGGGTTAATTATTATTATTAATTGGTCTTATGAACATATTACTCTATTATTAGTTTTTCGATTAATTTTGATTTACAAAAGTTTTTTTATTTTACACCACTTTCTTTCGATTATAACTTTTTAAATATTTATTTTACAGTTTTGTTTTATTATTATTAATTGTTCTATTTTAATTACTCTACAAGATGACATTATTTTTATAGTTAATTTCGAATTTTGAAATTTTAACATGTATTCTTTTGGAGGTTTTCATGTTGTGACCGGAAAGCTTGATTATTCCTGTCCAGACAATGTGACATCGCTCTAGCCTTGGCGAGTTCCATTAATTTTCTCTATACTAAATCCAATTATTATTCTTATTTCTACTTATTTTTGGTTTATTTTATTGAAATTTTGGAATTTTGAAGTTTTTCAAAATTCTTCCATGAGATCGGTTTTTTGGACCATGTCTGTCTGTCTGTCTCTGTCTCCGTCTCTGCCTGTGACTGTGCGTGTGCGTGTGTGTGTGTGTGTGTGTGTGTGTGTGTGTGTGAGTGTTTGTGTGTGAATGTTGAAACTAATTTTTAAGTAATAAAAGTGTAAAGGTATAATTATATATTATTTCACATAAATAACGATTTTATTTGAAACCCCAAACATATCTCCATCTCTGTATTGATCATCATTATTCAATTCGTAATACCTAAAACATACCCTAGCAGAAACTATCCTTTAGAATTCTCTTTTATTAGAAATTATAATGTCTATAGATTTTATATTTTAACAGAATTAAACTCTTAAAAATTCATGAAATATCATACACTGTATTAACTTCTAATTTTACACTACATAAATACTATACATTTTTTTAATCAATTAAATTTACTGAAAAATATTTATTAACATAACATTTATTTCAAAGACCATTGATATAAAATTATTGGTAATTTGGTTATTAAATGGTAACAATTCTTACCTCAGAGAGCCGATGTGTGAATTTAGTGATGTATACAGGACAATAAGGTATTCCTACCCAACGATGAAGCGAGTGGTTTGGCCAAAATAATGTTGTTAGGCGTTGACAGGTTTGGACAAATTTGTTGGTTGCAGAGTGGCTCTAAATTAAAAATTCAAAGTGAATAGTTATTTTGTAAAGCAGTTTAAAAAAAAAATTACCCAGCACATCACTTTTCAATTATTTGTGTTAAAAGTTTAGATATTAAATTTGGAACTCAATGTCTCTTATAAAACATAAATACAGTGTGATAAAAAAAAAACCTCTGTGCGTCTGATGATTCCACCACAGAAAACATTAAAAAATATTTTAAATACTAGAATCAGGCAAACACTTTACCTAGTTTCACACTATTATATTCCTACACTTAATGAGAATTAGAAATAACAAATAGTGTTAGTGTCTCCCTGGCCATGACGGTTAGCTTCCAAACAGTCGCACAGCCAAATAGTGAGACAAAAAATACATGTTTTGTAATAATAATATTGAGGTGAGTATATTCTTAATGGAATATTTTATTTTATTTATTGAAAAATAAACACAAAATGTTCAACAACAATGTTCCACACAAATACGGAGACCAAGGTGCTACAATGCAAAGCAGTGCAGCAGTTGTTTCAAAAATTCTGAGAAACAGGTTCTGTGTTTCCCAAATGTGGCCTACTGGAACGGTCAAAGTGTGGATATCATCTTAGACCATATGCTCCAAAGTCCAACAAAAATTAACCCAGTAGACAGTAAATTGATGGCATATGCCACAGCCCATACAGTTTGGAAAAAGAATAGGCCCTTACAAAATTATAGCTTTGTAAAAGTGAATAAAGTTTCAACTTGGCGACAGTGATAAATGAGTAACACACCTTGTAGGAGACTAAACAGACAGATATAATTCACAAAACTACTTTATCTCATCCTCAGGGGACTTCAAAACATGTCCATAAAAAGTAAACATTGATTTATATATATATATATATATATATATATATATATATATATGAAAAAATAAAAATGTAGACACCTTTTTTTTAATAAATAAAACATATTTAAAAATTATACATTATTACACTTTCTATGAATATATTCCAGTAGAAATTCAATAAGATGTACTATTATGCTCTACAAAATAAGAAATAAAAATTTAAAATAGCATACATATTGATAAGATAGCAGCCAAAAATGGTAACATAAATCATAAAAAATGGGGTATAAACATTCCAGAAACTTTATAAAGAAAACATAATATACAGTACAATTTAAGAACTCCGTAAAAAAAATTATTACATCACAATTGAAACTTTCCTTTTATTTTATTTCATAAAGTATCCATTAACACTTTCTCTTCTACCTTTGTTTTCAAAATGAAATAGAATCATGCACATAATACAGCAGAATATATCCATATATGCTACGTATGTACTGCACTCCATAATATAATTGTTATATTTGTATAACATTTCAAAAGTTTATTTATTGATTAAAGGATGAATTTTATTGTACCATTGGCTAAATATTACAAAATCTAGCGAACAACTGACACAACCGTGTATCTATAATGAGGTGGTAGTCTATTAAGTCTAGTAGTTTATAATCCAGGGCATATTGTGAAAATGACTACACAAGCTTCCAACACTATTGCTAAGGTAAGACCAAGCAGGGGAAATAAAAATCATTCCAATGTATATAGATAGTAGGGATGCAGCAACCTACCACTGGCCTGCGTGCGGCTTCGGTCCTGCACATTGTTTATTTTAATAATAATAAAAAAATAATATAAAAAGAAGTCAAAATAATTTTGTCAGTTTTTCATGTTGCATCAAATAGCGTCAGGATCATAAAATAACAAAAGTTGGCTAAGAAAGAATTGAAAGGAAAGATGAAAGAGAGGGATCTAACATGTTTAATTATAACAATTAAATAATTACCTGTGATAATACAGCCTCAATTTCGGTAAAAGACCTTTCCCAAATGTTTTCTCCTTTTAAATTATTTTGAATAAAACGAGTTAGAGTTTTGCCTGTAACAATACACAACATTTAAAGACTTATAACCAAATTATTTTCACAACTTATCATTAGAATTTAAAATGAAATGATGCTATTAAGGAAATACATTTGTAAAATTTAAAAAAATTTAATATAAAAATATTTAATTGGTAATAACAATTCCGAAGGAGAAAGAAGAAGAAATAAAAAAAACTGTTATATTAATCCAATAATTTTCCATACGACTCAGAGTTGGGCCTTCAACGTCAAGTGAAAATTGAAAAGGGGGAAAAAAAAGAAGAAAAAATATGTGAGGTGTAACGAGATATGACTTAAGCACTGTGCGTCATATTCATATTACGATCGTATATTGAAATCATGTATGTATGAGCGGACAGACTATGTTCTGAATTTGGTTAATGATAATAAACACAATTTTTTATTTTGTAACTTCCACTTTTTATTAGTCTAGCCGACCAAATGTTTCGCCTGCTAAGGCACTGACGAGGCTGTATTACAGACTGAAGAAAATGAAAAACAGAGAACCTTAAAAGTTAGATGGTGGGAGTTAGATACAATGAATGGAAGGGTGGGGAAATACCCGGCCTGAGCAATGACTATGGTTTTAAGGTTCTCTATTTTTCATTTTCGTCAGTCGGTAAACAGCCTCGTCAATACCTTAGCAGGCGAAACCATTGGTCGGCTAAACTAATAAAAAGTGTAAGTTACAAAATAAAAAATTGTGTTTTATTATCTTTAAACATGGAATTCCACAAAGAACCTTCAGTCTCAACAGTAATGAAAGTTTGGTTAATGTTGTAGAACTGTGAATAAATGAATTGTATGAATGAAATCTGTTAAATAAATTAATGTATAGTTGTAAGAATAATTGTAAACTTTGTTTTTATAAAATAGTAGAGTTAAGGAAATAATAAAACCAAAATTAATACATATTAAAGGCAGTGCAGTGTTGTGGAAATACATTCGCTCATCTTTGTCCGGCGAGAGAAGTCCTGTTTTCAGCTCTCTTGCCAACACAAGTACTTCTCATTACCTGAACAATACGAATCTGCAAGAGCTACATTTCAAATGAGCGTTTTTATCAGAAAAAAACTGTTTTTAAATTGGTTTTGTTAAAAGTCAATGTTTTGTGTCAGTGGTATAAGGCGCCTAAGTATGTAGGGTGCCTAATTACTTAAAAAGAAAATGTTTGACAACATATTCTTGTTGTGATTCGTTATAGCTCACACAGACCAGCTGATTCATGATCCAAAGTATATAGACCAATGAAATTAAGTATATTATATATTTAAGTATATTACCAATGAAAATCCAATTTTATTATGCTAAAATTGTCCAATTACAAAACCCTATTTGTAAAACTAATAAAATGTCCTGATATATTACCTATAATTTCCATGAGATGCTGCATTCGTTGTTGAGGATATCTGTATTCATCAAGTTTCCATGTGTCATCTAAAGCATTATACGCAATTTCAACGAGCTCATCAGCATCTGCCAAAGTCAGGGTTTCTACATGTCTACAAACATACAATCACCATTTTTAATACTAAAAGTAAATTAGAAATTTTAAGAAATTTTTGCTCCTAAAATTATGTTTTTATGTGTAATAGTTGAATAAACTAAGACTTAAAATATTTTGGCCTGGGGGATAAAGTTTTATTCCTTAAATTGATTCTTCAGGATATTTTGGAGTTACACAGAACATACGAATTTGGAATTGTGCATAATTTGGTATTAACAAATTAAAATTAAAAAAGTATAACTTTTTATTAAAAAAATAGTTTGAACAATATTTGTTCGTTAATAAATTGCATGCATTCATAGTTGATTGGTTTATTTAGCAAGTTGTTACATAACCTCAAAGTTATGCATGCCTATTTTAAACAATTAGCTATAAGTATATAAATTATTGGTGGATTGTAATGAAACTTAAGAAAAAGATGGTTTTTATGTACAACAACAACCACAAGCCACATTTTTATTCAAAATATATGAAACAAACCATGAAAAGCTTTTGCAGAAAAAAAAAAAAAAAAAAAAAAAAAATGAGGTTTTTAGAAATAAACCATAAGATTATTTGTGGAAAAAATCTAAAAATGTAAGTAAATTTACAATACGTAAGTGACAAAGCAAAAGAATAGGCTCGGTATGTTACTGTAGCATAGTTTGAAACCCTGCAACTAGAATGGAGGGCATAGTTACATCAAGCTAGATAGAGCCTTGAAGAAAATAATGTATATATATATATCAATTATTTTGGGCTTATATGAGGAAAAACCTTTTTTCATTCACAATTACTTTAATACACAAAAAACTAAGCAGAATAAATTTTACCTCAATCTCCCAATTAGTTTATGAATAAATGCAGAAATTAGATACAATATATTTCAGCTTGTAATTAAGATACATTTTTCTTTTCTTTCTACCTTCATATTCTTCATTTTTCAAGTACTTTATTAGTATTAAAACTGTTATTTTTATGCAAAATTCCAATGAAAAAGTGTTCTTTAAAATATAACCTTTTATAAACCTTTCAATTTAAAAAAATAATAAAGTCCCTACAACTTTGTGATATTTTTACAAGGTCTCAAACTTTTTTGAAAAATGAGTGTTTTAGATTATGTTTCAAATATTTTAACTCAAAATTTAGCATGATTGTTAATCTTCATAAGAACCACTTTTCCTAAAATTTCATTAAAATCCATCAATAATTTCTACACTTATAGCTATGTTTAAATTTAGCATGTGTAAACTTTCAGTATACGTAACAACTCACTGAATAAGAGGAATCAACTTCGAACCATCTATTTTTTTGTAATATAATAATGAACAAAACTGTTCATAACTAGTTTTTTTTCCATCGGACCTTTAAAAAATTACATTTTTTTTTTTAAATACCATTTTGCAATTTAAATTGTTAATATCAATTGTTAATAAGGGTCTTTATACTTTTCTTGTAAGATGATGGATGACTGAAAGATTTCGCCTTTACTTAACAAAGACAAAAATAATTGTATTGCTTAATTAAATCAATTCTTAGGGATATTTCAAAGTTACATATCCCTAAGAATTGATTTAATTAAGCAACACAATTATTTTTGTCTTTGTTAAGTAAAGGCGAAATCTTTCAGGCATCCATCATCTTACAAGAAAAGTATAAAGACCCTTATCACTTGAATATTAATTTTATTAATTAATATTAATTATCCTACTCTAATATTAATTTGGTAGGAAGAGAGCAAAAATTGGTCAAGATAGACCTGACAGGAATTATAAAAGACAGGGATCTAACCCAAGATTTTATGAAGAAAGGTTCAGCTAGGACTTCTCAAATTTGCCATATTTGTACTCGCTATAAATAGGCCCCTGAAGGTCTATGACCCCAAGGCTAGAGCCAAGAATATTCAGAGGCAAGACTATGAAATTTGCATCATTATATATATATATATATATATATATATATATATATATATATATATATATGTGTGTTTAAACATTATACAGATTTAAATATCTTTTTTAATGTTGGAAAAAGGGAGGGGTAATGAAGAGTTGATGAATAGCGGGACTCAATCTCGTCACATAAGATGACACCAAAAAGTAGAAGTTATAGAAACCTACTCTAAAATTTAAAATTTGTTTGATTATTAAATGTAAAGTTTAGTGTGAGTAAAAATTCAATAACCAAATATATATTTCTGTTGGAAATTATAATTTACGCTTTACAAATTCTTACCTCAGTGCCACTCCTAGTGGATTTAAAGCATCTAAAAATGCTTTTCCTCTTAGTTGATCACCTTTACGTTTTCCCAGTTTGGCAACACTGGTCCAGTATTGAATTTCATCATCCACAGTCATCACTTCTGTTGTCAAAAAATATAAAAATTATTTTATAGTCTAAGTTCTACAGAAAAGCATTAAGGACAATCAATTTTCAATTTTATTATACACCCGACAATCTATCTTTTTTTAAATTTGCCCTTAACACACTCTCAATTTTATTATTATTTATTTTTAGTAGTATTTTTATTTATTTTTAAACAGTTTTCACTCTAATTTAACAAATTTAAGATTTGACAACCACAGAAAGTTTAGTACTTTCGATTTTGAACATGGGTACAGTTAACGAAACTGAAAGTTTTTAAAATTTAAGAGTGAAGATACCAGCAACTGTGGGAAGTAATAGAGAGATTTGATACAGAAAACTTACTAACTAACAAAAATAATGAAATAAACCAAATTTGTAAATATAACCAAACAAACCACTTTACAAATTAACATAAAAAATAAACAGAAAACAAATGACAAAGTAAATTTAATGGTTTAAGCAATATTTATTAATAAAGAAAAACGTATATATTTATAGATCTCTTACTTGGCTGAGCCTTCTTATATAAACTATTTAAATTTACAGCTGTTTCGCCTATTTGTCAGGCATCATCAGAACATATACAACACTTATCACATTACAATATGTTAAAATAATGTTTAAAACTTGAAAAAACACACACATTTAGAAGTCACATTTAAGCGTAAAGAATATAAAAATAAATGTTTAACACATTAATTTTTTTAAATTTTATCTCACAGAGAGTGACCGTCTACTTTCAGTTGGTGAAACAGCTGTAAATTTCAATAGTTTATATAAGATTGCTCAGGCAAGTAAGAGATCTATAAATATATCATTTTATAGTAGCAATTAGTAAGGTTACACTAACATAAAAAGAAAAGTATATATAGCCTATACATACCATGTGTTCCAAAAGTCCCCCTCCCCCTATTATTATTTTTATTAAGATTTTTTTTTTTATAAGATTGCTCAGGCAAATAAGAGATCTATAAATATATCATTTTATAGTAGCGATCAATAAGGTTACACCAACATAAAAAGAAAAGTATATATTATAGCCAATATATACCATGTGTCCCAAAAGTCCCACCCGCGCCCCCTATTATTTTTTTTATTAATGGAAATAGACAGATTTGCTTTGGGGAAAGTTTAGATAACCAAAGGAGGAGTTTTTTTAAAGTATCCAAATTTTCAACCCTTACTCCAAATAGGGGTAGTTTGGAGGTAAGTCAAGAATTTTTAATAGCAACCCCTATTGAGTGATACTTCATTTTAAAGGTCATTTAACAATAAGAATAATGGCCCAAACTAGAGGTCTCTAAGTTCATCCTACCCAAAATAGCGACCAATCGAATCGGGACACATAGTATAGTATTTTTATTAGAAAAATAAACGGAAACCTAGAAATCTATTGTCATTCTCATTTAGAAAAGTCATCTTAAGTATTGTGTGGTGAATAAATTAATCTAACATGTCTGGTAATGTTGAGTGACAAAATTACATGTGAGTTTTCCCATGAGTTAGAACTACTGGATGAAACAATATATCTGAGAGAAACAGAAAAGAAAAAGAGTACAAAAACTGTAGAATAAACCTATTCAATAAAAAGATTAGGTTTTGATTTTTTTTTTTTTTTAAACTGTTTTATTAATATACAAAAAATATTAAATATACTTCATTGAACCAACAAATATAGAATTAGATGAAACTAAAAGACAGAAACGAAAAAGTAATATTCCATAAAAGACTAGTTCCCTTAAGTTGTACAATAAAATGCATTGACTGTATAGGTCATTAATACATGTATTTAGAGTTTAGGTAATGTGAGAGAATAAATACAATTTCTTACCAGAGAGTGCAGCAGTTGGAGGAGAAGCATCAGGTTCTGCTCTTAACACAACACTTCGTAACCCTGCTTCCAGATCTGTAACTAGTGTCTGTAATGTAGGTTCCACTGTTTGGCTCCATTTTTCATCCTATCATTAATAGTAACATAATCAATAAAATTGTTGTTCTGAATCTATTTAACACATTAAAATTAGAGATAGGCAAAAAGGGCAGCTGCTATGAACAACAAAATTACATATAAAGTCAAATATAATATCACAATTATAAATTATCCTGTGTTGGGAGATTTTCCGAAATAGGTAGAGAATTACTACACAGTGGACGTAGTTGTACTGTGCTGTCAGACAAAAGCATAAATGAAAGTTAAATGCACAACTTCATTATCACTCATTCATAAAAAATAAGAATTTATAGATGAAGCTACATTCTACAGTTATCTAATTTGAGGTGATAAAAATATGTTTTAAAAACCCTTAAATAATTATAGAGTCTCGAAAAAATTATATTGCATGCTATTATGTAATTATTACTATTATTAGAATCATGTTCATAATACAAAAAACAAAAAAAAGTTCCCTCTTTTTTACTAGGGTTAAGAATTAAGAAGAAACTTCATTCATTCAACCTCTAGCATAGAGATGTGAAATGAATATACAAATTTAAAATATGCAGTTTTCATACCAATACATCCTGTCATGGAACTGGAGGGAGCGGGAGGGAGTTGACTTTAATATAAATTGCTCCTTACCAAATCTTCATATTAAAAATTATGGTAATTAAACTGAGGACATTTAAGAGAAATATAGACATTAGTACTTTTGCTTGTAAAAAGTCACGAATAGAGTATCAAATGTTTGAGCAATAACTAAAAATTGCATAAAACTATCATTACAATCCCAGTAAAAATAAAATAATGTATGATTTCTTAGGAAGGCATCAGGATTAAATATTCTGTTACAATTTTGAAATAAAATAAATACACTAACCCAACCCCCACCGACTATTTGTTCCTGTTGCATATAGTGAAGCATACATTAAAAGATTTCTCTTTTTAAGTTCTATCACCAACCATGTTACAAAGACAAACAATCTGATGGCATTAAACAAAAATTAAAGAAATAATAAGGTTTTAAAATAATTTTCCAAAAGAAAATATTGTCTACATACTTATTATTGTTAACTTAACAATGTGTAAAGCCTAAGTTATTAACCCATTGGCCTAGACATACAGAACTGTTCCGTATAGTCCCCGAGCGGCCCACTAATAGACATACGGAACTTCTCCGTGTCCGGGAAAAAATGATCTTTATTAAGCGTAGATTTAACTGGTTTGACGTAGTTTCAAATAAATGTGTTAGATGACAGCAGCGTCAACTAAGAATGGTTTCTTTGCGTTTTATTGTGAAAATTACTATTAAAATGTTATTAAATTGCATTTTTTTATGAGCAGTGTTCACGCGCAGTCCCAGTGAAACCTTACGACACGTGTGATATAAGCTAGATTTATTCAGTTTATAATACGATATCGTTATTATACTTTTAGAATATTTAGATTACTTGATGTTGGCAACACTTGTAAGCAACGTATCAAATAAACAGATGACTTCTGTGTTCTTATTAGGTTATAAACATTTGTTTTGTTTATTGTTTTAGTGAATACAAACGTTGTGCTGTGTTTCGTAAATAAAAAATATAGAAAATCGTTTTGTACGTAACTTATATTTGTTATAGAGAGAATTTAATTTAGAATAAAATGGTGAAAACCTAACTAAAATCACATTTACGAATCAAAAGTTATTTATATTTTTCTAATAATGTACAAAATCAGCCATTTTAATTGCTAGATTAGGGTCAAGCAAAGTTTCCGAAAAAGGCTAGGCCAGTGGGTTAAGATACATACTTTAAGTAAGACAGGAGCAAAGACTCTTTGGATTGTATAATAGAGTGCTGTAACAGGAGAATCCAGCATGGATGAGACAAACACAATCTTATGAATGTTTTCATCTGTTACTACTTCAGGTCGAATCTTGAAGAATACCAACAGAGTTTCCGTCCCTTCACCTGGTGGCAACTAGACAACAGGTAGCATTATTAGACAGTGATACAAAAGTGAAAAATATTACATATTAAAAAATATCAACTTGACGTAGCCTACCTATTACATTTTAATATGAATAGATTTTGATTAATTAATAAATCAATTTTGATAATAATATCTAAGCAAATAACATTTGCTATTGTTAGCAGCCATATTTAAAATAATTTTACTATTCAATTATGATGAAGAAAATTTTGTGACAAGATTTTCATGATACTCCATATATTATAACGTCACAAATTCCATCATAAAAAGTTAGCCTAAAATAAACGACACCAAAACAAAGCAAAGTTCAATGACCCACAAAGCCAACCAAGAAACCGACACTAAAATATCAGCTGATAGGCCTAAACAATTTACGAAAGTAATACACAAGGAAAAACATCATCAATAACTAAATTAACTATGTCAAAACCAATTCACACCCCAAGAATTCACCCAAATCCATATAGAAATGGATATTATCAAATATAATTCTCAAATATAGAATAAAGCCTAGACAGAGCCTTGTAATATGAAAACATATAACCTCACATCTAAACAAACACATTGAAACCAATTCCATAATACTATCACTAACACTACACCATAAATTAATATAAGCACTACACATATATATATATGGCCTCAGTAAACAACTATTCTTTATTTTAATCATCAGAAGATAGCATATACAATATATGAAGGTAAAACGCATTCCCTATGAACGCCATGTTTTTGTTAGTACAACTAGATCAAAGAAACGACTATCACAATCGAAATTAATAAAATCAAATAAAAATAAATAATAAGTCACAATATCTGTTAGAATAGTAAAACAATCCTTAAAGTAAATTTAAGAACATAAATAGTAACCGTAAGACCCAAATGTTATATAATTAGAATTAGAACTAGGACTACTTGAGTCATAGATATAAGTACGTCATTCTGTTGGAACGGGAAATTATACAATTAACAATAAAATCAGTAAACTCTTTTAAGAATCGGCAATGTAAATATGAATAAATATTATCACGAGACCAAAGGCAAAAAAGACATAAAGTAATATCAAAATTATAATTTATTCAAGTCAAGAACATCAAATTGTACAAAACGAGAGAATATTATTTGAGTAACCAAGGGAACGGAAGAACAGTGCATGCTGGGAACCGCGGCAACAATTCAATTCCAAAACCGAAGCCAAAAATTCATTCCAATCAAGACTTCAGAGCCAAAAGATGAAAATTTCTATTCGTAATTTTAAAAGTGATGCCATCAAGTTTTAGTATGTTAAAACAGTATAAACAGTGGTAAATTCCGTGCTAAATCACACAGAGAGTGGTATCCTCTGTAAATTCAAATATAATAAAGTCCAGAAACTCTTAATATTGAAGATAAACTTTAACAAATTTTACAATTCATAAGCCTATTTCAAAAAAGAACACCGATCCTAAATCTCAATTTTTCTTAACTGTAACTTCACAAAATGCGTTAAAAACAGTTTGTTCATGTCTGGTCGAGTGCCTGCCCCGAGAAAATAATAAATATTAATTACTAATATTTATAAAAGAACTTTGTAATTCTATGATAAAGATATATGTAATGAACCCAAACCTAGAGCTAGCCTGGAATAATTTAACTTTGTAATTAAAGACAATTTAACCTTGTTGTGTTATTAAAAGAACTCAAAAGCAAATATTATTAATGTTCAACAAGAAATAATTTATTAAAAGAAAATATTTATAATTTAAATGAATAAACAAATGAATTTATATAACTGAAATCATCTGCATTATTGTCAACTTATTTAGTAATAGTTGAAGACTAGTTGTAAATATTTCAAATAAATTTTTAATAAAGTAACTTCACTATTTTGGATTTTATAATAAAGATAAAATATTTTATAACATATAAGAAAAGAATTATGTTATAATATTCAGCCTATAAAATATATCTCATTTTCATAATGATGTACGGTACATAACACTTTTATTTTGCAAAATCTAAAGAATAGGTGGTCTGAATGACACAAAATTTTCAAGTATAACATTTAGGGGTGGCCTTGGCATTATTAGATTCTTGATCAAATTCCAAAAAGCCTGTATGAAATAGTCACACATTTTCTTATAGCAATGTTCAACATTTTTTAATTTAAAGTAATGAAGAAATCGTAGATTAATTAGATTTTGGTAAGATGGGGTAGATAGTTTTTTAAGGGGTGGGGAATGAAAATGAGGTTTCCTCCAAATTTTACATTTTTATTAAAAGCCGATTTTAATAAAATATACAAATCTTATGTATTTTCCACTGGTGGATTTGAATTTGAAACTGAATTGTATATTTTTGGATACTGTAGAAATCAAAAATAAACCTGGGCTTTTAAAATTGTGTATAGCCAATTTTTAAAAAACTCACAATATTGATGTTGTTAAGGCATCGTTTTTGAATTTGGCATCAGTTTGTAAAGTCATGTACAGTCACATCAGCTATGTTTTATATGTTTAACATGAAACTGGTTAGAAGGTAAAAGGTCTAAAATTTGTTTGTAAATATTTGCAACCCTGATATCCATCAAATTAATTTTGGTATTTTATAATTTAATCATGAAACATAATTTTTGTTATTTACTCATGAAACTTTTTTTTTTTAAGTTAAACATATTTAGTTTGAGTCATAACTCTTCACATTACGGAAACATTTTATCAAAATCCTTTGACACCTTCCAGGACAGTTTAATTTTTAGTTTTATTACCACTAACACCGAACAGACATTTTGAAGAAGATGGCAACTAATTTATTTGAGAGTTTGGAGGCTACATTTGATCAAAATATATAGATCTGATATTGAGCTATGTGAAAAATAGAGAATAATCTGAAGATAAAAATCAAAATCAGTTCAAGGATTTATTCTATAACTCTAAATACAAATAAGCAACAGCTTGCAATCATTGTAAAAACAACATTTTTAGTGAGAAAACCTCAAAATATAAATTTCCACAAAAATCTGAGTGATTTTTTCCCCATTGTTAATACTTTCTATATACTATAAAAGTGTCAAAATAAAAATGTGTATACAAAATGTACAATTAAGTGAGACAATATAGCCTAATATTAAGCATAAATATACCTTTTTTGCCATCGTGTGACTTCTTTTTGTGTCTTTTCTTAACCCGAATCCTAATCCCATCGTAAAAGCTTCAATGTTAAAAGTAAAATTAACACAGATCACTTATATATACATATACAGTGAAACATGGCTAATTCGAACTTCTATAATTCGAAATCTTCTTTAATTCGAATTTTTCTCCTGGTCCCTAGCATTTCATGTACCATCAATACTAAAAAATCGTGATTAATTCGAATTATATTTTGGATAATTCGAAGTTTCTACACGAAAAAAGCTGATCGAAAGTCAAATGGTTGTTTGACTTGTATCAAAACAACATTCCCCCTGCCTTAGTCAACTGTTTGGCCTACCGCTCCTTTCGAGGTCATTGCCCAACCCCTCCCACCCTTCTATTGTTTTGCAACGCTCCACTTCTTGTAGCTCAAAACAGTGTCATCTTATACACTTGTCTGGTAGTGCATGCTGTCGCTGTGTGGTACAGTATTGTGAGTGGTTTTTTTGGACTTGTGATCTAAGTTGGTTTCACCTGCGTTTTAAAGTGTATGCACAGAGCAAATATGTTGTCATCAAAGCCTCAGATTTCGTACAAAATTTTAACTTTAGCGGAGAAAATAGCGGCGATTAGGCGTAGAAATGGGAATCAAGAAAAAATCTGAAATTACAAAGGCTTTCCTCCCAACACGTTGTCAACGTTCTAAAAAATAAAGACAAGATTCTCAGTTGTGAAGTGAGAGTGTCAAAGGCCAAAAAAGGTTGAGGGAGCCGGAAAATCCTGACGTGTACCAGTGCGTTTTGAAATGGTTTAAACAATCGAGGGATAAGAAGATTCCTGTCAGTGGTCCACTCGTAAGAAGCAAAGTTGAACAGGTTGCTACAGATTTAGGCAAATCAAATTTTAAAGCTAGCACTTTGTGGCTAGATGGCTTCAAGGAACGAAATAATATATCGTTCAAATTCGTCTGTGGTGAAAGCGGGGCTGTTAACCAGCAAGAAGCTAATCAATGAAAGAAGGATTTATAGGAAATGATCCAGGACAGAAACAAAAAAGGGCATCTTCAATGTTGACGAGACAGGCCTTTTTATAAAATGCACACCGAATAGAACGCTCGCATTTAAAGACGAAAAGTGTCAAGGAAGAAAGCTGAGCAAAGAAAGACTTACGCTGCTAGTGGGTGCAAACATGGACGGAACAGAAAAGCTCCCTCTGCTGATGATCGGCAAGTCAGTTAATCCATGATGCTTCAAAAATGTAAATTCGAAACCCGTGTATTGTTACTAGGCGACTGAAAATTAAAGATTGTGGAACCTACTGGTAAACATGTTTAAAAAAAAAAAAAAGGAAAACAAATTTCATTAACAAATGCTAAAATTTATTTAGCTTAAATTTGCTGAATTAAATTTGACCATTTACAAAAATTACTTATAACAGACATTTCATAGTTTTTGGTAAAAAAAAAAGAAAATTACAAAGTTTAGATTTCAGCTAAAAAAAAGAATTTATATAAAGAATTTAAGTTTTTGGATATATATAAAAAAAAAAAGGTCAAAATTGTGTATTACAGTTAACAAGATTTGTATCATCAAATACTTAGTTTACATATATATATAATATGAGAGAGAGAGAGAGAGAGAGAGAGAGAGAGAGAGAGAGAGAGAGAGAGAGAGAGAGAATACATTTTTTAAAACTAGCTAGATCACATACCTTTTCTATTTTAAAAAAAAGACAAGTTTATAATATATAAAAAAAAATTAATTTTGTTTTAATCTATTGACGTCAATATGATTTTAATTTTGAAAATAACCCCTTTGGGGTCGTGAAGGCCGAAATATTTTGCATGCAGCACCACTCAAATATTATTTTGATTCCAAATTAGTACACATTATTTTACAGATTTTAAAAAAAAGAAGTGAAGACACATTATCATACAGAGCTTTGTTCCTTGAACAAAATTTGTTATTTTTTTACTAAAGAATAATTTCACAACCAAAGTTCCTTTTATTAACAACTGTCATTTTTCAAAAAGATTTATATTTCCTTTTATGCATATGTACGTGATGATATGGTGCACTTAGAGGATGTTGAAACAGAGTTTGAACCTGTCTGCGATTGCAATCTCAAAGCAATCTCGGAACAATCTAGGAGCAATCTCGAACCAGCTTTTGCTAAGCAAAATGCAAGTTAAAAAGAGATTTAGACAAACTCATACAGGTTGTTCGACAAGTCTTTGTAATGAAAAATGATTTCTGATTTAATTAAAATAAAAGGAAAATTATCAGAATTACAAAATGTCTAAAAAGATTATAAATAAGTTTTTTTTTATATTAATAAAGAAATTAATATATCTCGATCTTTGTTTGAGATAAAGAATTGTAACAACTGCTAGGAAATTTTTAAAACAAAAGATTCTAATTAAGAAAAACATTTGACTAGTTAATTCTTTGATTTTATTACTATTTAAATTTATAATTTGATTTTGTACATTGTTTTTTAAATGAAAGAAGGTTATTCTATTTTTTACAAGACATTAGCTTTCAATAAAATTACTGAACAATTAAAAGGAAAATAATCCTAGTTAAATTATTTCTGAACAAAACATATATCAGTAATTAAAACATAAAATATTAACAGGTTTATATTATGATCAATTTTAATTTAGAATACCTGGATCTTGTTGTAAAATGCTTAGAAGAGTGAAGTGTGCCTGAAGGTCATTGTGCGATGAAAATTTACATGTAGAAAACAAAACTCACAAAAAACTAGTATGATTGAACTGTAACACATTTTGAGAATTTAGAAGGATGAAAACTGTGTGATTACTGACATGAGGCCCATTTTCTATTTCGGAGATTTCATGATCAAAAAAAAAAACTTCTGTCTAATAATGTGATTTAGAAACGACTAACTTGCTAAGCGGTTGACCGGGTTCAAAGGTACAAGGATCATGTGATTGTGGATTATGATGTTCCCCGCCAGGTCTCAGCACAGGGCGGTGGCATGACCCGGAGGCGAATATCGGAAGTAGAATGTTGATAAGGCAGATTTTATATTTAAAGTCTGAAGGACGTTACAGTATTATGCTAACAGCCCAAGGGCGTGGATGACTGGAATTATTTTTGAGTTTTGAGAATTGGCTGTTGAAACTGGATAAAAAGTTTTAAAAAGAAAAACAACAAGTCATCCTTTTCATCGACAACTGTACTGCTCACAACACCATACCACTGATGGAAAATGTAAAAGTGATTTTTTTCCCTGCCAATATGACCTCCGTCATCCAGCCTATGGATCAGGGAATAATAAAAAATCTCAAACATTTTTATAGGCGTTTGCTAGTTGAGAATATCCTTACCGGAGATTACAACACTCTCAAAATCAAGCTTGACATTCTTCAAGCATCTTGAATGTGTAAACAAGCTTGGGACCAAGTGATGCTGGAAACAATAAACAACTGTTTCAGAAAACTGAGTTTGTAAAAAAGGAAAATGACGAAGAAAGTTCCGACAAAACTGCAGCGGAAACTATGGTTTCAGTTGACGGCTGGGATGACGACATCAACAATCCTGCCATCTAGTTCGAGGACTGTGTAAATGTGGATGAAAACGTCAGTTTGTGGTAAGCTGACTGATGCAGAAATCGTCGCCGATGTACTGAACTCCAAAAAACACGATGGTGACGACGCATCTGGCGATGAACCCATGGAGGACATTCCCGAAAAAAAACTGTTCCGAGTGCAGCCGAAGCAACGAACCATATAAAAGAACTTAGGCTTTTTTTTGAAAATCGAAATGACGTAAGTGACGCAGATTCCGTTCCATAAATTTGTGATGGCCGAGAGACTTAATTGTAGGAAACATGTAAAGATCTCAACCTTTTTTGAAAAGCAGTAGATACAATTTCTCTGAGACTTACTAGATTGCTAGTTAAATAGGTGAATTGTACATGTCAGTTTTATTTTATCATTTTAAACTTTTGAGGTTATTCACGAGACAGTTACTCTACTGTATTATGTCCGTTGAGGTGTTTTGTTGAATGGATACTTTATGTAGAGGTTGTACATAATATAAGCAGTTAAGTTGTTAAAAATCTATGTAAAATTATTTTTAATAAAGGTCTTTTTGTGAAAAATTAAAGTTTGAGTATTTTCTTACCCTTTTGAATGAACTTTTTTAATTCGAATTTTTTTACTGGTCTCTTGAGGTTTGAATTATCCAAGTTCCACTGTATATGGGGATGTTGAAAAGTCTTGGAACGGGTTATTATTTTTTTAACCTTTACAGATGGAACTATATAACTTGGTACACTGTTACTGGGCATAAAACACTATTTTACACACTGAGACGGAATGACAAGATCATTAGTCTCATGTCAAATTTAAAAGCAAGTTAAATTGCCGCGCTAACCAGATAGAGTGGAGACGAGGTGGTGCGGTGACATCACGCCAGGTCGAGAGTGAAACTTGCCTGCTCCGACATGAAAAGCCAAACTACCTTAGTTCCTATTTTATTAAAAAACTAAATTATTAATATAAATAAATATTCAGTAGAGTCAACCGACTAATAATATCAACAAATAAATTTAAAATCACATAAAACAAAAAAGTTATTCAAGATATTAGAAGGGCTCAAAAACCTAAAATTTGAAAAAAGGGTAAATCCAAAATTCAAAAATCGTAGAGTCATAACCAAGTGGGGAAGTAATAATAATCACAAATAAAAAATAAGTAATAATATTAATAAACAGGTGAGAATGGACTTAGAAAGTCATTCTTGGGGAGTTTTTTGAGTTTTTAGAGTTGAAGGGGGGATATATTAAAAAATAATAATAATTACAATTGAAGAGACAACAATAGGGAACAATAATATGCAATTAGATTCAAGTTTCAACTTAAAATGAGGGAGATATAATAATCACCAAAAGTAAAACTTTAAAGCCCAAAAGCGGTCAAATTTAAAGTTAAAGGGGATGTAAAAGTATATGATTATGTGTATCTAGTATATAGAATTGTAATACAACAAAGCAGAGATGATAATAGATAATGGGGGGGTTTTTATAAACAATAAACATGACGACAAAAACTTCTGAACTTCAAGGACAATAACTCAAGAGCCAAGCGAGCTACGTTAAAAGTCCAAGAAGATCTTTTCGCCATAGCAGTAGAGGAACAAAATGTATTCAAAAGAATTTCGGAAAAGGACTTATATCGGAAGTTCAAAAGTGTAAAAACAGACTTTCGATAAAAGTGCGATAACTCGCGAACGGAGCGTACGAGGACGACGAATCAAGTTCCACAAGACCCACAAGATAGAAAGGAAGAAGAATCCGAAAGGAACTTGATGTTCGGACTAGCCGTTCAAAAGTTACAGCGAGTTGTTCGAAAAAATGTCCAAATTCAAGATTTTCAGGAAAAAACATGCAGAGTGGCTCGCGCATCTTGACGTCACGGTACAGGCGATGGACTTTGTATGACCAACCGTCAACACAGTGAACACTAAATAATACAACAATTGAATTATCTATTAAAAGGTTTTTTAATAGAGAATAAAGAAGGAAAACTATTCAATAGGTAAAAACTATACCTAGTTAAATATATAGTATAAAAATTTCAGACCAAAAGGGCCTGAAAATACTCAAAACAAAGAAAAAACATTTCTTCACAAAAGGGAGGAAAAGTGGTCACGTTTTGTGGGAAATTTCCCACAGAAAGGGAGACCGAAAATTATCCGTCGTAAGACGGGTACTCTTGTGGTAGATTCGAAGCAAGGAAGACGTATCTCTTGTAGCAGACTCGAAGCGAGGAAGACGTGTTCTCCTGTACCAGACTCCAAGCAGAGAAGAAGCCACATTAGTCACTCTAATAAATTCGACTTAGAAAAGTTACAACTCATTTCGAACTTCAAGGCGACTTAGCAGATCGAAATCGAGACCAGCATTCAACTATTCAGCAGTCTACAGGACTTGGATGGAAAACAACGCATCGACATTAGACAACTTTAACAACTAACTTCAAAATCTACAAGAACTTCATATAAAGTGTGAAGGTACAATCAGCCTAAGGAATAATTCGCAAATAGTAAAATCATTTTAAATATAACTTCATTTGGGAAACTGATAAAAATTAAATTCATTAATATAATCTCTGCTTTGGTGTTATAAATATTTAATAATTAAATACGACTATTTCAGTACAGGAAAAACTATCTGTAGTCCTAGCTGGAATAGTCTGGCGTTTTCATTTGTCTTAGTATATAAGAAATATTCTGTTTTGATTTTTGTGAAATATTTTGATTGTTTTGTTTTGTTTGATTAATTTTGTTGTGGTACAAAGACTTTAGATTGTTTTTAAATTGTTTTAAAGATAAATTATATATACAATTTATTTCTCAAATTTGTTTTGTTTTCTATTATCTATTCTGTATATGCATATTACCTTGTTTATGATAAATGTTTTATGTGTGCTCTGGTTAAATATAGTTTAAAATTTTAAAGAAATTATCATCAGAACTTAAGAGCCGATGTCTTCCAAAAGGCACTTCCCCAGAGAAAGAGAGTGTTAATTAAGAGAAATAGTAAAATTATCGAGCATTGAAATAAAATTCAGGGAATTTTGCGAATATTAAAAGGTTGTAAGTTTATGAGGACAAGCTCATGCTTACAAAAGCCAAGTAGTGCAATATCTTTGATTAAAGAAAAAGTAAAAGTGAGCATCTTGGTCTTGTCCGCGTTAGTGCAAAGTTAGGTGAGAACTCCCGATGGGGCGGTTGTAAAGCGAGGTTAAAAGGGGGGGCGGAATTCGCAACAGGCAGTGAGCGTACGCGGCAACACACACATATATATGTGTGTGAGTGTGTGTGTGTGTGTGTTTTGTTGACGACCTCCACGTAGCAAGTGAAGATTCTGATGATGGGATTATGGTTCTAGAGTATGTAAATACGTAAATAAATCAGATATACAAAAGTCTTTACACGATGAACAAAGTATGTTTAATTAAGATAGACTTGGATACCAAAAACAATATGACAATATAAAGCACCAATTATTGTAATTAACCCATGCCTACCTTATTATTTAGTTGCAGTGCTGAATTTTTGTAACACTTAGCAGTTAGTATAAAACAACCAATATCTTCTAAGAAGTCATTTAGATTGCTGTTTAGTCTTAAAAAGTCCATAGTTTCTGTTGGAAATGTTAATCCAAAATAGTTTCCTAAAAATGGCAAGGTACATAAATTACAAATTTAACTTATATATTCAGAATGCAAAAAAAATAGGAAAGGTAGTTAGTTATTCCTATATTGTATAACCTTATTATCAACATATATGAAGTTTTTTTTGGTAAATTTGTTAAAATCAGAATATAAAACATTTCAAACCTCTAGGTCATTACAGCCCTATAAAAAATTTAAAAAACGAAAAGAGCACAAATTAAAGAACACTAACCCTGGAATATTCTAACAGCATCAGGGACAGAATACAGGGATGAAACACAGGGATATTACCCAAAACAACATGAATTTTTGACAACATAATTGTAAAGTAGCAAGATAAGAAGTACCAGTTGCAGTTGCTTCGCCAAAAAATAAAGGCCCATAAACTTTCTGCCGGGATATAGCACAAAAAACATTCAATTTAGGGGAATCGCGTTGCACTTGTACAATTGCGTGAAGTTTTTCTGAGCCCCAAATCCGCACATTATGAGTGTTCACATGTCCACTAAGGTGAAAGGTCGATTCATCACTGAAGACAACACTATCCAGAACATCATCATCGTCATGTAACAACATTTTGTTAGCGAAATTGGGACGTAAACCATGGTCTGCAGGCTTTAGAACCTGTAACATCTGCAAACGATAAGGACGTAGTTGTAAGCGTCTATGTAAAACTCTCCAAACAGTTGTTACCGAAATTGCTAATTCACGACTAGCCTTCCGAACGGATTTCTGTAGGCTACGCGTGAATGACTCTCGCACTTGCTCAACGCTCTCTTCACTAACTCTTGGTCATCCCGTACTCTTCCCCTTACAAAGGCAACCGGTAGCTTCAAACTGATGATACCATCTACGGATGTTATTATCTACCTGGGGAATCACAACCGAACTTAATACAGAACGCACGTTGCACAGTAACTACAGATTCCGTCTTTGCAAACTGTAAAACACAAAAAGCTTTCTGTTCACTAGTCGCCATCTTTGCCACTAGCGCTTTCTAACGGATGGCGGCGAAAACATTGCGTGGACATGCGCACTGGTGCCAACAAACAAAACTGTTTGAGTTGCTGTTTCATTTGATGTATCATTTATAGCTGTAACTGTAGTGTAATAAAAATTATAAGGCGTTAAAACCCCGCTATTCATTTTGAAACACCCGGTATCGGTATATCAATAAAAAATGGACATAATGAACTATTTTACTGCCAGTGGTTTAGGTTGCACTACATCATTTGACTAATTAATGTAGGCTGCACCATGACCCATACTTTGTTATTGAAGTCCCAAACAGGTTAGGTGAAGTATTTGTTTTAAAGTGAAGTGATTAAATCAGTTGCTTAATTGGAAAGCTGTACACATAGATAAACATTTGAATCTTTAAACTATCTTCACTCATACCAGAAAAGTTTATCTACTACCATCAAAGTTTAAAACACCTTAGGACTTCATTTGCTAAAATTAGCTACTTTCCATCAACACACACTCTTACATATAGAAATGGCAATTAAATGGGAACACAAAATTTGCCTAATTTATAACTAGTCAATTTTACAAATAAAGTGTACATATGTTCTATTACAATAATATTCAGTTATGTATTAGTTTTTATAACAAGAATGGGTATCAGGCTCAAAGCCTTGATAACAAATTTGCTCTTAGAATAAATATCTAAATCAAAAAGTTATTCTAGCTTATCGTTTAAAGTATAGAACCCAGAATTCATAAATTGGTTATGACAGTTAATTTTCAACTTTGCAGTCATTAACTGGCCTAGATTTTAAATGTAAAATTATACGTCTCACTTTACAGTTAGTTTAAAAAATTTAAATCGAACAACAAACTAATTACCTTTTGTATATCAATCCTTATTTTATGGCTACTAGCTCTTATATATTATAACATAAATCTAATTGAGTTAAATGAGACTAAATACCTGCTGTGTTGATTATAAAATTCTTCCTTGCATCATTATTAATAACTTCCATTCTCTTGGATGCATAAATTGTTTAATTTAAAAAAGAATCACAGTATTCTTTCTATGTTACTATACGGTACCTAAAACATTTAAATGCAAAATAAATCGTATCTTACTAGAGAGGCCTAGGATCACTCAATTAAATATTCAATTATTTATACATCCTTCTTTCTTAACACTTTCATAAAACTAAGTAGCCTATCTGTAAAATAAAACTTGTCATATTCTTGCATTGCATATATATATATATATATATATATATATATGCATATTCAAATTGAACTACATATTCGTAGTCTTGAATGGATATTAAAATTTCTCGAAACCTTATAGATTTGTTTAAAAATTTGAAAACTCATAAAATTTGAGTTGAAATAAATAACTAACCATTATATTTATTCTCTATTATTACTTGAACAAATTATCTTGGTCCACACATAAAGTGATAGGCATAGGCCTATCAATATTTCTAGAACATAGGCCAGACATTTTAGAACAAGTTACCTTTTATATATTACATATAGCGATTTGGATATATATATATATATATATATATATATATATATCTATAAATCAGAGTCAAATTCACAACAGGTACATACAAACATAAAGCACACAAACAAAAATTAATAACTATAATAAAATGTAGCCTACCCATCTGTTTATATAGGCCAAAAATAATAGTTAATTAAAGTATGACTTGTCAATACCACTATTTAAACGCAATACAATATATTAATAATAATACTTTATTATAACAAACTATTACACAACTTTCAACCATGAATAAACACCTGTTATTTTCTCATCAATATATTTTTGTCTTCCTCCTTTCAGTATCAGCAGTTGAATGTTTGCAATTCATGTAACTATGACAACAAACAACACAAAACAAAACGAAGTGGCAACTGTGGCAAGTTCTAAAAAACACTTTTAAGCGGGAATTTCAAAAAATAATATCCCAACTATTCATAGTTTTCAAAATGACCGCCACAAAAACAGAGTGGTTGCAACGAACATTAATTATATAACCTACCTAACAATTCATTACCTACGATTTTGATTATTATATTGATAATTTAATTCTGTAAATTTTCAGGCATGTAATGAATTATTGTAATTTTCGGAGGATTTTATATTTCAATGAATTTGTTATACATTAAATCATTATTTTGTTTTAAATTAATAATAGTAATTATATAATAATTATTTTAAAAAATGAATGTAATTTTTTTTTTTTATAATACAGAAAGGAATTTTTTTATTGATATATAAATTAACCCAGTTAAACAAGTTTAACTCTGTAATGCTTATTGTTTGCATATTAAAAATGTTAGGTGTTTGGTAAATCTAGGTTCAAATTTTACTTTGCAATATCAACCTGTTACACAAATATGTTTTCAAACTTCAACAAATGATTTCCTTGCAAACACGTGTTGACGACAAAATATTGCCGATTTTTGTTGCGTAAATGAAAACAGCTCTAATTTTGTCTGCAACAAAACAAGTTGCAGACAGATTTGGGGTGTCTGCAACTAAATTTTTGTTTTCCACCGAGAGTCGGTAAAGATCAAAGAATTGCAACAAATGTTGGCAGTATGTGTCGTTGACAAAAGTTGCAGTGACCAATTACTGTGCAACAAAAGTTGCAGACATCCCCTCAGTCCCCCGCTCCACCACCCAGTACCACGTGACTGTCCTGGCGCTGGCGATGCCGCATTCAGTATCGCTCACTAGGCGGATACAGTTTAACGTATTGAAGTATTCAAAATCACTGCTGGCCATCCTTAAAAAAATCTTCACAAATCCGTCCTTTCTCAGTTCACCTGTCAACGAGTCACAGTCATCTTCCTTCAAATCTTTCAACAAGTCACTTCCACTGTACACGCATCTTGCTCTTAATGAAGGCCTTACCCAGCACCTACGGGGAGAACGTTGTTTTGCCAATATCACACAGCATGCCGCTACAATAACAGCATCCTCCATGCCAACACTCGCCATCTTGACTGACTGGACGAGTGTTGCCTTTCTGTTGCAGATAAAAGTTGCAGTGGAACAGAAGGGACAATGCATTTTGTCTGCAATAAAAAGTCGGCAACAAAATGTTACAGACCAAAATTCGCAGACTAAATGTCTGCAACTCCAGTGTAAACGCGGCTTTACAAAATATAATTTTATAAACTGTGCATATAGCAGGTTTTGCTTTTGGGCTACTTAATATGTATCAAAATATTTGATCATGAATAGGCTACATGATCAGTTGATTACTATAATTAGAAAGGAAGACAGGTAAAATCAAACTTATTTTAGTCAGTTTTACCTAGTTCCATTATAAGGTAATCTCCTTTCACCTGGTACTGTTGAGATATACATTGTAGCATAATATGTTAGTAATGTCTCTCCTACCCATGTAACTTTTGTATAAAATTAAATAGAGCCAAACCCTTTTAAAACTGTCAACTAGGTGATCTGAAATTTCTTTTATGATAGTTTGGAATTTTGGGGGTACTAAACATTTTAAAATAAGAATACTCATCTTGTGACAAGTCAAATTAAAGGGCATAAAAAAGGTAAAATTAACAGGGCTCAAAATATTCTTTGGATGGTCATAATCAACATGGTGGCACAAAATGTGTTTGATATTTTAAAATTATAAAATGGCTAAATATGTGAACTCAGGACAGGTTTTTTATTGTTCGCTAAGAGGCTTCTTAGCCTCAACGTACAACGTTGAACTGAATTTGACCCATCTCTCAAAAGTATGGTAGTTTTGGGCACACAAAAAAGAACCACAATATGTTATATAATCAAATTAAATTGCTTTCTAAGGCAAAACTAATGGCACCAACAAATTTCACTTAAACGTTATTAAAAATTTTATTTCCAAATGTGGATGACATTTTACAAAAATGTTATTGTATTTTTACAGTTAATTGGCTGTAATATTCGTATTCACAGTTTCCTTGTGATTATTTACTGTTGAAACAAAATATAACTATCTCATACTAACAGTAAACTGTGTATTAACTATGTGTTTATAATTACATAAAACGAGGAAATACATTGTTTGCAGAATTTACATGTGAGAAGTTGTATCTTATTATATTTATCAATAGAATAAGTCTACCCATGGTGATCTCTCTTAGGGAAACACTGATCCAAAGACAATATCCCTGTCCCAAAAACAAGATTACTGTCTTCCATCCTACCCATTTGGACAATGTGTTACCTTTTTTCTTCTGTATTTATTGTAACACTAAATACATTTATATAATTATGGATATTACAAAAATTGGTATATATTACTGTCAGAGTCAAGTTCGGAATAATGATTAGATAAAAAAAAAATTTTAAAAAATCTAATCATGATGGCATATTACTCAATACTGAGTGTTTCTATATTAAAGACAAATATCATAATTAGTAAGGAAATGGAAAGTTATTTTAAAGGAAATAATAAACGCTTGTACAAACCATAATAACTAATTATTCATTAAATAACATTGCTAATATGTACAAAATCTATACATTGATTCATTCGTGTACTTCCCATGGTTTTTCTGGACGGAACTGGTCAGTAGGTTGAGGATCTTTGTACACTTCAGGTTCTGATAATGTTATACCTTCCTTCTCCAGTTCTTCAACAAAGTCATTTAGCTATATAAAAAATACTTAATATTATAACTGTTTAAAGAGATTACGACAATATCATACATATAGTTAATCTTATCTACTACACTATGATAAATACATTATATAAACAACACAACATTCACTCTTATACATAAATATTATATCAAAAGTAATAACACATCATAATATATTATAATAGTTTGTTGTTTTTACTTCATACTAATGATTTAATCTTTTTTATTTAAAAAAATAAATAATAATAATAATTTTTAAAAAACTTGTAATGTTTGATGATGCTTGACCTTTAAGAGTCATCTAATAAATTGATTCATCTTCAAAAATTTGAAATGTTTCGAGTGGTTTTAAAATGGAACAGTAGCAAACAGCTTATAAGATATTGTACTTAAAACTAATTTAATAAAGTTTTCAAAATATTCATAGTAAAAATTTAACATGTAAAAGACATTCAACTGAAGATAAGTTTTTGGGTGTTTTTGTGGATCACAACATGGATATTTCATTTTGCTTATGTATTTTAAAAACTTAACACGATCTATTTTGTGTTAAAGAGAATGTGTGATCTAACTGGGACTGACTGTGGTATTCAGGTGTGGAGAGGTTCTCTTAACCTTAGAAAAGTATTTTTAATTGTTTAAACAGAAATAAGAATATTAACTATATATCACAATCTTTAGAATCATGTAGAACCCGTTCATCCTTCTGTCAAATTTATATGTTTTCATTTTTATTCTAATTTTTTTCACAAACTTTAACGAAATGAAATAATGTGACACATTATTACAATACCAGACACAAGCAACATAACTTGCTATTACACAAACTCGTATAACTATAATGAGTGCTGTAATTCAATGGAAAGTGTTTTAATAGTTTGCTAGAAAATTTTAATTCTCTTCATGATTTCAAACATTTAAAAAGTTTTTTGGAGACAGCATTTTACTTTATCGGAGAGTTTCTTGATGTTTAACATTTCGTCAGTATGTTTTAACTGTATTGATTTTATGTGTTATATTTGTATGTATGTATTTATTATCTGTTTAAAACTTATTGCAGCCTTCATAAATTGACATGTCCGACACCTTCTAGGTCAACGGAATGAATAAAGATGATTATTATTAATAAACAAAAACTAATGGGATAATAATGTTTTCCCTTAGAAAAATAGAGGAACTGAAAGTGATAGCATATACAGATGATGTTACGGCATGGGAAGAAACTAAGGGAGAACTAGTCAGATTGGACATAAATTTGGAAAAGAATAAGATATTGAGGGTGGACAGAAATAATGAACCAAAAAGAAAAGTGACACTGCAAGGAAAGGATTTTGAATGTTAATAACATAGGAAGCATAATCACCACCGATGATAAGATAAAAGAGGTTAAGACAAAGGATATAGAACAGTGGTCTGTTTTACAACATGGTGGAAGATATAATATGGCAATGGAACATAGAAAAAAGACCCAAAATATTGATCTATTAAGTATGCTATAAACCAATTTTAACATATGGGACAGAGACATGGTCATTGACAAGACCAGACTGTAGGCAAGCCGAGTAGATATTATGAGAGAAATAGAAAATGTCATAAGAAGGGATAGAATAAGGACAGGCTCAAGGTTGAATCATGAGACATTCAAGAGCAAAAGTTTCCAAGAGTTTGGGCACATAATGAGGATGGAGGAAATCAGAATGCATAGAAAAACAGTAGAGAGAATAAAAAAGAAAGAATATTTATGAGAATACCATAACAAGATGGTAGGTTCAAATTTAGGAAGACATCCAAGCCAATGGAGTAGACTAGAGACAGGTCTTCTCCTGGTGTGGAAATCAGACTCTTCATCTCTTCAACTATCTCTCTAGCTTTAAACTTTGAGACCGGCCGATCTGATTTTTATGTGGTTTTCATTCCTATACATTATTTGGTCAGGTTTATTTTTGGATTAAAATTGGTCCAAGTTAAATACATTTTATCATGTTTAAGTTGGTACATAATTAAAATCTTATTTACAATTCAAAGCATTATTAATATTGTTTTAGAGGTTTCACAATGGTAAGTGGTTTTAGTTTCAACGCAGATACGGGATGTGAATCTGGAAAGAATAGCAAAATCAAAGCAGGAATTCCAATAGTTTATAAAGATTATCCACCTTTGATGAGAATAAAGTGTGGATAATCATAATATTAATAATAATCATTCTATTGTTAACTGCTCTGATCAATGGACATGTTTACCACTAGTGTTCATGTGTTTGTTTAGGAATGTTTTTTTTAAATTTTGGCTCTTTTATAGTTCTTATAGGTCTATCTATTTTGTACGCTGTTTTAGAAAAGAAAAGAGAAAAAGCCTTAAAAAATGATGTGCTAATATATATATATATATATATATATATATATATATATATATATATATATACCTTTATATGTTTCAAATATAATTAACTTGACTTCCAAGTGGGTGAAGCCACGAGGACAATGAGTCTGTTATATAAATCTGTGACCAAATAAATTTTCCTAGGATTTTCATTATTCTCTTCTTTCCTTAGTCTATTCAAAGTTTTTAATTTGGGACTAAATAATTTTTTTTTTGGTTATCAATATTTTTTTCCTTGTTGTTTAAAGATGAAAAACTTCTGTTATCACAGTCTTATTAAATAATAAAGACTCTGTAATACTACCACCTTACAGACAATTTTTCCAGATATTGAGTAGATATCTTTCAATATGAGTAGATATTAAGTTTTAAAAGAAATCTAGCAAAACTCTATCCTTTGTATAAATTCTACCCTTCATCATGCCATACAAAAAAGGAAGAAATATTTCTTATTTACTTTAGTACCAGGATTCCTTTCAATATCCACCATGAATTCAATAATGCCAGCTTCATGGCATCTCTGTGCCAACACTCGAGCCAGGTTAACATAAGCTGCATGATCAGTATTCCTTAAAATGTCAAGTAAAAAAATTAGGTTACAAAATGTGTTTTTTTATATTCATTGTTTAACCTTAGAACTACTTATATTTTAATAAATATCTTTTGTGTAGTCAATTGTAGTTATTGTTGTTATTACACTTAGCTATATGTTTAAAGACACATTTTTTATGTGTTTTAATGTTGTGTGATGTTTTGTTCGTAATTGAGATAGCCTGATGATGCTGCCTGTATGCAGCGAAACATGTAGCTAAGTGTAATAACAAAAAAGACTGTTTTTAATATTAAATTTTGATAGGGTGACTACTTTTATATTGACAATATTGATTGTACAGTTGATATAAAATTTAGAAATGGATATAACAAAGTTTGTTCAAAGATAATCAACCTGAATTTTCCTGCGGAAACAACTGTAACATGGAAGATGACATTCAATGGTAGGTGGAAGGTACTTTCAGGCATGAAGTTTTTCTTGCTCGACCAGAACAACAGTTGCTGGCAATCTGTCTGTGTGTGAGACAGTGTACGCAATGCTCTTTGGATTTTAATTTTTTGTAAAGTCCTTTACAGCTTTAAGAACAGCCATAATTCACAAGAAGCTATGATAGAAGAATAGCGAGCTGGAATATCAACTGAGGTGAGAGCCCCAATTATAAGTCTTGGTCTAGAACTACTTTCAAACACTTAACCTTTGTTCCGTATGGTTTCCACTACTTGAGTATAGCTCAAATCGTTCCATCATATTCCCGAAAATTCAATGAGAATACTCCTCTCATTCAATGGGAAATTCTCTGCGGATGAAAAACAAATTAATACATAGGCATGACAGTACCTTCCTTCCATCTACACAATGATGGAGTTATTTACCTTATATATTTTATTTGTTTCTACAGGAAAACTTCAAATCTGATTCTCTTTGAACAAACTATGTAGAATTGCACTTTTCGTCTGAAACACAATGAATTATTAATCGAATACTATATATTTATCTTGTTTGTTAATCTTCTATTCATTAAAATTTTAATTAAAATAATCGGGAGAAATAACATTTTAAATTTCAGGGCCTATGAAAAAATTAATTATTATTTATTTTAAATTTACATATTTTAAATTGGGATAGTTTAGAGCACTTGTAAGTTGGCTGTTTCTAAACACCATTTGACAAATATTATACTTTTGGTTCTGTGAACATTAGACCTTGATCTTTATAAGTTTTAATACATTAAATAAATCGTTCTTTTAAACCCAATGGGCCTAGAGTGCAAACATGACACACTATAATGATCATAGACAAAGAATTAACAGTATTTTTATTTCTATTGTTAATGGTAAAAACCCATTGTGATAATCATCACTTAGTAACAGTCACTGTATACTTGAAAAGGAAACACAAATAACAAGGAAAATAATAAAAGTTATATCCTTTATTATGGGTGGCTTGGCTTCACAATGTCATTGTGATTTAGTATTGATTAGGATCAAAGTGGTAGTAAGTATAGTCACCTGCTGTACAAAAAACCCTAAAATTCTGATTACTTACCTTAACTGAAAAATTCACCTTTACTTCCATCTGAGTATAGGCTGAGTTTGTTGGGTAGTGAAATCTAATTAAAAGTATATGTGTACGATAGAACAAGAAAAATAAATACATAAAAAATTTAAAACTATGATTTTAATTTTAATTTCTTTCTCTCTTTATTCTGAGCTTTGCATAGATAAGTTACTTACCTGTATAAATATTTATTGATAGCCCACTCCTTAGTTGAAGCAGAAACTGCTACACTGCCAGTATTGTGGACAATTTCGCTACTTATATGGCGATTTCCTACAATCACCTTCAACCTGGAAATGATCATTCAGCCTAAATATTGCAACATAATTTTTTGTACAAATAACATAAACATTGTTTAATAAATTAACAAATAACAACTTTTAGAATATTTTATACAATCATATTAAACAAACAAACGAGGTTACAGGAATGAGCATGATTTGAACATATTTTCAATTTCTAATAATTATGCTTGCTGTCACAAAGAATCTAAAGCTTTGTAAATTTGGTTTATTTATGTAACTCAATCTGTCCTTGATTCTGACTTGCTACTTTGCGACTGAGGTTATATGTTTCAACATGTTATGTGTTTCAGCATGTCATGTGTTTCAGCATGTTATGTATTTCACCAGGTTATGTGTTTCAACAGGTTATTTGTTTTAGCAGGTTATGTGTTTCAGCATGTTATGTGAACAGCAGGATAAGTGTTTCAGCATGTTATGTGTTTCACCAGGTTATTTGTTTTAGCAGGTTATGTGTTTCAGCATGTTATGTGAACAGCAGGATAAGTGTTTCAGCATGTTATGTATTTCACAAGGTTATGTGTTTCAACAGGTTATTTGTTTTAGCAGGTTATGTGTTTCAGCATGTTATGTGTTTCAGCATGTTATGTGAACAGCAGGATAAGTGTTTCAGCATGTTATGTATTTCACAAGGTTATGTGTTTCAACAGGTTATTTGTTTTAGCATGTTATGTGTTTCAGCATGTTATGTGAACAGCAGGATAAGTGTTTCAGCATGTTATGTGTGTCAGCAGGTTATGTGTTTCAGCATGATATGTTACAAGTTAAAAAATTTACTAATCTCTTAAATAATATCTACCCTACGCTCAAGTTTACTACTGAAATAGAGAGCAGCAATAGCCTAAACTTTATTCATATCACCATCACCAAAACAATAACAAACACGGTTTTCATGAATTCAGTAATCAGACACAAACTAACCACACTATACATAATACTTCTAACCACCGGATATCACACAAATTGGGAGCTTACAATAGCTTCATACAGAGGGCCATCATCATACCCATGAACACAGAGGACTTTGACAATGACATTTCAACCATATCCCCACCATATCCCACTATGCAACGGATATGATTCCACATTAAATACTATTAAATAAGGACAAAAAAAATCAATAAACCGACTTCCACTAAAGAACAACATAAATATATCAAATGAAATTCAACCATATACTAGACCGACCAATAAATACTAACAACACTTTCCATAAATACGGCTACAAAGTCATTCATCGTTCCGCAAACAATCTGAATAACTTCCTGAAAATAAAATCTAACATCAACAGCGATAAATTTTTGAATAGTGGAATATACTAATTCTCTTGTAATGACTGCGCTCAAATATAAGAGGACAAACTGGACGAGCTTTTAAAACGAGATTCAAGGAACATTCTTCTAACCACAAGAAAGCAATGTTAGATTGACAAACCTCAAACAATGCAGAAAATTTAATTAATAAAAACCACATATACACAGATATAGAAACAAATTTACAAATAATACAAACATATTAGAAGAATTCCAAATCTATATGGAGTGCAAGAACAACCCGTGCAACATGTTAAACGATTGAATTTTCTTCCAACCCCATCTATGATGTAATCGCCAACTTAACAATAATAAAAACCAACAAAACTGTATAACGATAAGATTTTGAACCACGATACTATGTTCAATTATTCACCAGTCTCCTATCTGGCGCACAGTAGGAACACACTCTGCCCACAAACTTTCTCAAATAAAAATTTATTATCTAACGAAGAGTTACACTAGGATCTTGTGAAGTGTTGTGTTATAGTACGACCGCAAGGAGAACCGAGGCAACTTAAGATGAGTGCGGGGAGGTAATTCCTAGAAAGGCCATATCTAACTCACTATCCTCATTTTCTTTCGTTCATTTCCTCCGTATTATTCAGCTTATACAAATATTTGGCTGTTATTATTATTTTTTTTTATAAATATTATTTTAGCATATTTCATTTTTAACATTCACAACACGATATTTTTATTACAGAATATTTATTAATTATTAAAAACTAGATTATTTGGACAAATTCTTAATTATATGGTACGACAGTGTACAACATTAAATACATTTTTATTAATATCTAAATGCAATTGTTCATTATTATAATTACATTATTAAATATTAATTAACAATATTTTTAAAAGTGAAAATAAGTAGTTCTTTTTGTAAGCCCATGCAAATACATTTATATTGTTTACACTGATGACCGACGGTACTTGATAGAATTCCATTTTAACAAATAAAACACAATTTTTCTTTTGTAAAATTCTACAATTTATTTGGTCTAGCAGACCATGGTTTCGCCAGTTACGGCATTATCATGGTATTTGATAATGTTATTATTATTTCATAATGCCGTAACTGGCGAAACCATGACCGGTCGGCTAGACCAAATAAATTGTAGAATTTTACAAAAAAAAAATTGTGTTTTATTTGTTCAAATACATTTACTCTATTTTTTTTTATTTTAAAGTATTTATATTTCAAATTAGAACTCAAAATGAAATTTAAAATAAAACATTTTTATTACTTTCATTTATTTTTTTACACGATTTGCGCAAAATATGAATGTGCAGTGAGGCACTGTTTTTAAAATTAAGCTAAATGGGTAGTACACACAGGCAAACTGATAAGTTCAACCTCTAAAGATGCGACAACACCCAGCAAAAATCAACCTTACAGACTGTTCACTGCATACCTCTCACCTCGGTTCTCCTGGCGGTCAGACTATAGTAGTGTGAATACAGATCGAGTTTATTTTAACAGAATTATATTATCATTGTTATGTCAATTTAAATGCATTACAATCACACTATATATTATCCACAACAGTTTAATTTAAATTAAAAGAGTAATATTTATTATTGTTTAAATTTAACTAACTCTAGAAAAATAAATTGTTTAATGCAATTATTATAAAGCAATAATTCATAAATTTGGGATTAAATACCTTGACTCTTATTTTGTTTAAATCAACAGAAAATACCCTTGAAAGATATGCTTTGATTACAATCCCCGAAATGGTTATGGAATGTTTTAAATAAATTTATTTAGCTCGAAATAACTTTTAAGTCCATTGGCCAACAAGGAAAATGATTTATGACTTTTAACATGTTTTTGTGATGTTTTTTATTTATTATGACGACGTTTTAATGGACGTATTAAATGTGAACTGTGTATTTTTTGACATTTAATATGTGTTTTGTGTACAATTTAATATGTGTTTGATAATGTATAAGTAATGAAACAACTATAACATGTCTAACCCAGAACAAGGATACATAATATTATATTTCTAAACATAATTAATATAATTAATTAATATAAATAGCCTATTTTAATAATTACTTGTGCCAGTGTTTATGTCCAGGTTTATCTAAATGTAAACCATCAGGCTTTAGAGCTATCCTTAACTTCTCCAAATTACGTGGATTCCTATTGTAGACATGTGGACAGATGTCACTGTTACTAGTTGACTGTGAAGGAGATGAAGAACACAACCTCGTTAAACTTGCATTTTGACTGGGAACAAGTCTTCGAATGTATGATGACATATTTTGTAGATTCCTGGCCTGTTAAAAAAATTAAATTACTAATCTGCCGCAAAAGTTATAATTAGGCTATTAAATGAAATAATAAACCATAAAATTAGATTTAATACATCAGTAAGTTTGGCATACTGCAGCACTTTTAAAAGTAAGATTTATTTATTGAAATTATATCTCCGATAGGAATAAAACGGGGTCTCACATGAGCTAAGTTATTATGATGTAATAATCAGTTGTTGGACATTTGGCAGAATTTACAATTGTTGTGGTGTTTTAAAACAGTTTCGTTCAAAATCAAAATAATTAAGAATGAAATATGTATAATATTTATGCCAAGTTAAGGTGAATGTTTCATGGTGCGACAAGAGCTGTGACATAGACACTAGCAAGCAAAGTTGTACAGGAACATACTTTGTTCACTCTTGTAAATCCAAACAAACACAATTTTCAAATATAAAAAATAATAAATTTTTTAAATATTTAGATAGAGAAAGTAAATCTAGGAAGAATTTGTAAATAAAGAAATTTAATAAATTTAAAACTGTAAAAGTTATAAGTGAAAATCTTTTGATGTAAAAATTAAAATTTTAAACAAACTTGAATTCAAAAAAACTAATTCCAAAGAAATAAAGATTATAAGTAACAGAACAATTATCAATACAACAATAAAGAAAGAAATAATTAATTTGGATAGGAAAAATCCAATAAATTTAGAAAATAGTAAAATCAGTTTTCAGAAAAACAAAAATTAGTTTTTCAAAACTTAAACTAGACTTTATAGTGAGAAGAGAACATAATTGGAGAATTTGAAAAAAATTCAATAAATAGTTTAAGGATTGAATTCTTAAGCCTGATTTACACGGGTAGAGTTGTTGGTAGAGTAGAGTTTCTAGTAGAGCTACTTTCTTGACCACTCTACCGATTTTAAACAAGCGACTGTTCACACATAGTAGAGTGTTGATGATAGTTTGTGAACTGTGTGTTCCTCCTCAATTCCTCAAAATGAGTGTTGTTGTAAAGAAACGGAAATTAATGAGAGTCATTCCTAGATTTTTAAGTATCCTTATAAGAGTAAAAAAATCCTAACAAAATTCAACAAAACAGCAACAAAACCAGTCACAAGACAGCGTCACTCTACCAGAAACTCTACTCTACTGCCGACGGATCACGTTTACACAAGTATAGTGTGCAGGAGAGTGACAATTTTGCTAGTGGTGGGGGAAGTAGAGTAGAGCTACTTTCCCACATGCTGCTATTAACTATACTCTACTACCTACTAGCTACTAGACGCTAGTGAGTGTTTACATGAGTAGAGTTACTCGACTAGAAACTCTACTCTACCAACAACTCTACCCATGTAAATCAGGCTTTACTTCGGGGTTAAAAGTTAATTTTCATTCAAACGTACAAAGTGAGAAAACTATATTCCAAGTGACTCCCAAAAGGTGGGGTTTATTATTTTGCTGCAGAAGTGTTCCCCGTTGCAGTGTGACCAATTTTGAGCGAAAACTATTTTAAATAATCCAGGTAACTATGAAGTTCATGGTGTGAACTATGAGAATCATTTGTTTTCAGGTTAGCGAAAAACACAATAGTGCTGCTGAAATTCATAGCCAACTTGTTAAGGATTATGAGCCATATGTTATGTGTGATAATAAAGTAAGGCATTGGTGTAACTGGTTTAGGGAACAAAGTTCAAAGCAATGAGGGTAGTGGTCACTCAACAGTATAACTGATAGTTTAGTGAAACAAATTAATACAAAAATTTGTGAAAAACGGATATATATATATATATATGGTTTCAAAACTATCTTTTAATTTTCCTAACTTTTCATCATTAGTGATTTACGACACTGTGTCAGAGAAACTTCATTACAAAAAAAGTGTGCTTTAGATCAATAATTGTTTTGCAGAATTTTGCTAAGAAAAAGAATTAGCTGTATGAACAGATTGTTTCCCAACCAACAAATAGGTTTTGTACACAAATGTTAAGTCAAAACAAAAGTCAATGCACTCTGGAGACACTCATCTCCTAGACCAAAGAAGTTTAAGCAGCCACATTGTGCTTTAAAAATTTATGACAACTGTTTTTGAGATAAATAAGGGATCTTATTGATTGATTTTATAGAATGTGGAGCAACTATTAATGTTGAAAATTTAGATGAGCCATAGAAAACAAAAGACATGGCTTGTTATCCAGTGGGATCTTGTTTTTGCATGATAACACTTAACCTCATGTAGCAGTCAACATGTTCAATTGTTTCAAAAATATAGTTTCTGACCATGTTGGTGAGCAATTTAATATATAATTATTATAACACCACATTTCTTATATTAAAATATAGTAGGTAATCAGCCATTCTAAAGTAACGGAGGTTACGAACGAACAACAATTTTGTCTAAGCAAACCTATTAAACATTTATATATATTCATTAAATACAGTTCACCAATTTAGCATTTTATTTAATAAATATCTTAGTATAGTTTTGTTTGCATACACCAAATAATAGATGTTATATCACCTTTTGAAGATGGTAACGGAGGTTACTCAGAAAAAGAACTCATATGACCTTAATTTACAATCATAAAAATATCTGTGAATTTACAAATTACAAAAATTTTTAATACCTTATTCTCAAAAAGATGCTCGTTTGGTAGATGTATATTTTTTTCAAACCTTTTGCAAAAAAATAATTTTAACTGATTATAGAAAGAGTAACGGAGGTTACTAGTGCAATCCAGATTGCAGTTTTCTGCTTCTATGTCATCTACAAAGCTGATTTTCACAGTAACTTATATCTTATATAAAGAGCTAGGTTTGCAAATGAAAATTATCTAGTTTTTATCACAAAATCATGTATTTGAACAAGAAAATAATCAGTTCATCTACGCTACTGTCATTAATTGTTTGCATCATTTTATTACTATTCCATGACATATTTTTTAGTAAGACGTTAAGAAAATAAAACAAGGAGAAGATTACATTTTTATGTTATTTACAACTTACAGATAAAAGTGACAAAAATGCAAAATCCTTTAAAGGAATAATAGTGGTCCCTTGGTCAACACTGGGTGCTTCTGTTCTCACTTTAAGCCTCCCACACTTCTTCAACGGGCTTCTGAAATTCATACTGAACGCGGTTGAGGCCGGCTATCTTTACATCAGGAGTTTTTAAAATTATTTTTATCTGTTCAAACTTTATGAACTTTACATCATTTTCGTCCATTCTAAGTATTTATTTGGAACTTCCACACGCACGCATAAACATAACTTGTACTTCACCTTCTTCCTCACAAACAGTACTCTGGCAAACACCAACATAATTGTACACATTTCTCTTTGCTTCACCTGTTACTTCCACTAGAACAAAAGTGTCAGGAGTGATGTTACTAGCTGTAAGTTGAAATCTACTAACTTTGGTTGCTGATGTACTAGGCTCAACGTTGTTGTAGTCCAAGTCCAACTGTTCAAACTCTTCCTCGTCCGATGAAAATACTTCTGAGTATCTTAGTCTATGGTTCCATCTCATAGTATTCTTCTTCTTCTTCTGTTTCTGAGTCTAGTATATTATTCTGTGCAATTTTGATTGTGATGTAATACCAGCAAGAACGTGGGTAGCATCATCCTTCTCAAAATAATGTAATGAGTTTAGACCTATTACTTTGTCCTTCTTCTTCTGTTTTACATTGTATTCCACTTTTCTTGCTCTTGCACCTCGACTGTTGAGAACATGTTCATTTTGAGATATTTCTTCTTTAGAGACAAAGTAACATGGGTTTTTTTACATGTTCTTGTGGCCAGTTCGTAATATTCTTTGGCAGAGTTAACATTTAGATTTTCTGATTTAATCTTATGCCAAAGAGTATTCTTCAGTGCTGCACCAACACCATCTACAGCACCTTTGCCATGAGATGCAGCAAAGGTTGCCCACTCTACAAACTGACAGCCAAGATCTTCTTCTAGGTAGCAAAGGTTTGCCCCCGTGTACCTGCTCCTAAACTGGCTAGATGCGTTGTCTGAAAATATTATCAAATGATCTACCAAGGGAAATGTAGACTTAATGAAATCGCCTATAACCTTTAAAAATGTCCATACTGCACACTTACTGTGATCGAGGTCGTCACTAATGATTACAAGTGATTCGGTTGTATTATTGCTCCAAATTACACACGTAAACACAGTCACATGGCGTTTTTTCCAATGTGCTGATTGAATCTGGTTCTGAGCTGTTAGAGTTGCGTTCTGATGTTAGACCTGAACAACCGCTTCAGTATCATCTCGATTTTTACAATCTTCAAAATACTCATACCGGTACTGAACTTTTTTTACTAAACAATGCATCTTAAAAGATGGTAAAACTGTTTGTTGGTTTCATTGATCAAATCTTTAAGAGAACATACTTGTTCGGTTAACTGTAAGTATCCCTCTTTATCTTCCCACTTTTTTCTTTTGGCTGTAATACTTAAGTCTATGTCAGCTGGAAGTAAGCTAGAGACATCATATTTACATTTTAGGCATAAGTTGAACATACAGTGTTCTTTTTTCTGATTACAGCACATTTTACTCAATACATCCTTGTACGAAGAAGGAAATTGTTTCGTACAAGTACTGACAGCTTCCACCAAAAAAAGAAAAGTTGAGCTGTTTTTTGCACACACATACATTATGGGGAGTTTGGCTGGCAAGAAGCACAAACTTTGGTCTCCATAAAAAAAGGTTGACAAACCAACCTTCAAATCTGCATTTTGTTTTTTAAATTTAAAAAAAGCATCAGTTATATTCATTGTCATGTGTCTTATAGGTATTTTTTCTCTTTTACCTGTAAGCTCATTCTTAATAGACTTTAGGTCTCTCTTCCCCGGTGCTTGCCTTCTAATATCATCGGAACAGTAGAACTTGATCACTAGCTGCTTAACTTCATTTTCCTTTTATTTTATCTCTTTACTGCTCTTGAATAGTCTTTTAACTACCTACCTATATCTGGTGAGAAAGTCTTATTTAAAAGTTCCTTGATTACAACAGACTGCTTACCAGGACTTTTCGGTAAAGCTGCACACACCTTTTTCACAGCTTTACCTAATGACTGGGGCGTTTTGTATTTTGATTTTTTCGGCGAAGGCCTGCCACCCTGTGCAATATTAGCCATTTTCTTTCTTAGTCTACATTGCTGAACTTTAATTCTTGTCTTCTCCCTTTGTTCCTCTAACTCTAAAGCTGACATGTTATTTTTTTTAACAGTGTACGATTCTCTTTTCCATTGTCTATCCTTCATCAGTTCCTCTTTCTATTTTGTTTCATCCTTTTTCCTTTCTCTTCTTAGTCTAGCCATTAGCTCCTTTTTTTTGTATAGGCGCCATTATACTTTACTGGTGAGTAGCCTAAAAGAAAAAAAAAAAAAGGTTAGTATCAAGATAAAAGAAAGCAATAACTTAACAAATACTAATAATTTCCGGTTACTCACCTATGTAGCCTACACATGAACCTTAGAGGGCTATGATCAGTGGCTAAATTCACTTTTTTATTAAGGCCTAACCCTCATAGATCTTTTTAAAAGTAGTATTTTCATTTAACCTAGACAAATAGACAATTTTGTTTTTATAGTCTAGATAAATATTGTGTGAGGCATTGAGCAGACCATTTACGCCTGGAAAATAAATAAAAAACAATTAAATGCAAAAAAGTATTTTAATAACTTAATGTTATATTGCCATTTATGGTTAGGTTAAGGCTCACATGTTTTTTTTTTTTTTTATTTACCTCATTTCTATACCAATATTGTGTTGAATGTAACCTCCGTTACTTTAGTTTTGTGTAACCTCCGTTACCTATTTGTATCAATGTTCCTCTTAATATTAAAATCTAAAAAAATTTAGACATAACCTCAAAACTATTTCAACATAGAAAATAAATTTCCAACAAAAGGACATTAACTTTTTTAAGTTTTAGTAACGAAGGTTACAACTAAAACTGCTTTCAGAAAAGTACATTTTAAGAGTAGAATGCCAACTTACCTTTCTATATAAATAGAAGCAATGAATAGTTGTTGAAGATGTATTGCAGTGTGGTGTGAACAAACATCTCAGAACAGCTGATTACATTCAGAAATATTAATTTCAGAAAACAGTTGTTTTTCAATTGTTAGGGGTGATGAATCTTGGACAATGTCTTATGTCCTAAAAACAGGTCATATTGGAAATAATTCATAAAAATTATATTTGTGAAGTAAAATTTAGACATTTTATTATACCTATATAAGCTCTTTTTTAGTATTATTCTTAATTCTTCAATTTTAACCTTTTGGTTTCAAAAATTTTAGAATGGCTGAAATAAGGTATTATTGTACTACCTTCCCCTGAAATTTAGTGAAGAAAATCGTTTACTAGCTATAATATTTTGTAACAAATAGATCACATTTGATGACGGAAGACCCGTTTGTACCAAAATCCATTATTGAAGTCCAAAATAAGAAATACAGACTATGATAAATATGTATTGATGTTCTCCAAGCAATTTTAGTGTGAAATCTCGACAATTCATGTTCCAAATAGCGCTTTTTCCATCAACTCGATACTCCTTTTCAACGCAAGTGGCTTTCTATATTTCACAATTAATTCATTATTTACTTTACAAACATCGAAATTGGGCAATTTTTAACATTTTTAATCTAATAGCCATATTGAAATCACCCGTGGGTCGCATGCACACTTAATTAAGTTCTACAGGTTGATATTACTATGCTTCTATGATTTAAGATTTGTGACAACTAGGTCTCTGAAATGCAGACCTAGTAAAAGTAAGAAACTATAGGTGAAGTAAGGTGTAAGTATATATTTTAAATCGGTGTTTTCAGACAGAAATAATAAATTGTGAAAGATAAAATATGAAAAGCAATGGAAAGAAGTATCGAAATGATGGATAAAACATTATTTGGAACACGAATTGCTGAGATTTTGCATTGAAATCGCTTGGACAACATCAATACATATTTATCAAATATATATTGCTTATTTTATGCTTAAGTAATGGATTTTGATACTTCAAAAGGGTCTACCAAAATCAAATATGATCTATTTGTTGCAAAATAAGGTAGGTAGTAAACAAAAATAGCAATTAAAAAACAATTTATCCAGAACTGAATATTTGATGACCCTCCTAACACAAAATTCTTTATTTTACTATAGCCTTAATCTTCATTTAAGAAAATCGTTTACTACTTGCCTTATTTTAAAGAAAATGAGATCATATTAGGTGTCGCCAAACATTTTTGAAGTAACAAAATACATTAGTTTAGTGAAAGATAAAAAATATAAAAGTTAGAAATATTACTCAGGTTATGATTCGGTACGTTACCCAAGTTAGTGAATGTATGATCGCTTGTTTTATTAGGCCTAATAAAACAATAATATGGAATAACATAGTCATAACCAAAACTGGATTGCCATTCATAATAAATGAACCAAACCTGGATTTCATACTTTTACTATTTATTATTTTCTAGTGAAATAATTTATTTAGCTACTTCAAAAGTGTCTGGTGACACCTAATATGATCTCATTTTTTTAAAAAATAAGCTAGGTAATAAACGATTTCAACGATTTTCTTAATGAAATGTTAAGGCAAGCTTTAATGCATAAATACCATTTGCAGTTTGTTATTTAAACATAACCTTAAACACAAATGACAAATTAAATAATTATTTCTTAGCTTCCATTAATTACCTAAAGTACTATTGGTTGTCGAAATCAGTTAGAAAAATCCTCCAAATAAAAATTAAGTTTTCTTTAAAAGCTGACAATGAAAAATTATATACACCTAAGGAGTAAAATAATTACTAACCTATTCTTAACATTAATTGTACGGTACGTCCCACAAGTTACAGGTTAAAAAAAAAAGTTGCTTCTCATTAAAATTAGAAACGTAATTCGAAATTGTCAAAACAAACATAAAGCATAGTCTAATTTATACGTGAAGAATGTGAATGTGAATACAGATCAATAACATAACCTATTACTTAGTACTTACTACAAGTCGCAGTACTATAAATATTATTATCTGCGATATCTGGAACTGGAAGTGGGCAAGTGCAAGCTTGAACAACTTGAAGCTAAACTTAGAGGCCTAACCAGAGATACTTACGGTGGACCTAACTCACCACAGAAACGTAGGGTGTCCACAGTGAGTTATTTTGGATATAAATCTTTGGTACTTTTGTGATTGCGTTTTAAATTACCTTCAGCTAGCTCTGTTAGTTACATGTGTCATTTCACTCATCATTTGTAAGTTAGTTGTCTGGTGATTTTGAAAAAGAAACATGTGGTTTTGTAAAAAAAAAAAAAAAATGTAGTTATATTTATGTACACATTGAAAAAAATTAGTTCTTTTTCATTTTTTTAAGTTGATTAATAATTAGTCTAGCTGAAAAAGATATTGTTTGACGAATGGGAAATTGTATTTCTAGTGATTAATTTCTGTGTCTATTGTTTTAATACGATTTTTAGGTTAGTTTTCGTGCCTAGGTTCATGGTTAGTGAGAAGCCAAGTTGTTACTTAGCTTAGATAATATTGTAATATATAAGAAATTGTTTAGAGAAAGTCATATCGATCTCCACTTGGAATATGGCATAGTTTTTATACTTTGCTTTTTATAAGTTACTATTAGCATATTCCAGGTCTATTGCGTTTAATATAAAAATACTTTTTATGTATTCAAGGCGATGATAACAGCGTGGTTTTTCGGCTTTTAACCACAAAAAGAGGGGAAATGGCTTTAAAAGCTTGATTTAAATATAATCATTTGGCTGACATACATGGAGCTATTTTTAAGAAGAAAAATTGTCAAAAAGTAAAAATTTTCCTGTGGTTCAACTGATTTGGCCTTTTGGTTGAAATAGGCCTAAGCAGTTTTATTGTGATATTCAAAAGTAGGTGTAGGCTATATTCATGTGAAAGTCTGGCAATTCAAACAGTCAGTTCATATTTTTTGTTGGAAGACACTTTTCAAGTAACAAAATACATTATTTTAGTAGGCTTTTGTAATCAGAGTTGGAGTTAACCTAACAACAGCTGGATTCCTATGTTTTATATTTGTTATTTGAAAGTGAAAAAATGCATTTTGGGACTTGAAACATGTCTTCCGACAAAAAATATGATCTGATTGTTTGAATACAAGGTAGGCCTGATTAACGATTTCATAACAATACTCTATAGTAATGTACAATTGATAATTTACCTTTATGTTTTGTGTATCAGTTGACTAAAAATCTAGGTATGAATAAAATTAGAATTAAATAATTTTATTTGAATATATAACAGCCTGGCCTAAGCTAACCAATTCACAGTTTTTGGTAAATAAAAATTTTAAATAGATACAACAATATTTCAAGATTACTAGTGGTAGCAAGAATCGCCACACATAGGTTAGGTTAGGTTATATATAAAACAATACTAAAATTGTAAGATTAAAATCGGAAAATATAACAATAATGTAGGCTATATGTAATAGTCAACAACAAAAAACACAGCACAATATGATGTTTAAAATTTTATTATCTTCGAATAACAGGTCATACATCACACAGAGGCACACATAAATTAATCTTCTTATTTTAGTTTACCTTGAGATAAAATGTCTTGAACAGTAAGTAGTTTATCAACATGATAAATTATTATTGATAGAGATGTAATATGTATGACCAATGAAACTTTATTTGCTCATCTGCAAATATTAGTAATTTAAGTTATAAACAACAATTATTGCGATATTAAAACTTAAAATTAGACTAAATGTAAAGCGTAATGTATGCACAGTACATAATTAGTTTGAACTTGACTAAACATATATTTAACAGATCATGCTAACAGACTAAATACCCCTTATAATTCAGTGTAGAGAGTTGATACATAAAATGGAATTTGATGGCCCTGTCTATATCTAAAATAGGCAGCTATATGGTAAAAAGTAAACTTTGTTAATTTTTTTCATAAGGTTAGCACTGTTTCTACCAATTATGCATGGTGAATGTATTACCTGAAGGCATCATATTTAAAAATATATACATTTAAACAAGATTCTGAAGCATAATATGTATGTATTCAGAAATAGGCTACCTACTGATTCATAATTTAAACTCTGATTAAATCTCATATCTTTTTCTCTCTGTTTTGGTGGTTTATTGACCTTTTTAATTAAAGCCATAATTTTGGAAATTAAACAACAACAATAAACAATCATTAGTATATAAATTATATTTCTCCCTATAGTCAAAATTGAATTAGCGATAATATTTATGAAGTGATTGTGGCTATGTTATAATGCTCTGCTTTTTTAGCCTAAAGTAATATTGGTAATAATATTACAAATCCACTGTGATTACTCAAATAAATCTTTTACTTAAGAGGAGCTGTAATAGGCTGAATAAACAAAGTGAAATACAGGAGAGAGTCATCAAAGAGGCCAAGGTTCTTCAAGGGTTGTCACCACAGAGTAAGTTAAGATAGTGTAGCCTACCTACAATTTTAAGATTCCAGTATTGCAATTTACATTTTTAAATACAATAATAGAGATATCTCTTTCATAAAGCTTGTTTTATATAGCATAAACTAAGTTCATATATATAATAATAACATGGAAAGGGGCAAATTATACCCACTCTGTCTGTCTTGGATCCGCCCTTGCTTGTCAGTGATGAATTGTGAATCAAGAAGTTGATAAAAAAAAAAAAAAACTTACAATGTTGAATTGATATAATTTCTTACTCATATAGTTTAAGTCTGAGACAAGCCAAAAGATATTTAGAAATTTTAAGAATAACATTGTTAAAAATAAGCGTAGCGTTTATTAGAACACAGCCTATTATGTTTAGATTTTGTATGAATAGGAAACACTGGCTTACCTTGGAAAGAGATCCTTGGTATTACCTAGTAGTACACAAATAAAAAAATACACAATAAAACACTAAAGTTTTGGAATATTTTGTAAACATTGCTCACTTTCTCAATTAGTATGAAAAGAAAAAAATTACAATATTTATTTATGTTTTGTTCGAAATATTTCAGACTTTAGTGTTTTATTGTGCATTTTTCTATTTCAAGGTGAGCCTGTCTCCTGTCCATACAAAATATAAACATTATAAAAATTAATAAAGTGGTTAGAGGGCAAACAGAATGGCAATCACTGAATGAATCTAGTTGAAACATAATTTTCATTATAGCCTATACTAGATTGTTTCTAGCTGGAAAATACTTGAGAGAAGTAAGGTAGGATATATAATTTTGAAGTAATGGTTTATAAAGTTTTGTCATTAAAGATATTTCAGTTCTAATAAACTTAATATTATAACTAAATTTTATTTTACAGATGACGAAAGCGCTGAAAACAAAAACTTCTAAAAAGAAGAAAAACTTTAAATTTGGAAAGAAAGGCAAGAAGGATTTTAAACCATTTAATAAAAGGGGCCGCTTAATTGTTAGAAATCTTCCATTCAAAGTAAGAATTGAATTTAAAAAGTTTGTGTAACTTCTTGTGTTATTATATATTTATTTCGTAATAAGTTTGTATTATCTACCTTAGAAATGAATCTTTACAAATCTATTAAAAATAAATTACATTTGAAAACTTAATTCTCTTTTTGCAAGAAATTTTGGATATGTTAGGAGTATATTGAATATTCTAATAAAATTAAACTTAAACATGTATTCAAAGCATTTAAACAAGTTTAAAGATAACAGTTTCTTTATTTCATTGTATACATTTCTTCTAATCAACTTCTTCTTTTAGAATGTAGAATTACCCTATTTATTTTTGTGATTGTTGTTCAAATATATTATTATACAAGGCATATCATATTTATACACTTGTAATAACAGTGTACAGAAAAGATCATACGAAAACATTTTGCGCCATATGGTGAAATAATTAACATCAACTTGTTAAGGAGACTTGATGGCAAGCTTGTTGGATGTGGTTTTGTTGAGTATTCTAACAGACTCAATGCAGATAAAGCCACTCAAGGATTAAGTGGACAAGAACTTTTAGGTAAGTTGATAATTTTGTTTCATTTGTATTATTTATTAAAGTTAACAAGTTTTCAATTGTAAAGAAATTTAGACAACTAAAGCACTTCGAATCATGTTTGACATTTCAAATAAAAGTGTATCTGCAGATTTGTCATCAATAGTAAAATTGCCTAGTTAGGCTTACCAATAAATAATATGAAGTTTTAAAGTTTTTTTTTCTGAAAAGTTTGAATGAAAATCAAGCAGAAGTGATTCTATATTGGGGCATATTAATCCAGACAACTTGAATCACTTGGTATCAGTGCTTGACCTATCAAAAGAAAGCTAATGGCTATATAATCTATCAACAGTAATAAAATTGGCCATTTCCATTAATTTTAAGGGATATATTAAAAGAATGCTCTAAGTTTCAATTAAGAAAAACATCGGATTGAGATGCCAAAATTATAAAAGTAAACCGAAAGAAGGCGTATTGAACTTTAATGAGAACAGTTCCAAAAGTATAAAAAATAAGAATATTCCCAGCACCTTAGATCAAATTTAAATTTAAAAAATATTATTATTATTATTACTCTAGTGTATCACCTTAGTAATTAACCATGATGATACGGAAACTATAACTAATGTAGAGAGATAACTTAAATCAAACACAAACACAGTTATAGTTAACAAGGTGTCCATTGCTAGTACAGAACAGGAGAACTCGAAAAGCCCACGAGGGAGCCTTGGAAAACATGGTTTTTGGTATATCGGAATCGCAATAGACAACCAATTGTATTCAAGCAGTAGTCAGTACAGTCATTTTACTTTACAAATCAGTATAGTCACATTATATTAAAACTATATACCACAATTATTACCAAGTTGGGTAACAGTTCTCTTAGCTCAATTTACTTTAGCCTATCTTGTTTAGTAACTCTTATTCACTCTTAATTGAAATGACAATACACAAATATACAATAACACTTTATTAATTAATTTAACACATAACTCTTTTAATAAAACATAGAAATGGCATACATATATATTCTTTAGATCCTGTATATAATTTGTAATTACTATATTGATAAATTATTTAGCAAAGAGGAATTCTCAATACTTTAAAATTATGGGGTTTAAATAACAATGTACATTTATACAAAACTTCCTTAGGAACAGATATTTTAGAGTGTGTGTTGAAGCTAATTTATCAGATCGTTTTTCATTAGAGGAAAAGGTGTCTTTCAGGAAAAGTGAATTCTCTGCAATGCTCATTTTGTCAGAGTGTCCTAACGATTAACCATATCTTAATTGGTTGTGTTATTCTGAGAGATGTGCGTAGGATATTTGTCCTACTCAATTCCATTCCGGTGATATTGAGGGATAATGTCGAGCTCCTTGATTGGGATTGTCTTTTTTACAACTGAAAATTTCCAATATAATTTTTAAAAATTTGTTTCAATTATTGCACAGCCCCTTTACATTTCTCTAATATGTTTAGTTTCTGTTTAAATTATTTAAATTTTTATATTTGTTAACTTGTTGTAGGACCATTTTACAGCCTTGTAATATTTGTTATTGATTGTATTTTCATAGTTTATTATGGTTAACCTGTTTCAGGGTCTCTTTACAGCCTTGTAGTAACATGCTTTGTTGTATATATACAGTTGTTAGTAACTAGTTTTAGTCTTGTAATGTGGACCATCTTATGCTCAATTTTGTGAAGGCAATGTAATGACCGCAATGATTTTTCACCTTAAAACCAAACAAAAACTCAATAAAAGTCATTATCATCCTAAATCAATTTGTTCAGATAACTGGATTAAAAATTTGATGTTGCCAAAAGGCTATTTTATATGGGTGGACATAAAATTATATTCCTTTCACATTGAGCATCTCTGGCAGTAAGCAGCACAGGCATGAGAAAAAAAAAACTGGTTAGAGCTAGATTCCTGGGGGCTAAGAAAATCAAACTGGGTAAAATCAGATTCAAGAAAAGTGATGTGCTTAAAGCTTTTCATCACATTATTATACAAATATACTCCATCTAATTTTAAAAAAATTATGTGCAAAGGCTTAATTTAAACACACAGTTATTTTCTGATTTTATTTTTATTTTGTTGCAGGTAGGCCATTGTTTATTGAAAGAGCTGTTGCTAGAGACAGGTTTGGGAGAGTTCAGAAGGAAGTAGAAGATGATACACTAATAAAGGAAGATGAAATAAAAGAAGAAGTAGAGGAACCTGTATTAGAAGATGATGTTGAGAAGAAGGATATTTCTATTTCAGACATTAAGTTTATGCCAGTGAATATAAAAGAGGAAATCCCGAGTTCAGGTTAGAGAGAGACTTGTTTTTACATACAAGAGTTAGTCCGAACCAGAGTTGAAATTTATAGATTAAAAACTGGATTGTTACACTATGTAAGAAGTAACCAGTTTAGGTTTTGTATAGGCTATATAGCATTGCACAGTTTCACCCAAAATTGTGAATAAGTAGCTGCAAAACATTATTTATTTTATCGTAGGGGTTATGTAAAACGGTTTTGTCTGAGATAGCAATAACTTAATCTTTACCATTAACTATTAACTTATTTTCTAGATATCTTGGTTATTTAGTTTTAAGTTGGTCAGATAAATTGATGTATATGGTTAGTTGATTAGTGATGAGAGTTGATTTATAAAGTTATTATATAGGTTAGAGTTTAATAGGGCCCATAGCCTATGAGTTTAGATTTTATATGGATAGGAGATGCAGGCTTACTTTGGAAAGTGGTCCTTGGTATTACCTAATAGTACACAAATAGAAAAACACTGATTGAGAAAGTGAACAGTGTTTACGGAATATTTCAGAACTTTAGTGTTTTTTGTGTGTTTTCCTATTTGTTTACAATTAGGTAATACCAAGGACCACTTTCCAAGGTAATCCTGTCTCTCCTATCCATACAAAATCTAAACTAAAATTATTATTTACTTATTCTTTCTGGTTTTGAATTATTTTTAACATTACATTGCAACTCTTACATAATCATTTCGTCATAGTATACAGTTTATTAGAGCATGCCAATTTTGCTTGCCACGTCATGGCGTGCAAAATCCAAAACATGGCGAGTTCCTTTTTTAAAATTAAACACCCAAATCAAGCTACTTGATACCTGGTACGAACAGTCGATATTTCGCTTCTTCTTCCTTCCATAAGCAGGCTTTTTATTTCGTTGTAATGATCTTAACATTTTGTTTTTATAAATATTTACTTTTATCTTGAGTTTTACGTAATCTTTTATTTTGAATATGCTGAATAATTATTACTATACATTTTTTTTCTATCTAAGTCTTAATTACACTATTATTTATATAATTGGAATTATTTAATTTTGGTTCCAGATTACATTTCATTTGAATTTTATCTATCACAGCGTATAGATACTACAACAACAAAACAAAAAATAACCACACATTTGTACGCCATATAACAACCATAAATTATTTTTTTTAAACATGGTTAAAACATGCCAAAACAAAATAATAGCCACACTTTTGTGCGCTAAATTACTATATTGTTTAATTTCACAAAGTAAATTAAAATTAACATACATAAATTGCAAACATTAAAATTCAAAATTGAAATTGAGATATTATTTTCAATAATGTCGTCAAAAGTTCATTATTATTATTATTTTTATATGATACACATTATGATATTTAACCATTCAAATGTCTATGAATGTTCATCATTTAAAATACATGAGAAAATTAGCTATAAGCCTACCATAAAATAAATTAATAAATTATCTCATTAATAGGGTTGTTGAGATATATTCCTATATCTAGCTCTTTGGATTGTAACAATTGTCTTTACACATAAGATGATATTTATATAGAGAGCACAAGTCTTATCTCGGGGGTAGGTCGTTACTGGCTTTTTCCAAGTGGGTGTTGGGAAAAAACAAGAACATGAAATTAATTAATTAGAATGTCTTGACTAAGTCCCAAATAATCAATAAAGAAAACAAAATCAAAATGATTATTTAAAAGATGGAATGATATGAATGAATATAATAATATGTAATATTGTTCACCGTTCAAATTAACTTATTATTTGTCTTTAAAACACTGAAAAATAGTTATTTGACTCAATTATGGCCTCATAGGTTGAAATTTTATATTTGAGCTTTATTGTTTTTGAAATAGGTATGAATTACAATGAAATCTATTATTGGATTGATCTCACCAGAATTGTAGAAATTCACTTCTCTTTTTTATTTCAATTCCGTGCAGATTAATTAGATATTATCTCTCTTGAATATACAGTAGTGTTTGCACAGTTCAGAGGTATATTCATTTTCACTAGATTGTTGGATTCAACGGTTATTTTCTAATTTAAAACTCCTTGAGCTTGGGTAGCGTTCTATCCCTGTAGACGCCTGCCAACAATTCTCTAGTACCCAAAATCGGCATCTCGGAATTTCAAATCTACTGCCTTCTATTTTAAGTGTTTGTGTGGGTGAGTTGATTTGATGAGAGACGAAATAATTTGTTTTTATTAACATAATATTTTTTTGTGGGTAGCAAATTGGTTAAATGAAATTCTATGAACACAAATATCTTAAATTAAATAGTGAATAATCAAATGACTTCTCAGAAACTTAAATTACTTTGTAATAATTTACATGTTTTAAATTTGTACAGAGGCAATGATGTTTTAACTCTCAATGGAATTTTCATTATCCAAACACGTGGTAGTTTCCTTCATGGGCGCGTCTTTCTACAGTAAGAGTTATGATATCGGCCATTTTCACAACATAACTTGAGCTTAATTTCGAGTCCTACTGAATTATTTATGTATATTATAAACTTTTGCTGACAACCTTTTACATGTTAAATGTTATACTTAAACGAGTAGTATTCATTTCTTTAACTTAAATTTCGTTTCCTATTAATTTAATGTTTCCTTCCATCTCAAATTTGATTTAGTCTAGGGCTACAAACTACTATTTTTAAAGTCTGATAATAATTTCGAATGTTCCTGTCATGTTGATTTTATATTTTCCCCAGACAGGTTGAATAATTTAGAATACTTCTGATATGGATTATATGCGTGAAAGATATAACAAAATTATTTTATTATATTAAGATAGAAAGTTGAGCTTTTCCGTAATTTTAGTGTACTAGGTTGGAGTCTTGCATATTTGCCACTAGGTGCCAGATATGTCAATATTCCAATTTAATGGAATTCCTTAATTTTTTCTTTTTTAATACATACAGTATTTTATTTTGAAACCATTTCGAATTGTCACAATACATAAATTGTAAATCACATTAATTTTCTTCCGCTAGATGTCACAATCCGACAATGCATGCTTATATTTCGCCTGACATTCAATTTTATAATCGATATCAAAACAAAGATGGTAGTCAGTCTTTCAATACTATTTATGTTTAACCCAATTTTAATTGAACAATTTATTTAAAAAAATTGTTATATTAAAAATTATGATTTTTAATCAAATTATTCTCTAAATTGATTTTATGTATTGATATTCTGATACAATCTTGTTGAGCACTGTGGTGGAATTCACAATAATGATTCGAATTTGCCCCTAACCACAATCACTAGAAACTTTAAAATAAAACTGTAGGCCACCTATTCTTATTAGTTTTGTTAGAGGTACAGTTATCTTTCACCCCACTCCATAGGTCAAAGACATATAACAATAACTTGACAAAGGGCCAGCCCAAGCTTCTATCTTACTGGCCAACTGATCTGTGGAGTGGGAGGGATTTTAGCTTGCACTCAGGTTATTATAGTTTTAGGTTTAATTTTATTTCATTAGTAGATATGTAAGTTTAGATTTAGTTTATAAGCAAGACCCTCCGATGATGATAACCATTGTAAAAATATAAAATTAGGGGTTTTGATTTGATATTTTTGTTTAAAAAAGAAAAAGAAATTTGCTCAGCTTTATGGGCGCCAGGTGGAAAAGACTCTCCAATTTTGAAAAAGTAAAAAAAAAAAAAAAAAAAAAAAAATTATTGTTTTTTAATAAAAATTCTCAGGGTTGTGATTCTTTTGAAAGTGTCTTTGTTTATTTTTCTGAAACTGCACATGCTACTTATTAGAATACATATCATTAATACATACACGTCAGATTATTATTTATAATTGTATCATATTGAAAGTAAAATAAAAATATTTTTTCGTCTTGAAGAGACCAAGAGTTTCTATAAATGACTCTACGTTAAGTAGTTGCAACTTGTTTATTTAGTTTTTTAATATGAGTACCTTTGTCTCATTAATTTGAAATTGTGATTTATTATATCTAATTAGAAATTTTCTTAAAAATAATTTTTATATTGAAATATACTAGTTTAACAAATTTTTAACATTATTATTTATTATTAAAGTTTCATTATTAGTACTTTTGTACAAAAAAAAAATGATATTGTCTGTAGTTCATCTTACCACATTGTAGCAATTCCTAGGGTAGATGTCTCGTGTATCATTAAGATCTCATCCTTAAGGTAGAGGTCCGCCATTGTCTTTGTAGCATCAGAGTCGATCGTCTCCGGTTTAACTGCACGATTCCTTTTTATCGCACATGTCGTCTTCACTATATGCAAAGTCTCTGTTTTATTATTCACAGTCTTTCAGTACAAAAACTCGTTTAAACTGTTTATACAAAAAACACACAAAGTTCAAATCTCACCATTTACTTTAATGTTCATACATAAAAAACTAACCATTTCACAATTAAATATAGTCCGTCTATTTCCGATACACTTTCTAACTGAACGACTGACTCTAGTTAATACTCAAATATCATATTCCGTTATTTTACTTAACACCTTTTACTTTTCACTTTAAAAAAACGTCTTTTATTATAAAGCACATGTTTCTACCTTGTATCAGAAAACACGTCTGTCTCTTTTAGATGCTCCCTTCCAACTACACAAAGCAACTCGCATTTTCCGGATCTAGCATACACCTATCATGTGATTTTTAACCTTGTATCATGTCCGCATGGTAACAGGTGTTTACACTTTATTTAAATATACTTTCACATAAATATTGAATCAATCTTAATACTAAACATTACCATCTTGACAAATATATTTTATGGAAATCTATTTTAATTTCTCTTTCCCTTATTTCAAATGTTATTTACAGACGTCAACTTGACTTATGTCGTTTTTCTTTCAGCCAATCATAAAAATTCCTTTTGCAATAGCTGATATTTTGGTTTTGATTTGAACCAAATCAAAATTCAAAAATTGAGTATTACAAAGAGTTATCGAAATGTACATCAGGGCATTTAGTGGAAATAATTAATAAAGAACAATTAATCAGATAATTGTGTTTTATTTTAAAGTTTCTAGTGATTGTAGTTCGGGGCAAATTCGAATCATTATTGATATTTTGTTTAATGTTTATGTAGGATAACGCTACTTTTCAAGGTGTTCATTTAATTGTTTATTTTATTTGAATTTATTAGTATTGTTCTTTTAATAATTATTTAGTTGTTATAGTTTTATTTTAGTTCTTCCTCTTTCTCTCTTTCTTTCTTAAATTTCAAAATTATGCCTACCAAGTTATCACAACCTAGCCCTAGAGTTACATTTCATATAACATACTTTCAAATTGTTACAACCATGTTCATAAACCAGCAAAATTATTGTTACAGGGGATTTCGCATTTTTTAGTTTTTTTTTTTTTAATTTTACCTTATTTTTAAAACTAAGAAATTTTTTAGGGTTATAGCTTTGGTATTTCAAGTATTTAGTTTACAACTTACTAAAATTGTTTAAAAAAAATTCAAATGTTAATTCTGTATCAAACTCAACTTTAAAAAAATCAAACTTTAAATCTTGAATCGATCAAGATAATTTTCATTTATTAGCACATTTATAAGTCCTGGATGAGATGACTGGGCGACTTGAATGAAAAGAGTTCAGAATAGTTTACATATGCTACGAGACCAATGAGGTAGCTATATATAGACATAGTTACAAGTTCAGTATAACTAAACAGGTATTGGTTTTAATGACTAGTTAAATACCATTATATGGCCTTTCGCTTTGATGTTATGAATCAATTCCTAAAGTTTGGCCCCTTACTTACTATATATTCTGTGTTATATACAGTTAAACAATTTACTATATCTTTAGTAAGTAAACAACATTTATTTTAACCGGTTAATATTAATTTAGACAAATTTTTAACGAATGAAAGAACTGGTTATTCTAATAAATACTGTAATTAGTTCAGGTTATAATATTTACTATCAAATCTTTTCAGAAGAGAAATCAGATAATTTTGATGAAAGTAGTTCAGAAGATGAGAACGAAGAGGAAAGTGAAGAAGATGAAGACGAGGAGGAAAGTGAAGAAGAAGAGGATAGCAACAGTCCCAACAAACAGAAACAAAGGAAAAATAAGAATAAAAACTTAAGAAAAGCAAGGCTTATAGTTAGGAATCTCTCATTTAAGGTACAATTCAAAATCAGTATTGATATAGGCTAACTCAGATAAAATTGAATGTAAATACCATGATTTTCTAAGGTAATTTATTATATTAAATTTTGCTTAAAACATAAGGTCCTTTATAAATAAATATTGAGCTTGACTTGTGAGATAATATTAGATAGACTAAAACTCGGAACACAAGATTTCACAAAATTACCTTTACTTAATCAAACGTATTTCAACGACAAAGTTGCCATCCTCAGTGATACATGGCTACAATAACTAAACTATAACTAACCTAGCACTGCGCTAACCCCCTCCCCTATTTATACAAAACTAAAGGAGTGTGGCCTAAAATTAAGGCGTTAACAAGTGCCTCACGTCATTCAAAATAACTTAAGAGTTAGAGTTAACATCTAAGTAATACAATATTTTGAACTAATCTTATATCTAACAATACAATTTATATTTTACTTTAATGTAGAACTTTATATTAGCCCTAACTAATTATTTACAGTTATATTATAGTACTTGTTAATATAAAAAGTTTCCCACACATCTATTGTGTTTAATTTAGTAACATTTTGCAACAACACAGTGTTTTCTATTTTGAAATGATGTTTTTCCTCTAAACAATGTTTACTCATAGCTGATTTCTCAGGCCAATTATATTTGAAGTGGGCAAAGTGTTCTTTTGCTCTTATCCTGCATTTCATTTTGTTTGGCCTATATATTTCTTTGGACATTTCACAATTTATACAATAAATTTCTGATTTATCTTTTTCTTGAATTTTATCTTTTGGATTTCCCAAAATTTTACAAAGATTATTCTTGGCTGACATTTCTACTTTTAAATTTGCATATTTTCTTAGTGATTTTTTTATAATATTTGACATTGGAGGAGCAAATTCAGATTTAACCCATCGAGTGAACCATAGAATTGAAAACTGCTCTTTATGGACGGGTGAATGGTGTGAATCCTTAGTTATACAGGGTGAATCAGACCACTCATGTGCAATGTGTAGCGACTGAACCAAATGAGCTACAGCTTTCATGTTAACTTAAACCCCACTATTTCGACCCTAGAGAATTCAGTAAAAATGTGTTTTCAAATCTCAAAAATGCCCCTAATGTGGTTTCTGGGGGGGGGGGTAGTTTTTTCGAAAATTTTCAAATGTAAAGGTAAGAGGAGTGGTGCCTCATTTTAAAGGTCTCTCTCTGTTCACTAATCATTTTCGAAAACAAATTTTAACTTATCTTACTGCGTATGTACAGGCTGTTCCAAAACATCAAAAAGTAATGTTTTACAGTAGTTTTATTGTTCGCATATAATATAGCCTATATAAACCAAATTTTTATCTTAGATTCATGATAAGATACCCTTTCCAAAAATGTGCTTAAGTTGTCCCTTACTAACAAATTTTGAAATTTAAAAAATACATACAATATTAGTAAAAAAAAAAAAGGATTAAAACTCGAAAACTTCAAATAGTAACGTCATGAAGCACATCATTGAAAAGGTCTTTCAAAAATGAACATTTTTATATAAAAATAAATCAATAGAAAATTTTATATGTATCCAGACATTACTGTGTATGTTACAAACCTGAAGTGGTCTCATTGGCCAAATAGCTGTACCAATGCTATTGAACTTTTTGCTATTTGCTCTTTTTCGTGATCTTATGCATTAAGAAATCCATTTTTAGAATTTTAGCTCTAAAGGGGTTTTTTAAATGTGGTTGGGCGTTAAATTCATTGTCACGTTCATAATATTTTTTCTTCTTATTTTTTGTTTTTAAACCCTTCAATACGAGAGATTTTAGGAAGGAATAATGCCTGCTGCAGTATTTATGTGAGGTGTTTTATTAAGTGCTTGAAACTGTTCATTCAAATATTTATATTTCACTTATAATAAAAACTATAAATTTACTAAAAAAAAAAACTATTAAAAGAATTATAAACAAAAAATAAACATAGAACTATCAAAAACATACCAACAAAATTACAAAACAATCTTTACACATAATTTAAACACAACTATTGGCTTTTATCTTTCCAAAACACAACAATACTACTGTAAAAACTTGAGAAAAGTACTATTGAAACATTGTAAAAAAGATTGATATTTCTTCGTTTCAGCACCTTAAACCTGAGGTTGAAACAGCTGATTAGCAAACAAACACTTGATTTAAAAAAATATTTTGAACTAATAACATACACTGGGTCAGGGAGACTGTAAGTAATAATAAAAATAGGTTTTCTACATGTTTTGTGTATTTTAGTTTCTTGAATAATCCTAAATATAAGCCAGTGAGATAATTAACAGTCTACTGCCTTGCGAGCAGCGCTCGGAAATTCATAAATACACCGGGTACAATCATGAAAGCACTGCTCGGCAACCATGACGAGGGGTAATCCATTTATGTAAGTTTAAATTTAATGTAGGCTATACAGTAAGAATTTTATTACATATTGTTTTTATTTTTAGTGATGTTTCTTAAATTTTATTTCATTACTTAATATTATTTTTATTAGTTGACTAAAAAAAGTAATTACATTTATAATATAAAATTCTTTCTTTTTTTTAAATATAATAATATTCAAGTAATCAAAAATATTTTAATAACACTCTGGATAGTTTTAGAAATGTTTGCAAATAAAAAGGTGATATTACAAAAACAACAAAAATGTTTATGGAAAAACTCTGTTCATTTAATTTTCTTTTAGAGCACTGAAGAAAAACTAAAAGAACACTTTCAAAAGTATGGCGACGTGGTTGATGTTCAACTGTTAAGAAAAGATGACAATAAGCTGGTTGGTTGTGGTTTCGTACAATTCGCTGCCAAACAGTCTGCTGCTAAAGCTATCCATCATACTAGCGGACAACCTTTCCTTGGTAAGATTTTTCTTTTAAATTGGCATAAAAATATATTAAATAAAAATGACAGAATTGTGTGAAAATGATTTCTGTATGATTTTTAATTTTGCACTTTTAAAGCAAATTAAGTCCAGATGTTAATTTTCCCTCTTATGGGCTTTGCAAGGTCTAAGCTAAAATGAAATGAACTGTAATGAGCTACACTTGTGGAAACTTCAATCACTAAATTAATAAAAACATAATTTTTCATAACCTACATTTAAAACTATGGCTTGTTTGGTCTACATAAGCTGCATTACAAATATTACATGTTAATTTATAAACACCACTTTTTTTTTAATGTTAAGGATGTAAGGATAAAATAGATAACATTCAAAAAAGTGGTGTTTATAAATTAACATGTAATATTTGTAATGCAGCTTATGTAGGCCAAACAGGCCGTAGTTTAAATGTAGGTTAAGTGAACACGGAGGAAGTTGGCGGTTGGGTCATAATGACTCTAGTTTTTCCAATCATTTAAAAACTCATTTAGTGTCTGATTTTTTCAATAATGTTAATTTTGAGATTCTCCATGTCAATGCAAAAACTAGGAAATTAAATTCATTAGAAATGTTAGAGATTAGGAGAATATTTTGTAAAGACTCCAAACTGGTACTCAATGATCAGGTAGAATTTTTGTCAAACTCACCTTTGTTAAAACCATTGTCTTCCTTATGACCACATGTTTCCTTTCTACTCCCCCCCCCCTTTAGCTAAGTAACTGTTCTTCTTTTTGTATTATTATATGTCAGTTTTCAATATCTTCCTTAGTCTTTGTTAAGCTGCCTTGTAAACGCCGTTGCTGGTGAAACCATGGTCAGCAAGACTCAATAAAATTGTAGAATTTACTAAATATTGTGTTTTTTTTTTTCATTCAATACTTTTTGCCTCTGTGAAAAAATACAAATATAATAACTCATGTTATAAATGAAATATAAATATTTGAACTAACAGTTGCAAGTGCTTAATAAAACACCTCCAAAAAGTACTGCAGCAGAAATAATGATTTCTTTTTTAAATCTCCTGCGTTTAGGGGTTATGGAACATAGAAATAAATTATATTATATTAATGGAGAAGACATTGTATGCTTTGTAACATCAAAAAAGAATAAATTCAGGTTGAGGGAAGAGAATGCCTTGTGAATGACTACCCAATCAAATGCTTCTGCAAGAAATGAAGGTTACCAGAAAGTAGTTGGGAGCAGTGGATTCAAGATGTGGCAGTAGGTTTTAAGAGGATGGAGATAAAATAAAATGGTGAGGAATCAGTCAGGTAGGCCACAATGGTGTGTAGAGCTTCGGAAGTAAATATCCAGTTACCTGATCTACAAACTTAAAGCTGATGACCTTCATAATAATGTCTGTACTTTATAACTGAAAAGTAAAAAGGATTTACAGGCTCTAACAGTATTGATTGAAATATGATGAATTATAGTGTAAAATATCCTAAAATAGCATGTTATAAGTTATAAACCCTTCTCCTCAAATTGAAGTTCAGGAATAATTTTATTTATTAATTGTGAAAAGTAACATTCATATTGTTATGTATAATGACCATCAGCTGAACAATTCACATTGAAGTATGGACATACAACTTTATTTTGTATTCTGTGTTATTGTTGTGATGTACAAGATTTTAACTATGAAACCGGTAAACATATTTTATAACAGTCGTTTTAACATATGGTTGCAGATCGTCCAATTATTGTGGATTGGGCAGTACCAAAAAGTAAGTTTGAAGATCTGAATAATCCAAACACCACCGATACTAAGAATAAAATTAAACAAGAACCTGACAATGAAGTTAAAATAAAGAAGGAAGAACCTGAAGGTGGAGATGAAAAAGAGAATACAGAAATCAAAGATGAAAACACATCAGATGAAGAGTCGGATGTTGATGTGAAATCAGAAAGCGAAAGGTAAGTGAAATCTCAATATGTAATTTTGGAAAATGAGAAAGGGGAATATGGGGTATTAAAAGAGAGTTATAAAAGTAAAAAACAAACTGCTTTAACTTTTTCAATTATAATGAGTTACTCTTTGTGGACTACAGCTAGTCACAGTCCAGTGTCAGTAGGGTTTGTACACATAAAACATCTGACGATGATGACTTATTCATTAAAACTTTGTCTTATTGCACAATTAAAATTTTTTGTGGAAAGTGGTGTTTCATTAATTTAATGAAAGTACTGTAATGTGATGGTATTTTTTCCTCCTTAGGTTGATAATAACATGGACATGCTTTCTTCATTGCAACCCATTTGGATCTGTTGTGGATCAATTGCCTGATTAGAAACCTTCCTTAGGCTTCTTACGAAACCTTTGAGGAACTTGAGATCAGCGTCCCTAAAAATTTCAGGTTGTACAAAGCCGCTTCCAAACATGCTGAATCTCTTTTGTGGAGACAGCTCACAATTGGACAGAATATGAACACTACCCAGTGATATTACACTAAAAAATAATGTGGATGGTAAAACAAAGTTACCGGCGATCCATCATTAATAATAGAGATGGTGCAAGTGGGCCCCGGTTTACTCTATGGAAATTTAGTAGAAGAGATGATCTACCGCCTACATTCTGTAGGAACAGAACAAATACCAATCTTTAAATTTGTATATGGTATGTGGACTATCTGGCTGAGAAGTTTTTAGTTAGCAAAGCTGTTGCCTGACGTAAGTCGCATCTGCTCTGCGAGAGACATTTTATTAGTTTAACTAGAGAGTTCTGAATTAAAAGCAAATGTGAAGTCCTCATCTCTTTGATTTTTATATTGACAAAATACCAACAGTTTGAGTCTCTTCAGTTATTGTTCTTTTTTTAACTTTTTTTATGATTCTTCACTTATTCATATTTGAGTATCTCATTTTGTTCCTACACAAATCCAATGATCTTATCATGAAGGTTAACATCACTATTAGAAAAATATAATCTTTGTTCTAGAGGTGTCTTTTCCCTTCATAACTCTTAGGTTGGTTTCCTTTCAGGGTTTCAGCGGATGATACAGAACCCTGAAAAGGCAGTTTGACATCATACCCAGGATGGGTAAAATAGCATAGTGAACACACGACTAGATCCAACGGTTGGAGGTTATGGGGTGGTCATTTTATTAAATGATGTCACCTCATAGACCTAAATATACATTGTTTTAAGCCATTTCATAGATTTGTTGGAAAGATTGGACAGGTATTGAAAAGATTTAGTGACTGTCAGGATGCTTGAGCAATAATTTTGTTATAAATTTATGTATTTATTTGTTATACAAAAATAGAATATATAGATACTACACTATTGTTATGCAAAATTTATTCAAAGTTTCTGATAATTTCATATTTTAGGTATATTTTATAATTTATAACCCATAATTGTAAATTTTAAATTTAAACTATTACTTTAAAATTCGACTTATACAATTTCTAGTACTGATGATGATGATGATGATGATGAAGACGAAGAAGATGATGAAGAAGATAGCAGTGATGAAGACAAGAAAAAACCTTTTGACCAAGTTGAAGATACTGAAGAACCTGATAGAAAAAAACCACGATTTGAGTCAAATGATGTGTCTGAAGGAAAAACTGTGTTTTTGAAAAATGTTCCTTTCACAGTGACTAATGACGAGTTGAAAAAATGTATGTTACAGTTTGGACCAGTGTATTATGCTCTAGTATGTGTGGACAGGTTGACGGAACACTCTAAAGGAACTGCTTTTGTTAAATTTAAAGTAAGTAGAATGATACAATAAGCAAGATAAGTAACTTCCCAGTTACAACTTGCCTAGTATTAGCTATTTTGTTGTTACTTCTACTTTTAGTTACAGTGTCTATACATCATTATGCATGTGACAGTGTGATGTATATCAGTAACTAATGATATCATCACTCTCATCCGTATCTTAGGGCTCTGGTTTTATCACATCAAAATTTAAAATACAGTATCAGGTACACGATTTGGAATTGGTGATTTATCGACAAGATAATTGTAATCAGATATCCTTTTAATAAATCCTTTACACTATATAAACACTGAATTTACTATGAAGAATATGTCTTAATTATATATTGGATTCACTGGATTTATCTATGCTTCACTTTGTTTAAACAGAGTGGAGTATCAACACAACTACTAAGACTAAAAAAATTGTGCTTTTTATACATGACAGTATAAAGGAACAGGAACTCAAAAGGCCCATCAGCCCAGGCTGAATATTTTGTTCCTTATTTAATTTTAATTGAAATAAGGTGTAATAATTTTAAAATACACAAACAAATCATTACAAAATGTAATTGCTATTAGAGTAAATGTTTCATAGATGAATTTATAATAGTCAAATCATATTAATTCAATGCCAATAATACTTATACACAGAGAGATATTCATCTTATTATAGAAGAACAAAGTTGACAAAGTGATATTTATTATGGGAGAAGGCCTACTTGATTTAGTGCATTTCATGATGATAATTTACATGTCAAACACTAACATTAATTTCACGTATTCAAATTGTTTTGTTTTTGAAAAGTGGGATACAATTAGTCTATTATGTTAGATTTTTGTTGCTTAATCTCTACTTTATGCCCATTGAACTAATAAAAACTGGGGAGTACCATAATACATGGCAAAATCTAACATAAGTAACTGGGTTGAAGTCTGTAAAAATTTTGGCAGATCGCAAGTCTGAATAGCAGTGAGTGTGTCGCATGTCTAACTGAACTATGCTGTAATATTAGAATTCATCAATCGTGTGCATGCTACTATGTACAGCCATTATACTCTTGTTTTTGATGTCTTAAAATTTGAAATGCTTCTAGTAATCCTTTAATATGAGATATTTTAGGAAGAAAATATCCCCGCTGCAGTACTTTTTTTTAGGTGTTATGGTAAGCGCCTGCAACTGTTCATTCAAATATTTCATTTATAACATGAGCCATTATAAGAAGTAAAACACTTTGAATTTATTAAAAGAATTATAAACAAAAGTAATCACAGAATTAACGTATAAAAATATTACCCGAAATGATTCATTTTTATCTATCCAAAACTTAATATCAATAATACTATAAAAACATGAAAAAACACTGTAAAAGACAGATATTTCTTTGTGTTTAGCACAATAGCATCAAGCCGAGGCTGAGACATGATTAACAAACAAACACTTGATATCAAATTTTATTTAGCTACCATGCTAAACTGTGCACCTGATAGTCTATTTTAATCTGTTGATGACTAGTACTGGCCAGTGTTCCACCCAAGTAACCAGCAGAACATGTACAGGCACAATACATGCGTAGTTCTAGTTCCTCGTTTATTACAAAGCAAAGCTAAACAAACAAATGGTCTGGCATTTCAAAAATAACAGGGTAACTGGGATACATGTTATTTCAGCAACAGTTATAGCTTTGGAACACTGTTATTTATCCTGTTACGTTAATTAAATACACCCCATCTTTACAAAGCTGTAACGGTGGAATCTGGAATAACATTATGGCGTATATCCAGTAAAAATTAATGTTAATGAGTATTTATATGTGATTATATTTTTTATTTTGTGATATTTCTCTAGTAAAGAATTTATTTTTTTTTGTGTGTGTCTGTAAACCTAGCATCTTTGATTTATATGGACATTGAGGATATTTACTAAAAACAGAAGTACTTTTAGGCGATTTTCTAGATAGTTAAAAAATCCTTTATACATTGCTGGAATATTTTTTAATATTGCTGGAAACTTTAAACGAAATATAGGAATACCTTATTTATGAGGGATTCTATTCTTCCTTCGAGTTTTTGTTGTATAGGGCGAGGCAGTTAGATTGTTCTGTGGATTATTTTTGTAAGTCTATTCATTAAATATTGTGGAAGTTGTGTATTTCTAAGTGTTGAAATGTATATTTGTAATTATTAAAGTTCAAAATTATCGCTTATGTGAATGTCCTGTTTATTGCATTTAAGTATTGTCATACATTTGTTATTGTATATGGCATTCTTCAACCTCACTTGTGAGGTCGATGAGGAAATAAATTAACCACCATATGTCAAAAAGTCCTTGGTGGGGGGGGGGGGGTAAGTAACTTTAAAAGGTAAAGCTCAAATTTTAGAAATATTTTCTGTTGTAAAAACCAATTTTACCATTATAAGGTAAATTCAATCCCTCCCCAAAATGGGGTTTTTAGGGTGTAACTCAAAATTTTCATATATAAAGCCCCATAGAGTAGGCTAATACCTCATTTTAAAGGTCTTGCTAAATAGAAAGTAACTGTTCACACTAAGAGGTCGCTAAAACTTTATTGTTATTGCATTCGAGTCTGACCAGGAAGTTACATTACATTAAAATTTTTATGTAAACTCTAAATTTATTTTTTCAGAGCTAAAATTTTAAAGTATAACACCAAATTTGAATATTTGATTGGTGGCTATTTTACTCTAATTCAACTATTGGTGTTTTACTCGATCGAGCTTTATATTTGAAAATTATGAGTTGATCCCATAAACTCCATTGAGCTTTCTACCATTTAACCATACTGGAACTTTTTGACACCTGGTATGTGCAGTAATAATGTTGGACACGTAAAATTAACATCATTTCAAAACAACTGTTTATAATTCTAGTGGTACAGTAGAGTCCCGCAAACTCAGCGTAATGTGGACCGGAAGTGTGCCGAGTTTGTGAAATGCCGGGTTATCGGGAATAAGGGCAAAAAATAAATTGTAATTTAAACCCAAAGCGGCGGCGATATCAAACGACTTTGTCGATAGTGGTATCCCATTGTCGGCAGTGTAAAAACATTGCGGCACCAAAGCGGCGGCGATATCAAACGACTTTGTCGATAGCGGTATCCCATTGTCGGCAGTGTAAAAACACCGCGGCACCAAAGCGGCGGCAATATCAAACGACTTTTTCGATAGCGGTATCCTATTGTCGGCGGCATAATAACACCGCGGCATTGGCACTCGTCGATATAGCAGACATACACCTGCAAAAACGTTTGATGGGCCGCTTTTTTCCCACGAATCAATTTAGTATACATTATGGAAAATATAACATTTCTTTTCAGTTTTCTTTGACAGGTACGCACAGTATATACAGTAAATAAAAATGAGCGAGTTACGAAAACGGAAGCGTGTGTTGGTTTCGTTTGAGACGCGGTTAAATGTGTTAAAAATACTTGACAGAGGGGAATCTGTAAAAAAGCTTTGTGACGAGTTTAACGTGGGAAAAGTACCATCAACGATTCGAGCGATCGAAGTTAATGCCCGCTTTGGGATCTGCCGAACTTTTACGAACATCGCTGTTTTTAGAAATATATATTTTTTCCCGTCGGGGTCGCCGAGTAATCCGGACTGCCGGGTTATCGAGTGCCGAGTTTGCGAGACTCTACTGTATAATAAAACAAAATTATGAGAAATTAATTAACATTAAATGATAATAATACATTGCAGGAAGTAGAAAGTGCAGAAAAATGTCTAAGTTCAGGAACTGAACTTACGTTAAAAGGTGTTGTATTGGATCCACATCCTGCAATGAAACGCAGTGATGCAACTAATAAAAAAGACAGTAAACCAGGACAAAAAGATAATCGCAACCTTTATCTTGTAAAGGAAGGAGGTAAATATATCAAACAATTCTATTCTGTAGAACACTTTTAGTTAGTTTTCAATAATTTTGAATAATATATTAAAAACAATAAAATTTAAATTATCCAAGGAAAAGCTTGTTACCAGGGGGACTTAAATTTAATAAAGGCGGAACCAAAATGGTAACAATGTTTAGAAATGAAAAATAAAAAAAAAAGACAAAGACAAGTTTAATAATTAACAAGGCTCAAGTTTATTGAAAGCAGAAAGAAATTTCGGCGATTCAGACTTTGTCATTTACAACAAAAGACATTCTGACACAAATGATCAATAAAAAAAAAACTTATGATTAACAGTATCATAAATTGTAAAAGTTATAAGCCCTTAATTGTAACATATAATAATTTAAAAAAAAAAATTAATCAACAGATTCTAAAAATTTATCCCCCCTTTTAATATAGATATTTATAGTTACAAAAATTTAACAATAAAAAAAAAGACAATGAGCACAGCTTAATAATTCACAGAATTATAATTAATAAAAAAAAAAGATTATACGCCCTTAATGTAAAAGTATAATAATAATAAAAAAAAATTAATCAAAAGATTCAAAAAAAGAAAAAAAAACTTATCCCCTCCCTTTTTAGTTTATAGGACGATAGTTTGCTTTTAAACAATTACAGAATTTAACAAAATATAAAAGAGTTTGATATTTTAAGTTCAAAAATCATATCTATAGTTAACATGTTTATCACTAAACTAAAGATACATAATATAACTGGTTTAAAAAAATTTCTTAAAAACTATATTGGCCAAATAAATTTATATATTTTAAACAAACAAAAAAAAGGAATTTAGAATTTTGAAATTTTGTTAATTGACGTCAATTATTTTAATTTGGAAATTAACCTCTTGGAGGTTGTTAGGACCGAAAATTGCATGCAGGCTCCACCCAATAATTGTTTTATATATATATTTTATAATTAACTACACAGGTCTACATTTAGAAAATAGTCTTAAGGAACACATATTTGCGAAAGTAAATTTAGGCACATATACAAAATGAGTTAGTTAAAGTTCTGTAAAGTCAGCTGTAGAAAAAGACATCACTTTTATGCACTTGAAAATGTGAGGTAGCACCGAGAAAATGATGGTTAATTTTAACATTTTTGAAACAGATTATTAGACTAAGGCGCACAAGCTGTAATTTAACATGATGTATTTGAAAGACGGTGATTTTGAGAGAAGAAGAAAACTTTTAACTAACGGAGTTATGAAGAATGTAGACCATGTTGTTATCGCATGTAGACTGTGGACTGGTAATCGAGAAGCTAGCTTGACCGGCGAAATGTACTTTGGTTTCAAGTATCAGGTGATGCTTGGTTTTGGAGCGGGCCGCTAGATGCCAGCATCTGTCAAGCGACGGAAAGTGGAATGTATATTTACGAAATGAGTTAAGTTATTGCGGAAGTGCTTTTTTGGATTTAAATGCTACAGCTCTCCCCCCCCGAAAGACGGAGTTAGGGTGGAGTCAGAAAAGAGGCCAGAAGGGCCTCCCACAAAATTTTGAAAAAAAAAAAAAAAAGGGACAAAGGGCCAGAGGGGCCTCCAAGAAAAGATAGAAGCAAGGGGCCAGAAGGGCCTCCTACAAACTTCTGCAGAAAGGGGCCAGAAGGGCCTCCCACAAAATTTTGAAACGGGGCACCTGATAGAAACAACGCTTCATAATGCTTTTATGGTCACCACTCTAGGGTGTAGCCTCCTTCGGCACTTACTTATTAAATTTTGAAATTTCTATAGCGTCTCAGCTCTTCCTACCTATCTTTGGGACAAGCCCCGTACAGAAAGAGCTGAAGGGTGACGCAAAGGTCGACATTGCTGTGCATAATCTGACTTCGTACACTAAGGTACTGGGGAAAGGGGTGGAGTGGCACCTCGGGAAGCCAAGTGGAGGTGACCACTCCGGGGACTGGGGAGGGAATGTGCATAGCACATGGCTTACAGGAAAGGCCGGACTCAGACGGGGGGGAGTATCCTCTGAGCCGACCTTTACATTAAATTACAAAAATAAATAAAAATAAAGAAAAACTCCTGAAGCCAATTAGGTCAGATCATGCTCAGCGTCGTTATTTTTAAATTCCTCTTCTCCCATACGAAGAGAAATTTAAACTATTCACGGCTCTTAACAATTTCCGTGAGAAAAAAGAATTTTGAAGGGTCTAAACAAATAATACATTTTGAAAATAAACAAAGAAGCAGTATGAAACGTTGGGGAGTCAAAATGGTTTTACTGCGCAAGGCAGGGCATGTAATATTTGACTTAAGGTCTTATGTATGTGTATCTTTAATCCTGTGCCCCAAAAAGGAATTTAATTTAATCAAAAAAAAATTATGTAAAAAAAATTTCATCAAAATAAGATAAGTGTTCAAAAAAAAGATGTACAAAGAAAGATGTGTAAAAAAAAAAAAAAAAAAAAAAAAAAAAAAAAAAAAAAAAAAAAAAAAAAAAAAAAAAAAAAAAAAAAAAGGTGTAGCAAGATAAATATGTAAATAAAAGGTGACCCACAATGTGAGAAAACCTAACTCCGGTTTTCTCAACCCTAATAAAAAAAACTAAATTAGGAAACAAACATGTTGACCTGCTAATAACAAACAACAAATAATTTAATGAAGACAAACAGGCCAACCATGTCGTCCTATATGCAAAAACTGGGCCCCTATAATTTGGAAAAGAGAAGAACAAAAAAAAATTTAGCACACAAAGATATATTATTAAAAGGTGTTCAACATTTCAATTTACTATCAAACAGATGCCACCATCTGCATCAACCAGTCCACCGCCATGATGATAAAATTAAAAAAAAATAAATAAAAATAATTTTCCTTTCAAGATGACGAAAACAAAAAAATTCAAAGGCAAGCTCCGTGTTCTTTAACGGGTCCACTAATCGCAGCAAATCCACTGCCATTTTAACTGTTGCTGATAATTATTAAAAAAGTAAACCAATTAATTTTTAAAAAGATTTCTTTTAAGATTATGCAAAAAAAAGGTGAAAAAGCCAGAGAATGACTCAAGAATTATATGTAGTGTAGTTGTTGTGTATATATGTGTGTGTGTAAGTATGAATTGATACAGACAAGCGAAAGAAAACTCGAGAAAATTTTGAATGAAATTTTTTGAATTTTTTTTGTTTTTTTTTTTGTTTTTAACTATTTTTGGATTTTATTATTTATTTAAATTTTTTTTTTTTTGGATTCCCGAATGAGCCCGCTGTATGGATCAAATTCAGTGAATGTTTAGTGTGCAGTGTATGTAAATATATATATATATGAAAAAAAAAATAATTAAGTAGACAAAATAATAATAATAAAAAAAAATTTTATCAAAATTGGTTTAGAAGTTTTTGTATAATGTGTTTATAAAATAAATCAATAATAAAAAAAGAGACTATAGATTTATAGAGATTTAAATATTTAAACTAAATTAAAAAAAAATTTCATCAGCAACAGTTGTGCAGTATTTGAAAAAGCTGCAAAACATAAAAAAGAGCCTTGTTTACAAAGAAAATTTTGAATTTAAATTTAGATAGTTCCAATGCAAAATTTTGAAAATTAACTAGGGTTCCAGAGTTTAAAATTAACCACTCTATAATTTAGAGATAACCAAGCTAGAATTTAAAGCAAACCACGCTCTGCTACCAAAAACATGTTACCAGGGGGACTTAAATTTAATAAAGGCGGAACCAAAATGGTAACAATGTTTAGAAATGAAAAATAAAAAAAAAGACAAAGACAAGTTTAATAATTAACAAGGCTCAAGTTTATTGAAAGCAGAAAGAAATTTCGGCGATTCAGACTTTGTCATTTACAACAAAAGACATTCTGACACAAATGATCAATAAAAAAAAAACTTATGATTAACAGTATCATAAATTGTAAAAGTTATAAGCCCTTAATTGTAACATATAATAATTTAAAAAAAAAAATTAATCAACAGATTCTAAAAATTTATCCCCCCTTTTAATATAGATATTTATAGTTACAAAAATTTAACAATAAAAAAAAAGACAATGAGCACAGCTTAATAATTCACAGAATTATAATTAATAAAAAAAAAAGATTATACGCCCTTAATGTAAAAGTATAATAATAATAAAAAAAAATTAATCAAAAGATTCAAAAAAAGAAAAAAAAACTTATCCCCTCCCTTTTTAGTTTATAGGACGATAGTTTGCTTTTAAACAATTACAGAATTTAACAAAATATAAAAGAGTTTGATATTTTAAGTTCAAAAATCATATCTATAGTTAACATGTTTATCACTAAACTAAAGATACATAATATAACTGGTTTAAAAAAATTTCTTAAAAACTATATTGGCCAAATAAATTTATATATTTTAAACAAACAAAAAAAAGGAATTTAGAATTTTGAAATTTTGTTAATTGACGTCAATTATTTTAATTTGGAAATTAACCTCTTGGAGGTTGTTAGGACCGAAAATTGCATGCAGGCTCCACCCAATAATTGTTTTATATATATATTTTATAATTAACTACACAGGTCTACATTTAGAAAATAGTCTTAAGGAACACATATTTGCGAAAGTAAATTTAGGCACATATACAAAATGAGTTAGTTAAAGTTCTGTAAAGTCAGCTGTAGAAAAAGACATCACTTTTATGCACTTGAAAATGTGAGGTAGCACCGAGAAAATGATGGTTAATTTTAACATTTTTGAAACAGATTATTAGACTAAGGCGCACAAGCTGTAATTTAACATGATGTATTTGAAAGACGGTGATTTTGAGAGAAGAAGAAAACTTTTAACTAACGGAGTTATGAAGAATGTAGACCATGTTGTTATCGCATGTAGACTGTGGACTGGTAATCGAGAAGCTAGCTTGACCGGCGAAATGTACTTTGGTTTCAAGTATCAGGTGATGCTTGGTTTTGGAGCGGGCCGCTAGATGCCAGCATCTGTCAAGCGACGGAAAGTGGAATGTATATTTACGAAATGAGTTAAGTTATTGCGGAAGTGCTTTTTTGGATTTAAATGCTACAAGCTTTGCGTCTAAATAAACTTTAATGTTATGGTAATGTTTGGGTTAAAAAAGGGTTGATGTGATTATATTACATTGGCTTGTTAAATTTTTTTTAGGGCTTAATACAAAATAGGAGCCTTGGTTATTTATGTATGTTTTATTGATTACATAGGCCTATGTTTATTTCTACCATTCTTTATCAATTCTTAATCAATTAACAGCAAATGTTAATCAATTTATGGTACGGTAACCTAATTGACATGTTCTATTTTGCAAGGTTAAAATTATTTTAAATCTATTGAACCAGTATTATCCTTTTGAATTTATTCTTTCTTTGGAATTTTATTGCATGCATTGTTTAAGAGAGTTCAAACAATCAAAAGGAAGCTGTTTCAAAGAATTTTGTTTAACTTTTAACACTTATTTATTCCATTTTTAATTTTTTGTTTAAGAAGAATAATTAGATAAAATTGTAATTTTTTTCCCTGAATTTTGTTTTTATAAATTGTAATAATTGTGTGTATACTTTATGAATATATTGATATGGAAATATTTTCCTTTTTCATTTCTCACATGTAGTGGAAAGTTGTGCGATGAGTTCAAAAACTGGTGTCGAATTATCATGTAAATATCCATTTTGAGGTTATTTGAGTCCCAAAAAGTAGTTTTGAGAATGATATCTGTGTGTCGTCTGCATCTATGCAATCCACTATAGTCTTAACAAATGGGTGGACCGATTTTAATCAAATTTGGTATGTGGGAATATTTTGGCCATATTTGGGGACTTTTTCACTTTTTCTTATTATAACTCAAAATTTGTATGAACCTACTATATGACAAAAATAAAATATGTGGTTTCTACCAAACTTTGTTAAATTAGCCCATAAGTACCCAAACAAAATGTATAGGTTTTCATTCCAAAAATACTTTTTTATGATTTATCGATATAAACCAAAAATGGTGATAAAAGCTGTAATTTCTTAAAATCTATTTATGTTTTACAGTAGAACCCCTATAATCCCTCACCTTCGGGACTGGGGGTATGGTCGGAACGCAAATAAGGTCGGATTATCCAAAAAAAAGCCAATACTTATTACATATTATATAAATAGACTTTTTTACTGTGAAATAAGTGATAAACTTTAAAAAGTCATAAGTCAAAATTTACAGTAAAATAAGAAACAAATTGCTTAGAATAAAAGTCAGTTATAGATTTTTGTTTAGCAGATGAAATTCTAGACTTAGCTGCAGTGTCACTCCATTTCTTAATCCACAAAATGTCCTTTGGAGTTATGGTTGGGTTTTGCTCGATGTACTGAAGGGCGATGTCGAAAGCATTCTTGGCATCGGTGTGTGAAATCCAGATAGCAGCTTCGTCTTTTTCACCATCCGAGTCCTCGTTCACAGTTTCCTCGCCATTGTTTTCCATAACAGCGGCAACAATCTTGTCGTCATTGAGCTCTTCATAGGTTTCAAAGTCATTGTCACATTTGGTAATCCAATTTTCAACTTCTTTGGCAGGAACGTTCAGCTCTAGAGTTTGTAGATCTTTAGCAAGATCTTTAACAATGTCCTGTGTGTTGTTGTTTTGCTCGTCTTCGGTCTGGTCATTTTCAGTCATAACTTCTGGCCAAAGCTTACGCCATGATTTCCACAGTGTCAGGTTTCAGTTCATCCCATGACGTAGCGATTGTGTAGATAGCATCTTTGATGTTCAGGGATTTAATAGCCTCAAATATGTTACTACAGGTACCTTCCTCAGATTTTTCTAATATTGAGCTGATGTACTTTCTGCGATATCGCCTTTTTAACCATTCGATCACTCCCTGATCCATTAGTTGGATGAGTGAAGTTAAATTTGGAGGCAGAAAGAGAACTTTTATGTCCCCTTTCACTAAATCTTCCTCAGATGCATGTGACGGTGCGTTATCCTATAGCAGTAAATCACGAACAGGCGACTTTTTTTGTTTCAAGTCTTTTTTGACCAATGGGACAAACTCATCGAAAAACCAAGATTTGAAAAGATTGCAGTCCATCCATGCAGATGTTTTATTGCGGTAATAAACCAGCAAGGAAGATGTGGTTTATGTTTTTGAATGCTTTAAAGCCAAGGCTTCTTGGATTTGCCAATAATGAACAGAGGAAGCTTGTGCGTACCATCTGTGTTGCTACAAGGAGTGACTGTTATTTTATTTTATTTCATTTATAAATTTTTTTTTTTCATTACTGTTGAGACCGGAGGTTCTTGGTGGAATTCCATGTTAAAAATAATAAAACACAATTTTTTATTATTTTGTAACATCCACTTTTTATTTGTCTAGCCGACCAATGGTTTCGCCTGCTAAGGCATTGACGAGGCTGTATTACAAACTGAAGAAAATGAAAGTGACTGTTATCCTATCTTTAATAAGATAGTTTTGTTCCTGCCACGGATTCATTTGAAGCTGCGAGCGTTTTGGTCGGCAACATTTTGAAGTGTAGCCCTATCTCGTCGATGTTATAAACTTGACAAGGTAGCATTTTCTACCAGTAGCATAAACTACTTAGTAGCCTCGGCATCAGATATTTTTTCACCAGAAATTGAAACAAGCCGGATGCCATGCCGGGTTTTCCAGCGATCAATCCAGCCCTCACTAGCTGTGAACTCACTTCCGGCTTCCAGTTTTTTGTGCAAAATTATTGCCTTTTCTTTTAAAATTGGCCCAGGTATCAGGGTTCCTTCCCTTCTTTCTTGACAGAACCACATCCACAATGCGTTATTCAAGCAGCTCAAGTTTAGGTTTTTTCACTGTTTTGCATTTCTTAAGAGCATTTTCACCATCAATCGTAATTGTATATGATTCCATGTCTTTCCGATTTTTTCTCCAATCCTTAATTGTCGTAACGCGTACATTGAGTTCCTTTGCAATTTTTTGGAGCGATTCTCCTTTGTCTAGCCTTTGTATCATTGCTAATTTTTCTTTTAGTGAAAGAGTAATGTGTTTACGTTTTCCTCCTGACATGTTGAAAAACAAACAACTGTACATACAATGAGTCTAGCAATTACTATAGCAAATCAATGGAAACAATACGAGAGATGACACAGCACTGAAGCGGGCAAGCAATAACAAACCTAAACAATGGTGCATGGTGCGCGATGAGCCATCGACAAGTCGGCTCAAGCTCGTGAGCTTGAGTACAGTCGGATTAACCGGAGCGACGGACCAGCCGAGGGGTGGATTAGAGGGGTTCTACTGTATATATAAATCTGACTTATGTATTATTATACTCATATTTTCTAAAAGTTTTGTTTACAAAAAAAATTTATGTTAACCTAATTTGAACCTCATTAAGTTGAATTATTTCATTCGCCTTGAACTTGCCTATCTTCTCTCAATTTATCATACTTGTGTTGATAAATTGAATAGAAAAACAGATAGCACAGTTATTTGAAGCTGTTCATGTTACAACGATTAAATCACACCATGCGTCCTATTATTGTCTAGTCCAGTTATCCAGTTCGAGTTTGGAGGTTTAACTAAAAGTGTTTGTTTATTTACTGTACTTTATAGTCATGTCATTAGTGTTTCTTGTGTGATTTAGTTAGTGTTTTGTTATCAACTAAGGCTTTCACAATGGTAAAAATTTGCACAAAACACTATCATACAAAGACAAACTAAAAGTTATAGAAGCTCTTAATATCAGTGATAGAAAGAAATATGACATTGCGAAACATTTCGGCATACCATCCGGCACTCTTTCGACACTTTAAAATGTCTATAAATCTAATGTTGTCAAAGCTCCCCTTGATAAGCCGAACCTTGGTATTTTGAAAAACTCAATAACTCGAACTTTTTCGTTAATTCTGAGATTCAAATTAATGAGGTTCCACTGTATAACTAAATTTAAAATGAAGAGAATTTGACTAATCTTTTTGAGTTGAAATAGAATCAGCTGGTTTTAAAATTAATTTACAATTTAATTATTAATATCTTCCAGTGATCTTAGCTGGAACACCTGCAGCTAGGGATGTATCTCAAACTGACATGCAACGTAGGCTCCAGTTGGAGCAATGGAAAACCCAAATGTTGCGTAACCTGAATATGTTTGTAGCAAGAGGTAGGCTTATTGTACACAATCTTCCTCTGACTTATGATGATGCAAAACTACGAAATCTATTTAAACAACATGTAGGACCCAAAGCAGTGATCCGAGAGGTAAGAACTTTATTAACTTAGGTAAGTTTTTATTTGATTTACACCTAGAGTATTTAATAATTAATAATTTGATATTTTATAATATCATGACAGGATAACAGGCTCCAATTTTGTAAAATATATTTGTTTATCAAGATTAAATAAATATATTAAATAAAAATCTATTGGTATATTAAATTTTGAACTTAGAGATTTAATTGTAAAAAATGTGAAGTACATTAGAAAACAAATATAATTATATTTCCCAAAAATCTAGTTTTTCAGATACATGAACTTTTTTGAAATGTGTGAAACATATGAAATATTCAAGAATTTCACATTCGGTTCAAAATTGATCATACAAAATTTTTTTAATATTATTTTTCTAAGTATATTTTAATATCAAATAATTCCCTGGTAACCTTGGCAACCAGTTGATCAATAAAAATTTAAAAATCAATATTTTCGACATAAATTCAAATTTCATGATGTCCTGTAAAATCTCATCATGTGGAACCTGGTTTCCTGGGCCATATCACATATTGTTTAGGAAAAATCTGGAGAGTTTTATTATTTAAAACATTTATCAAACTACGATTTAATGTATAAAACAGTTTTAAAAAAAGAAAAATGTAATATATTCATTTTGTTTGTTTATAGATTTAGAACATGCTGACAAGGGTGTGCTTTTTACTAAAACTGAATTAAACTAACCTTTCACAATATTTTCCAGTTATGTAGTATGTTAGTCAATATTAAATAGTTTTGTTATATAAATTATCTAAATGACCAAAATGGCATCCATTGCCCAAACCCTCTATATTTGATTATTTTATAACTATTGTAACTTAACAATATTTTATAGGCACGTGTTATGAGAGATTTAAAAAACGTGGATGATAAAGGCATTGGAATATCCAAAGGTTTTGGTTTCGTATCATTTACTGAACATGAAGCTGCTCTGCAGGCTTTAAGAACCATTAACAACAATCCAGATATATTTACAAAGTCAAAGGTTAGTGTAAACAATCTAAAAATAACAAATATTTTTATTTATTAAGTTAGAGTTTAATAGCCCACATAGCATATTAGTTCAGATTTTGTATGGATAGGAGACACAGGCTTATCTTGGAAAGTGTTGCAAGGTAAGCCTGTGTATCATATTCATACAAAATAATTTCATTCATAATTTGATATTAGTAAGTGAATTTAGAGTTTGATTATTTAATATATATTAATTTGTACAAAACCTGGTTTATTATATGTATTGGTAGCTGTAACACCATTTGATTTTGTGCCGTTAGCCAAACTTGAATCTTTTAATTTTTTGTTCTTTAACTCCTCAACATGGGAGATTTTAGTAAGGAATAATGGTTACTGCAATACTTTTTTAAGGTGTTTTAGTAAGCACTGGCAACAGTTTGTTCAAATATTTATATTTCTTTTATAACACGAGTCATTATAAGCCACTAAAACTTTTTGAATTTACTAAGAAAAGATTAAAAGAATTATATACAAAAGTAATCGGAGAACTAACCTATAAAAATATTAGCCGATAAACTTAAGAACAAACAAACAATCTTTGCATATAATTTAAATGTAACGATTCATTTGTATCTTTCCAAAACACAATAATAATTCTATAGAGTCATGAGAAAATGCTATAAAAACACTGTGTAAAAAACAGTGAAGTTTCTTTGTGTTTAGGATATAATATGAGACCTGTGTTTCACATTACAATCTTCTGTGAACCTTGAACTTTCATCCATATTTTTTTCCTGCCTATAAATATGGCAGCATTCCATAATCACAGTTTGGGTTCATTTTCAGCTGCTCTTACTATGTTTTACATGCAAAAAGTGCAATGCTAAATATAAAAATGAGTTATCATTAAATAAGTCTATATTTGGACGGGTGGTGTGTTTAGTGATATTGAAGAGAGTGATAAATGTTTAGAAGAAGGGGTTGACTCTGAAAATGATTTAGAAATTTAGTAAACCCAGAAAATATTTATAAAATTTTTAATAGTGAATGCCTTTTTATAGTAGGCTTATAATAGGTAATTTTATAAATTTATTAGCAAAAATATTTAATTTAATTATATTATTTGCATATAGACCTTTATCAATGTAGTTTACAACAGGTTGCTTTGTTTAGGAAACCATGACATTTGAATTTCATATATAAAATAAGTTTATAACACACAATACAATTTTGCTCGAGTCCCAACCGAAAATAATTAAGGACTTTACAGATTAATTGTCAGTTTTGAAACACCATTTTAAAATTATATACTGTACTCATAAATTTGGCATATTTTATTCACCACTGTTTTTAGACAGAATAAAATTTTATTGTGTTTTCATAACCATTAGAATTGTAGATTCATAACTTCATGCACAATTTTCCTTCCAAATTTCCCTTTCCACTGCATTCTTCTTTATTCTTGATATATATATATATATATATCCAAATCTTTCTTAATTTGGTCATACCATCTAAGACATTGTCTTTCTAAGGACCTAAGAGTATATTAAACATGTATAATTAAAGCAATGTACTTCAATTTTCAGTATTTTTGTTTAATGTAGCAAATTATATTTTACAGTTTAATGGTTCATTTAGGTATATCATTTTATTTTATTTCAACTTCTCAAAAATGAGTTTAGTATAGCTAATAATAAAAGATCAATTAAAAAATTAAAATCTTTTGTTTCAGAGGCCGATTGTAGCATTTTCAATTGAAAACAGAGCAGTTCTAAATGCAAAAACAAAACGAACAATGAAGAGTAAACAAAACAATCCTCTATATAAAGGATATACACCTCCTGTAGAAAAGAAGGATGAAAATAAAGAGAAGAAGATTTCCAAGAAAAATAAACAAAAGTTGGAAACTGAACCAAATCACAAAAATCCTAAATATATTGGTACTGCGGCGACTCCGGGTTCTAAGAAATTAAGGACAAAATTTAATCTGAAGACAGAAGCTGCAATTCATTTGAAGGAAACAAAGAAACTGAAGCATAGTAAAAAGCTTAGCCGTAAATTAAGAACGAATAAGAAAGATTTTGCTTCCAAGCGTGAGGCAAGTTTCGTACATTGTAATTTTGAAAAAATAATTGTAATATGTATTTTTGTATTTGAGATAATCTTTAGTATTATGTGAAATACTCAAATATACAAGTGGTACAAGAGTCACTACCCATTCAAAAACATGATACCAGGCATTCTTTAAATGGTTTAAAACTGTTCTTACTTAGTTTGTAGTAATATAGTTTTCTGCCCTTTTATATTCTTCTTTTAAAATTTACTACTAGATTGTACACTAATAAATCAATTGCAGTTACGATTCTATTGATTGAGCTACAGTTCGTATTACTTCTACTGTTGTATCGTTAATTCGAGATAAAATAGTAACAACAAAATAACTTTTTGCCTTAAAAATATGGTACTCAAATGACTTTAATACAATCATTAACCAGTAGAATAATCACTTTCAATTATTTTTGCAAACTCTTAAAGCAGTTTGCAATTTATGGAAGCATTTTGAAGAGCAAATACATTAAAAAATCTAACATTGTTTAAATAACTTATATTTTCGGAGGACCTAACTTTTAAGACCAAAACAAACAAATTTCTTTTCTTCTCAGAACTGTCTTTAATAATTTAAATCAATTCACTTGAATTGAACAACTTGTGGAAACTTCAATCATAAAATGAAAGAAAAGAAATTTGCACAAAAATGATGTTTGAATGATTTGGCGAGTACAGGTGTAGCAATCCCGAGGTACCTAGCTGGATCTACAATTTTTCATGTAGTCTTGGGTTAGATAACTCTATTTTTCTAACCCAATTATTGTTTGCTGCTAATCCTGATGCTATTAGAGTGTTGGGTCTTTATTTTATATGTTTTACTATCTTTTTCTTTTATAAGGCAATGATGACCGAGAGGTTTTCCCTTCTTTAAACAAAAAATCCTACTAAGTCGTCATCCCCACTTGTACGCGAACTTTGTGCCAAACATTTTGTTTTCTTTTATTTGGTGATTTTCATTTTAAAAAATCATTTTCTAAAATGTACCCACAAACGGAGCCAAACAAATTATTGGTTGGTATTTCTAAAAAAAATAATGCCAATTCAATAATTTTTCTGAAAACATGGTTTAGGTCATGGTCAATTGCACCAAATTTTTCTAAAAAATATTGAATTATTTTAGTTATTCTATGTTCTCAAGATGGAGTCCATGATCTTGAGTTTTTTATCGATAACTTATGACTAGAAATTTTTGACGAACACTGCTTGGTGTTGAGTATGGTTGTATAAGAAAGTTTGCAGACCTATTCTCTTGCAAAACCATTTTCTCCTTTGTTTTCTTGTTATTTCTTTTCATACTCCTGTTATTTCTGTCACATACTTTAGTTGTCATATCCTTAAATTTTTATAAGGAAATATTAATCTATCCTTTTTTACAGGCTCAAGATCAGAAATCGTTCTCAAAAAAGAAGAAAATTGACCAAGAAGAAACAAATTTTACTAACATATATAAAAGGTATAAAAAGAAAGTAACAAATGCAGCAAAAAGTAAACAAAAGTGGTATGATAAATAATTGTAAATAAATTATTCTAAATGTATACTGATTTTTACATTATTTATTTAAACCCTATTGAACTACAGTGGAACCTTGATAATTTGAACCTCACATTTTTGCCATTCCTCTTCAACTTCCCATGACTCTCAATGGTAATTTTCCCTCTATAAGTAGAATATTTTAAAGAAAGAACTTTGATAAGACGAATTTTTTTGGTTTCTTGGACAGATTAGTAAACCTCAAAGGTAGGTATTCAAAAAACTCTGCAAGTCAAAGTTTTAATAAAATCACTTCTATAACTGGAAGTTTTGGCCAACGGACCATTGTAAGTTGAAGTTTAATGTAGCCGAACTGTGTAAGGTGACAAAATTTTGATGTTAAAACATGAGCTTCCCTCTCTTCCACATTCTTCCATTTTCTCGCATTGGGCTCAGTACAGCTCTATTGTTCACCCTATGTATGTATATTATTTACTGTTGTGTATTTTATTTAAGTTTCGCTTTTTATTAAAACGATTGTAAGCACTTTAAGAACTTTTTGTTAAAACAAAATACTTGTACTGTGGTGTTTTCTTTGACTTATTCTTTATTTCAGGAATAAAAATGTAATCATAACCCACTGCTGAAGTGAATAAAGGTCATTCAACTTGAGTCCTCTATAACTCAAAATCAGTGATTTTTGCCCTCGGGAACTCAAACCTTGCTGTTTTGAATTATTTGATAACTTGAACTGTTAGTAATTCTCTTGAGGTTCAAGTTATCAAGGTTCCACTGTATTGTCATTTTCAGACACTATCAGAGATGACACAATACCCTCAGAAAAAAAAGGAGCTTTAAAATTTGGCATGTTTATAGATTTAGGTATTTTTTTCCAGTATTAATTTTTCAATTTTTTAGTTGAGACTCTCATACCATATTCTTGAAAGACAATGGGTTAAGTCCTTAAGCTGGTCATACAAATATGTGGCAAGTGTTCGACAAATAAGTATTTAGTACTTTCAGTGATATTTAATTTAGTTAGTTTATAATAGAGTGTGGGGTTATTTGTCTTCTGTCATTATGACCCTGATGAATCTTTCGTGATTACCCTACTAGTATACGATCATCCTGTGTGTTCAGATTTATGAGTTTGCAGCAGTGGTTAAGGTGTCATCAAGATGAAGTTAAGACCTTGTGTAGGCTAGCATCTTCATTGTTACAGCAAGTATTCAGTCATTACCTTATTTGTTAAGCAGCATAAATTAACCTTGCTCATATGTTTATAAGAGAATAGTTGACCTGAAATACCTTTTCTGCTGGATCTTACTAATTACTTATCCTTTTAGTCTAAGAGCAGAGTATTGTATGTAATACCCTATGTCCAGGGTTTCCTAATATTTGTTAAGTAGTTACTTCTATCTCATGTATCTTGTTATTTTGGCATCGGGTGATATCAACCCTCCAGTGTATCATATTCAAGAGTGGCTAATTTTCAAAAGGTATTGTTTGTTTTTCTAAAAGGGTGCATTCTTGTTGAAGTTTTATCTTCAATTTATCTCTGATAATATTGTGTCCTGGACACTGTAGAAGAATGTGTTGGAGACTTTCTTCTTGTTTTTGACAAATCAGGAAGTCCAAAGCAGAACAGATATTTGTAATGTAAATGCTAGGAACTCTAAAGAATGATTCAAGTCAATCTAAACCTTCTTTAGCAAGACAATCTGTTTCTTCATTTCTTTGAATCTCCTCTTGCCCTAGCATGCGCAGCTAGGAAACCTTATTGCAAATTATGTCTTAAGGTTTCCTTACTAAATGGTAAATAACTCTTTTACATGTTTACACAACAATGATATGTTTGTAAGTAAAAAACTTTCCAAACTACATATGAAATGCTATAGTGACTAGCAAGTTTTTTAAGATAGAGATATTATTTAATTAAATCTATTAACACACAGATTTGGACTGGTTTACATTGATCAGTATATAATTGTTATACAATAATAATTTTGCAAATAATAAGTAAAGTTGAAAGTTTTTACAGGGTAATGTGAACTACATCTCAACTACTACATGTGAAAGTATCGAATATTAAAATATATAAAAAAGGACATCAAACCATTAGTCTCAGCATAGTTGTGAGTCTTCTTTTGAAAAAATAGCTAAAAAGCTGAATTTTGATGGTTAAAATTGGAATTCTATGAGTTTTATTAATTTTTAAACTATTCTACAGTAAGTAATGTTATTGAAAATTTACTTTCAAACTACATGATGTAACTGAAATCTCAATTTGAACGAATAAGGTGGTGGTTACACTGGATAAGAATTCATACGAAAATTATTCGTAACAGTTCATACAAACTCATTAGAGTAAACAAATGCATTGTTGTTCAGAGAGGTGTTTACATTGTTTGCACCATTTTCTTACGAGTTCTTATGAACTTGTATGACTATTTCTATACGACCAAATACATCATCAGTTTTCTGTATTGTGTTGTTAACAATGGATTGTGAACAACTCATTACTTTGGTGGAGGAAATAAAATCACTCTTGGATCAAAAAGTAAACAATACCACAACAGAGAATTAAACAAAAAACTATGGAAGAAAATAGCTGAAAAAATGAAATCAACAGGTAGGTTGAACACATTTATTGCTTACAATATTATTCCAAGCAACATTTTAGTCTTTGAATTACAATACTAGATCTACTTATCTTCAATTAATTAAGACTACACAAATAATGTGTAAACTTGTTTCGAGTTTCATAGGCAGCATTCTAGCTGAGATTATGATATTGTTGTCAGTTATTTATGTTTGAAGGTGGTTGATTATTTAGAGTTGATTCAAAACCATCTGGGATACCTTCTAGATTAATTATTACGTTATGAGGGAGGCAAATACAGTTCACATCTAAATCAACTTTATCAGGATGAATTTTGATTTCCGTTTTTAGCAGTCGCCATTTTGACGTTATACCAAAAGCATATATTAAACAAGGCGTCGTGTTCGAGAAAGGTTTCCAATAAAATTTTCTTGCTCTTTGGACAAGTTTTGTCCTGAAAACAGTCTCATTAAATAATTCTTTAAAGGATATGCGGCATCTCCTATAAATAAATGTGATACACTAATATCCGTGTTTGGTAATATCTTAGGTGGAGGGATGCTAAGAGTACCGTTTTCAATGTTATGGAACAATGATGAAATTGAAAAAAATCCTCCATCACTTTGTTTAGAGTAACTTCCAACTTCAATACAACAAACAACAACAACATATGATAACAATGAATTCATCACCTGCTCAAACATAGTTTATAATATTTCCAACCACACCCTCACAGACAGTGAAACCCAAGTCATTTACAAAGGCCTTACATTTACACCAAACCACCAGCTAGATGAATTTAAATTGGGAAATGATGTTTTTAGTTTTCCCAGACAACTCAGAATTAAACAATTTTTTCCACAATCACTGTGATTTCTTAAAAAAGCAAATCTAAACTCTGCCTTCTGAAATTCAAACCACCATGTAACTGGGATCCCCCACTACTGCCTCCCGATCACCCAATAGAACTATATAACATTTTTATAATGCAAAGCTAAATAGAACTGTCATGTTTAAATAGCCTAAAAACAAAACCTAATCTTACCAGATCTGAAAAAGTAGCAATACATTCCTTAATACTAACAAAAACATCATGATCCTACCACCAGACAAATTATCAACCACAGTGGTCATGAACAAAGCAGACTTACATAAATGAAACTCACAAACAACTATTGGATAATAATACTTATCAACCGCTAATGGATGATCCAACAGGAAAGTACAATAAATTACTTTCAGAATGGCTACAATATGAAGCTCCTCTACAGAACATTTCAGACTCTACTTTCAAACTCCAATACAATGAAAACTCTATAACTCCACAATTCTATCTTACCTAAAATTTAAAAAAAAACAATCCCCCACCGCGTAGGCCTACAATCACCCAGTAAACCATCTTCGCCAGCTTCTTTCTTTTCATCCCAAGTTGGTGGAACTTGAATTTTATTTGTAATAGCATATTGGTATGCCAATTTTCGTGTCATCTTTGAAGTAAATCAATAAATCATGATTGTATAATTTATTAGATATTTAGACAGTAATATTTCCATTTCATTAAGAATCACTTGACGATTTTTGAATTAGTTTTCCATGCCATATTATCAAAGTCACATTCTTTTACTTTTTTCACCAGGTAACCTAACCTGGACTTCTTCACTCCATGCTGATGATGGCTGTGATACACAGACCCGTCCACAAATATTTATTTGTTAACAATTTAAAAAAGGAGGAAGGTTACATTGGAGAGAAGTAGGAATAATTTTGAAATTCATGGGGCTACTGTCTAAACTATCCCCAAGTCTCCAATGTAAGCTCAAATGACAAAGTTAAAGTGTTTTGTTCCTTAACCTCAAAAGACAATTTTGAGTCACAATGATTTTGAATTACATTTCTTTATTCCAAACAGTAATCATTAAAATAAGTTAGATAAATTTTGTGTCTTTATTAAGTATCTAATTCAATATCACAAACAGATGAAAATATTACAAAGTAGTACCTACTCATTCAGATAAAGTCAAGTATTCAACTTGGATGAAACTAGAGTGACTACTGTGCCACATGCTGAAAAGGTTTTTGTTGGACAAAAAGGACGCAAACACGTGGAGCAGGTCACATATATCTAGGAAATGTGGAGAGCTAGTCACGCAGGTGGGGATTATCTGTTCCAATGGCAGTGCACTGCCACCAGTGTGGGTTTTTCGTTATGAAGAAAGCCGTATAATGTCTGGGGCTCCAGCTGGTGCTCTTGGCCTAGTCACAAATCTGGTTGGATGATATTATATGAAAACTTTTTAAGTTCTTGAGTTTTTCAGAGACAATGTGTGCTGCACGAAGGAGAAATATGTGTTCCTAATAGTGGACAACTATGAATCCCATCTAAGCATCCAGGGTTTAGATTTTTGTAAAGAAAATGGAATTGTTGTGACACTTCCCTGCACACACATCCAACGACGATCCGTAGTGTATTTGGACTGTTAAAAAAAAATTTGTTTGGTGTCAATTCATGGATATATCAAATCCAAATTCTTGGATGTGCACCCAAAATTGTGCAGTTCTGCGTGGGAATGAGGAGGAATTCCAGAAAATGTAAAATCTGGTTTTAGGTCTATGGGCATTTTACCATAGTGTCACAACAATTCCCAAGTTCTCTATGGAATTGTTGTTAACATAGAGAGTTATTTTTAGATGAAGATTTCTTATCCTTTGCAGTCTCAGATCGTCCACTTCCAAAGGGTAATGATGAAGCCATCACTCAAGCAGCGGACATCCGTCTATCACTAGCGCTAGACCAATCACTCCAGCAGCTTCTTGATCAAACTCTACAGTGAGAGATGTCGTCACACCTGAAGATTTAAGACCCTTTCCTAAAGGAGCTGCTAGGCTACAGTCTACCCGTGGCTGGAAAAGAGATTGGTGCATGATTGCTACCAACACACCTGAGAAGTTGAAGCTGAAGAAGAAAAAGAGTGGTCCTATTCCCTAAAGAAAGATTATTATGATCTTCCAGTGAAAATGAAGACAGTGACGACTTGTGTGAAGAGTCCAGAAGAATCTCCTTTCAGTTTTTCATAGTTGTTAGCAAGGGCGTACCCAGGATCAAAACTAGGGGGGGGGGCAGCCATGGTCATTCAATAAACAATTGATTATTAAAATAGTTATTTCAAGAATTGTATTAAATTCCAGCAACAAAATGTATAATAAAGATCTATATTTTTGCTTCCAGGGGGGGGGGGCAGCTGCCCCGCGCTGGGTACGCCCATGGTTGTTAGAAGACTGTGTTGGTAGTGGTGAAATTAAGGAGACTAATTTTGTGATAGTCAGATTTCCTCAAAAAAGACAATGGTGCATTACATAGGTAGTAATGTTGTGGAAGTAATTGAAGCAGGGTTTAATTATGAAATAAATTTTCTTCTATGGCGAGGAATGGCTTTTATCTACCCGACCATGGAGGACAAAGCTGCTGTCATGTCTGAAGATATTTGCAAAAAAAATCTCTTTTCAGTTAACCGAGGGCAATATTATTTTAAAACCAAAAGCATTCACGAATTTGTGCACTTAGGCTTACACTAAATATGGAATTCTGAACAGCAAAAACCATTAAAACTTTGTTAAAATGTTATGTACCATACTTTATTATATTAATTTGTCTATTGTGTCCACCAGGGATTCATTATTTTTAAATCATTCTGTTTGTATTTTCTAACTAGTGATATTTGAATTTCTGCTCCTTGATTTTTACAGTAAAATAAATATTTAAAAAATAATTATAATTGTATAGGTAATTTACAATAATACAAGTGTATTATAACAATATCCAAGTGTCCACACTACCCCATACTATGGTCATGTAAGGGGATAGTTTGGACAATATGCATTACCAAGTTTTTTTATCTGTATGTAACAGTAGAGGATGTGAAATAGGTTTCACTGGCTCAGAAGAGGAGCCGACATTTCGTAGCTACCAAATGACACCTAATTCATAATTACAGGCTGTATACAAAGACTGCAAAAAGCTTTTTATTAAAAAAATTTCAAAGTATCTCCAGTCTCTCCTATTTACTGACTTTAGATGTAGCTAAAAAGGAATTTTCCTTGAAAATTGATGGTCTCATGTGATAAGGTATACCAGAGAGGGGAGGTTTCGCAGTCAATCCTGTTGGTGTAAAGCCTAGGTTTAAACAAGCTTCTATAAACAGTATGTGAGTCTTTATTTTGGGCAATTTAAAAGTTAGGTTTTTCAGTTGTATTAAAAATAGTTTAGGAAGATCCATTGTGGAAATATAATGGGACAGTAGGATAGAACATACAAGAAAAGAGGACAGAGAAAATTGTTTTTGTTTGATTTTAGGTTATTGTTTAATAGAGCACATAGCCTATTAGTGCAGATTTGTTATGTATAGGCTTACCTTGGAAAGTGTTCCTTGGCAAAACATAGTAGGGCTAGTACACAAATAAGAAAACACAAAAAACTAAAGTTCTGAAATATTTCTTTAAACACTGTTCACTTTCTCAATCAGTATACTACAGAGTATAAAATTGAAGACTAAATTGTTGTAATGTTGTAATCTAGGATGGATCTGTGTTGAACCACAGATGAATAAAAACATTTTTTTAGCAGGTTGGGAGAGGAAAAAGGATAAAGTATGATTTATCTAAGTGTGTATTATTAGGTAATGCCAAGGACCATTTTTCAATGTAAGCTTGGGTCTCCTATTCATATAAAATCTAAACTAATAGGCTATGTGTGTCTATTAAACTCTAACCTTTATTAATAAAATAAATGTCATATAGTATCTTAAACTGATCTAATTTAGAAATATCTTTTCGGATGGTGCCTATGAAGACAGCCAATGTTGCATAATTGTTTTGATTGTCATTGTATTGATCAAAAAGACACCTTTTCAAAAGTCGCATGGTGCTTGATCTGGAATGTAAGAGCATCACAGCCGACTGATACAATTACCTCTTAGGTTTGAGTAGTAATATGTAGCCAACCATTATTGTGAAGCACCACAATAGCACTTGTCACGTTTTGTTTTGATTCCACAACACAATTTCCTTAAGGCCTCACAATAAGATGCAGCAAGGAATTGATGTTTTAAGATTTAAAGTTAAGTCAGGAATTAATAGATAAATAATCTAAGTTAAGTCCATTCTGTAGATACCAGAGCATAAACAATCATTGTGACAGAATACAAAAAGTTAGGGAATTGCTTGGCTTACAACCTTCCAAAACAACTGAGTAGTATTATATAACTCCTAATGGAGAGAAAGGAAGGTCAGTTGATGAATGGAGAAACTGTACGAGGCGGAGACTCTGCCTTACGGGAAAATATGACCAGAGTGCTCTAACAGGATTAGATTGTTTGCTGAAGAGAATTCACTACAAAGGATCAGTTCACTACAACGGAATCATGGGAGTTTGGCACTATGAAGGTGAGCAAGCTATAGATACCGGTAATTCATTTTAAAGTCTATATTAGGCCTATGTCATAATCATTGAGATAGCCCTGAATTGAAAGCTTAGAATATTTAACTAATAACTTAGTTTGGTATTAAATGTCAATATTTATATGTATTAGAGTAAATTATTTACTAAAAAGATTTTATATCTATTAGGGTCTATAACTTACTAAAGAGCAACCCAAATTGTCAGTACAAGTATTTTTAGTACTAAACCATTGTTTGCCTAGATCATTTCATTAGAACCCGAATCCAGGAACAATAGTAATTTTATTCCTAACAGAACCCACAATCAAAATTTCCTTACTATCCTAATCAACAGTACACATGATCATCCAGATAGTAATTATTTGATTTAATCCTGTTTTTTTGGGATTCGGTTTCATAGTGTTGATTTGACTACGGCAATATGAAATCCATTTCTCAATTCAAAAAAATAATCTCATAAAGCAAAACCTGCTTCTCTCGTAATGGTGTCTTTAGTCTGCTAATATATAAAGGACCTCAGTTATGCATGCCTGCTAAGACAAACAATACACTCTATTGGCCACAATTGGAAGTAGTAATTTCTTTCCGAACTTGCTTTATATTTAGAGGAAGATATGAAATCATTTGTCTAGTATTCGGCATGAAGAATAGAAATAATCATTGTTAAGTTATTATTTTAGAAAATATGAAGAAGTTGGGTTATCAAATTTTATATATGGAAAACTATGGCTTTAAATAACGAATGCACAAATAATTTAAGTAACTCTATAACTTTAATAATCTGGAATCCCTGGCATTTTAAAGAGAATATGTTTTTTATGATTTACATTAAAATTGAAAATTACATAATATCACAATAGCATGTACACTTTTGCAGTGTATTTCCAACTATTTGTAATTTATCAACTAGTGGTTCCTTGAACAGAATACCTAACTCCTTGGACCTTTTAAACATTCAATATACCGTTCTTGTAAACCTAGCGTGATGTATAACAATATTCATAGACAGAGAAGTAACAGTAAATAATGCCACAGCTACTGTAAACTTGAACTAAACACAGGGAGAAATAATAAAGGCTGACGAGTCTATGAGTTAGCGCCTTACATGATTTAGCATCTGGGGATCACTGTATTATTAATCTTATGACAAGCCTATCAATAAATCCTGGAATGCTGACTACCTTAACAAAAATATAAACCTTTACCCTTTTTACTGATGGTTTTCGGTCGCTGGTGAAAGGATAAATAAATCTGACTATATTTTACTCTTATTCACGTTGATGTGTACAAGTTTTATACAAGTTTAGAGGAAATCTTAGAAGAAAACAGTAACGTAAATAATAATTTATTCGATATGGAACTTGAAAATATTTTAATTCATATAACTGAAAACATCCTATAAAATTATGAGTGAGGAGGTTTATATTTTTGGATATCTAAAATTTTCCTGTCGTATAAAATTTAATTTGTACTACCGGTACCGTTTGTTATGCCTAGTTTACAGGATTATTATTAATACTTCAGAATGGTCTATTTCTAGATGAAGAAACTCAGAAACACTCTAAATTTAAAAGCTTTGACTTCCAGGTGTTGGTTTTTGTCAGTACGATTTGTTGCTTCTTAAATAAAGAAAAAAATAAACTGATTTTTTATTATATAATATTACACAGTAGCAAATATAATCCCAGCTTTGAGTTACATAAGTCAGATCTAATAACTATTTCCCAAAAAAAGGAAATTCCATTCCGACAAGTAATAACATTGACAACAACACTAGTTTTGACAAATTTTATTTAGTTTTACAGTATCTTTGACAGATCAACTTTACAGATAAGACACATGTACGTACTTATATTCCAAGCTATAAAGCGCAATCACAAGAATGCAAGAGTTGGTGCTACGAATCTTTTGGCAACGTCTGTTCAGCGTGCAGACTTATGGAATGGATACATTTTATAAGCATTGTTTACACTTGAACTGAAGCCTAACATAACTTAGTTACGCTTCTTCAGTGTTCAGCTTACTTTTAGAAAAATAGTAACATTGCAAAACTTTATATTACATAGATTATTTTTTAAATTTTTTAAAAACTTTTTTTACACATGTGAACACATACAATAATAGCTTTTTATTTTCAATAACTATAATTAAAAGTTTTGTAAATGGTCAATATTTTGTAGCTCGTGTATTATACATTTTTGTTTAGAACAAATTTTTTCTAAATTTACCTAAATTCTAAAAATCACATTTAACTGTTGAGGAAGTTAACACTTAAATAAGAATAAAACACAACGTAAAAATTACAAATGTACATTTTTACTGTTATTAAATATACAAGTTTTTAATAACTAACTAGGCTAGTAAGCCAACATTTTAAATTTAATGTTGTGAATTTTAATTTACAGCCATAAAATAATGTTTTGGTTGATTAATTAAAACATATATTAAATTTGTCATTTTATTATGACAGGCTTAATTAATTAAAAAATTAATATAGGTATTGTTCCAAATTTTCAATACAATTTCATTGAATTAAGAGTATTTAACAATTAATTAGGAACAACAAAAGTAGGCTATTTAAATTATAATTAGTCTAGACCTGATGGTGTTTTGTAACAAATAATATAATTTTTAATTCATAATTTATTATAATATATATCATAGCGGCTGTAATATAAATATCATAGGAAATGTTTTAAATTGATTCAATAAGAGTATTATGCTATAAAAATAGTTATTTAAATCGAAATTAGGTTAGAATTTAATAGGGCACATAGCCTATTAGATTGGTTAGATTTTGTATGGACAGGAGACAGGCTTACCTTGGAAAGTGGTCCATGGTATTACCTAATAGTACACAAGTAAGAAAACACACAAAAAACACTAAAGTTTTGAAATATTTCGTAAACACTGTTCACTTTCTCAATCAGTAGAGTTAAGAAGAAGACTGAATTGTTTTGATCTAGGATTGATCTGTGCTGAGTGTTGAACCACAGATTATTATTTATTATATTATATTTGTTTATTTTTGTAAAGCCTGTTGGGAAAGGGAAAAAGGATAAAGTATGATCCATCTAAGATTAAGATTAGGGGTTTTCTTGATTTTGTGACCCACTGATGAGACAGTTCCCATCTTTTTAGTTCTGAGGGGTTACATTCTGAAGGGAGTGATTTTATGATTTTTGTTGTGAAGCATTCATCAAAAGTGACAACGTTGTGGATTGCTGCATGTTGTGCAGTTGGTTTCTCCATATCCACGATTTTCACGTCATGTCTGTGGCCATTCATCCTGGTGCATAAGTTGTCTGTGGTTAGGCCAATATATTGAGCTGGGCAAAACCTGCACTGTAGTTGGTAGATAACATTTTTCGTTGTACATGTGTGATGACCTTTAATTTTAAATTATTTTTTAATAGAGGAACTATTGAAGTTGTTGGACGGGAGATGTATTTCGCATGTTTTAATGCAATTCAGTCTTCTTCTTAACTCTACTGATTGAGAAAGTGAACAGTGTTTACAAAATATTTCAGAACTTTAGTGTTTTTTGTGTGTTTTCTTACTTGTGTACTATTAGGTAATACCAAAGGAGCACTTTCCAAGGTAATCCTGTCTCCTGTTCATACAAAATGTAACCAATTTAAATCAAAATTAATTAGACATGACAACTTTTTTGAGAAAATAAAAATACAAAAGTTGTGACAGTTTTAGAAATGGTTTTTTATTGTAATGTACTGCTAAAATAAATACTCTAGATAAATATTGTTCTTACATAATAAATTAAATTTATAGATGTATTGTATATATTTATATGCTGGAATAAAAAGAGTTTATAACATCAAATTACATATTAAACAAAAAACATTGATGTACAAAATTAATAAACTGTATTGCGTTACGATATGTGTAGAGTTAATTCCATAAATAAACATTATTAATTGTACAATAAAATATTGTTAGAACTTGAAATTTCCTGTTATTACTTGATTGATAATAGCAAAATGTATGATTGTTTTGTTTCACTTAATTAAGAAAATAAATTATAATGATATTTAGGTTAGGTTGTTTGACTATAACTCAAAGCAATTATTAAATTTTTTACAAAACATGTATTTACATCTCCAATTTCAAAAGGGGAAACATTTAAAATACATGCTACAAGAAATGGTATTTTGTTTGTAATAATTACAAAAGACTATTCTAAGGGTTTTTGGTTGTTTTCTACTTTGATTGTTATGTCTAATCTATACAAATGAATAAACTGAGGCCTGTTTCATAATACTGCCAATATTATAAGCTGGTATTTTTAAAAATATTTTTATAAGTATAAAAGTATATAATAGTTATTTGTGTGATAAGTGCTCAAAGGGACAGTTTTCCCAATTAGAGAATAAATTTACTGCACAATGTCTAGCAGAATAAGACAATTTCTCAAGTTGGGAAATGTGGACTTTTCGTACAAATTACAACACAAAGTTTTTCTTACAGTTATCTAGTATGGATATCTAGTTTCTAGAATGGGGATATTTTACTTTTATTTTAAATTATTCAGTGCAGTTATTATTAATGTTTATGTAACCTAGAAACATTTATTTAGGTTAGGACATTTATATTACTATGGTTGCCATGGCAACCTGTTGTGTGTGAAAAACCCGCAAATCACACTGTGTATGGAATGCAGGAATGTAAGAAACAACTGTTTTCCGAACCGCTTTTGAAAAAAAAAAAGTCAACTTTGTAAATCTACCCTTCAGGATCTCACTTACAGTGAGTATAGACTTGACAATCCCGAGGGACCTAGCTGCATCTATATCATACTTTTTTCATGTAGTCTTGGATTAGATCTATTTTTTCATACTACCTATCAGGTCTCTCTCAACCAACTCTTGTTTTTATCCGACCCTGATGCTATTAAAGTATTCGAAAGGTGGAAGCGCTGGTTTTCTGTTCTTATCTTCCTTTTTTTATAAGGCAAGACCGAGAGGTTTTTCGCCTTTAATCGAGATAAAAATTAACCAGTTAAGTGAAACAACACTAATATCAGAAAATAATTATCAGTGCAAACAAGCTTACATTTCTTCTGTGTTTATGAAGCAGTCTTGATACACTTAAAATATAACTCATCAATTACAGCCCATCACTTATAAAATATTTTATAAGCTTATAGTTTTATGAAATAGAACACTAGTTTTGTAAGGTACAACTTATAATATAAGCTCATATTTTTTTATGAAACAGGCCTCTGATTGAAGAATATTACCAGCAAGGTAGTGTTATTTTAGATAGCGAAATTCTACTCTCACATTAGTTTTATAGTCTACATTTTTTTTTAACACAGTTTTATCTAATAAACTTTCTACTAACTTGGAGCTGCCAGATTTAACAACAAGTAAGCATGTTTACATTCACATAATATTTTGTAAACAATTTCTTTTAACAGTTATGCTAAAAAATGTTGGTGTTTTTTTAAATAAATGTTCTTCTTATTCAGGTTAGGGATTTTGTAACATAACATTGAAGATTATTTACAACAGCGTAATTTATTGAACTACTGGCATATTTTGTTGATTATTTCCTAAAAAATATTTCTTTCGTTGTGCAGTGTCTCCTTGTATGTTGGAACAAATTCAAGTTCATTAATAATTCAAGTACTTTACATCACTATAACTGTTGATTTACTGCTTGGTAAATAATATAACAACAATCTGTAACATGATTACTATAGCTGGATAACTGGATAATGCTAACCAAAAACATTGAAAAATTAGAAATCTAAAGAATCATTTTACTGGCCATTAAAGTATAAAATTGCTTTATCATATTTCTGAAAATGTTGGTTATTAAAACAGATAAATTTATCATGTATACTACATATTTTGCTTTAACATTAATACCTGTTTTTCGACAAAAGTTTTACTATTCATCTTTTAGCTTATAAGACATAGTTGAGTGTGTTCTACCAATATATTTTGGTTGATAGAAGAATGTCAAAATTTTTAAAGGATTGTTTAAACAATCTATTAACGACAGAATGTTTTGTCTTTATAAGTTTTGTGGTATTTAAGACCACAAAGAAATGTTATAAACAAAATTTTTAAAAAGATGAAATGAGAAGGTATTGTCAATAGTATTTGTTTATTTTAGTCAGAAAAAGTGATCCGTTCAGCAAATGTCAATGCAAAAATGATACCATCTTCAATTGTATGGTACAATACCTGCATATGACGATGATGTCTGATAGTGACTAAAGAAAAAATTTTAGCAACTGAAAAAAAAATTGATTTATGTTGAGCTTTTAGTAAAACCAACTACATGAGCAGGTGACCAAGTTTACCATTAGCGATGAGCACAGATTTCAAAATATCTTAAGAGTTAACCAAAATGTGAAATGAGTCTCCAACTGTGTAGGAGTACTACTTGAGTTGAAGGTGATGGCAATGAAGAGTCTTACAGCTGACTTTTTTTACATTACTGAAGTCCAAAACAATAACATACAAATAATCAATATTAAAACCGATTGCTAATTATGGTTCAGAAACGTGGACTTTGACATAAGGCAGTACGAACAAATATTATTTTAAGAAAGGAAAATACTTAGAAAGATTTTTGGATTAGTCTGCCAGGACATAGAGTTAAGAAATATTTATAAAGAACTAAATATATAACTAGGCCACTAAAACGTAATGCGGTTGAGTTGATACAGACATGTAGAAAAAATGGTGAATAAGTGAAGATATTGTTCATGGACAAACCAGAAGGAGAGTTGAAAGATCACGGATAAGATGGTTAGATGTAGAGGAGGACATAAGATCCACGAGCTAAGAAATAGATACTCGCCAGTGACAGAAATAAGTGGACGCAACACTTAAAGGAGTCCATTACGCACCTATTGTTATGTCAAAGAATTAGGTAAGATCTGGTAGCATGGATGATTACCACTTAAAAATATTGTCATTTCAATACCAGTGGAATCAGATATAGTTACATGTACACAATTCAAATAAACATTAAAGAGAAAATCTAATAAAGTCCAACATCGAGTTAAAAAAAAGTACTTTATAATAGTTTGAGTTATTTATACAAAACACTAAGGTAAAAATATTATAAAAATGCTTTGGTGGTAACTTATCAAGGAGAGTATCTATCTATACAATCATCTAGTAGAAACACTTACACAGTAAAACTAAATTACAAATCATTACAAATTTACATACTTTTAACCTAAGATATGGCATCCAACATTAAAATTACAAATATTAACTTGTAAGTGTCTACATACTTATTTAATAACAAAAATGTACAATTAACCCCTGAAAAATTAAACAGAAGGAATGAAAGAAGATATATTTATGTTAAGACAACAAGAGATCAAGCCATTTAAGAAAACATTTAGTTTGTAACAACAAAACAAATTAGATTTGCTACAATTTCAAATTGTATGATAATAAATCTAAAATATGACAAATTAATTGAATAATAAAACTGTGTTTTATTTAAACATGACAATAATCTGTATGACTAAAGTATGTTTTATTAATTAATTACATCGTAACAAGATTGTTTGATTGATAATATCTTATTGTTTGGTAATAAAATATAACAAATATAATAGCTGAATCTTTAATACAGCAGGTACTACACTGGACCAAAACAATCGATTTTAGTCAAACACTAACTCCGTCGGATCGATGACAATAAAACTTACAACAAAATTGTTGTACTCAATTCATTTTTTACATTGTCCGATTTTTAATGGAATTTTGTAAAGTGCGTTGAGAATTTACAATAATCTTACAAAATAAATACGAGGAATGGAAGGAAGTCTTTAGTTAAAATATTTTGTTAAATTAAATAATAAACAGTTATGTAAAAGAGGACAAATATGGATTTTAAAATTGAACTCATGAAAAAGAAATAAAATACAAACACTGTATCTATATGAAATCAAGGAACACAAGACTCGTTTCATTCATTGAAACTATTAACTTGAGTTTTAATAAAATGCTTTGTTAAGAGATTATTAAATACTTGTAAATTTAATTACCGAAGTTAAAATAACAGTCAAATCCAATGACTGATAAATAAATAAAATAAAATTGGTCAAATGAATTTAAAATATTCGACTTTAATTAATATAAATAGAAAGTGTAATGGTATGTTTGTGCTAAACGAAGGGGGTCTGTACATTTACACTATTTACACATCTAGAACCAATTCACCCATGTGCATGAACAACTTCATTGTTATGTCCAGATCACTAATAGTATAAATATTGGAAATTCTTTTTCCCAGCAAAAGAAAACTATAGCAATACATGTACCTTGTATACACTACAAGGCGGACTACTTGTATAGACTGTCAGTGCCGCTATGACTGTGTACTTTCCTTAAGACTACTATATGCATAAAATTCTACAAAATTTAAGTATACTGACACAAATCTTTGTTTATATTTTATCAATAATTGCAGATATTTCTCGTAGAGATGACCAACTGGTAAATTTACAGAATAACTTCATCTTTCATGGTTAGTTTTTTGAGTAGCACATAACTTACTTTGTAAACCAATTATGTTTAGTCACATGATGTGAAAACAGAATATTTATGGAATTGTTTTGTTTCTACTTGATTTTTTCCAGTTTATTATGCACAGCTACTTTATTTATCAACTACAGTGGTAATCGGAAAATATCTAGAAAATGGAAATAGTTGCTCAATCCTTTATTTCTCTTAGAAAACTGTTTGAGGGGTGCACCTTCGTCAACTTTAGTCTAATAGTAAGCAACAACAACAAAAAATATCTTCTTTCTTTTTTAGATTATTTCCGTACTCCTATCCATACAACTGATCTTTCACATCATCTTCTCTTTGTCATCCAATGCAATATCCATTTTGGCAGTTTATTTTCTTCTACCCTTAAACACACGAATTTATGTATTTTAATCACATAAACAAATTGTTCTAATTATCTTTGATATAAATTAAAAACCCACATACTTAATCTCGATTTCCTTGTTACTTGATGGGTTTTCACAGAAAATTGTTAGAATGCTGGAAATATTAGATTTTTCATTCCTTTCCTAATCATCCCTATTTTGTCTTTAATAGTACAACATGATTTGCCTACAGCCTTTATCTTTTCTTGAGGCATCATCCATAAATAATCATGAGATTAAGTTGTTTATTTCGTCCATTCTTGAGATCAACAACATTCAAAGTGCCAACTTCGCTGTTATTAAATCTAGGAAAATTTCAAGGAGTTTGCTTTATTTATTCTTTAAGATGCAATGTGTTGTCTCTACCTGTTCCTAAGCAATTAAATTATTTTCATTGTTTAATGAACTCTCTAATCAATTATGATTTTCGATCGAGTTTTATGATCTAGTTTTCATCGACCTTAAATAGATATAATATGTGGTTTCAGTCAAAAATTCGATCACAGGTTCTCATCTGTTAATAAAATTCTCATTACTAATTACGCGTTTCTTTTAACGATCCGTACTTACTAACACACACAAAATAACTTTGTATGGTAATACATCTTCTAATATTTTAACAACAAAAGCTGAGTTCTGCTCATATTCAGAATTTACCTAATTTTTCTTTTTTGGTTTTCTGAATGAAAAAAGAGACTTTCAAGCTTTTAACAATAAATGTTACCATAACTGCAACACAGAAATTATGAGGGGAAAATAGTTATTCTATAAATAAACCAATGACCTTCAACACATATTGCAAACATTGAAATAAAAATCTTTCATTATAAATACAATAAATTGATTTAGTCTATCACTCAATAGTCCCAATTATAAAGACGGCGGGTATCTAGAGTGGGGGAAAGTAACGATTGCAAGCTTGTCGAGGGACTATTACCAGCGCTACTACTGAAGTACCTAGACGTCATTGGCGACTGAAGATGACGATGAGGAATCACTTCTCTCTCTGCAGTCTGCGATTGTGGCCACAATTCCTAAAAATGACAAATATAAAATAGGCAAGAAGATTGTATTTCTAAAGGAAAGAACTAATGTATTGAAACTTATAGCAACTTAAGATAGATAGTAGGTTTGTTTACCTGTGTCAATTTGTTGTCTGATTTAGTTTAAAAAATAAGTATTATGTACTAAGTTTATTATGTATGTATACAGGATTCCTAATAATAATTCAATAATATGTTATTTTTAATGTTTATTACTCGCGCTGTACATAAATATCAGAAGCATAATTTCTAAGTTATAACAACATTAAATAATAATAATAATAGTTGCCCATTATACAACTAAAGCCATTCCGATACAAAGGTACAAGGAAAATGTAAGCACTTCATTTAGGCTTTCTCGCTTGTACAAAGAACATAAATAAAATTATCAAACCCCGCAGATTAGAAAACAGATATGGGCTGTGAAAACTTATAACAAAATAATATTAACAATAAAAAATTTACAAAAAATAACACATATGTACAGTAGAGTTCCGATATGTCAAGCCCGATATAATTATTAGTTTTTGTTTAAAGTTTTAAGCAGACATCATGCTTAGTAAAAAGAAGAGAGATTCAGCTCAAAAATAAACAAAATGTTTTTAAAGTAATACAATTAAACTACAACTATTGTTTTTAAATTACAGTATTAAATGTATTTACTGTATAATATATAATAACCATATATAGTATTAAATTTCAGTATGAGTGTTGAAAATATAGTTGTGTAATCTTTTCATAGATGTAATATATAGTTCATACTAAAAAAAAATTCAATCGAATAATGTGTGTCTAAAATACATAATAAAATATTACACTAAATAAAATAAAATATCAATCAAATTAATTGAGACTTTTAACCTAATAAATTGATCATACTGTACTCTATTGAAGCTCTACCACTATCGCTGGTTCTCCATGTACCCTGAGTTTCCAGTAATGTGAGCTGATCTTGGAACCAGTTAATTTCGGATTATCAGGACTTAAATGTATATCCATAAATTGATCAAAACCAGTCAAGTGGTTATATAAATATAGAGGTTGGACAGAGATAGGATAAAGACAATTGTACCATAATGCCTTGAAATTCATGTAATTAGTGTAACGAACTGATAATAATTGTGTGCTAAATTATACTTTTCAATTAGAAAGTAAGGAAAGTATTATGATGGTTGTAAAATGTTTAATATCATATTTTTGATTGTTCTCGACATTTAGAGAATTCAGGAACATAATATAGCAATTTCGGAATATCTGTTTGTTATATTTTGACAAGAATTAACTCCAAGTTGATTGATTAAAAATGACAAAATTTGAACTAGAGGGTTGAGAAAAATTACATTTTGAACTAAATAGTATAAGGGTTGGGAGTGAAAATAAGATGAAGGTGTTTCACAGAATGGTCAAACTTTCTTGAAAATAAGATAATATAGGAGTTGTTCTTATATTTTTAAATGCAGACAGAGTTTAATGAAAGCTGTAATTAGTGTGAATATTTTAAAGCAATAAGTTAAATTTTTTTCTATTGGTTTTACTGTATATGAACCTGCCCTTTACTGTATATATCTCAAAAAAATATTTGAAAATTAAGTGTTAATTATACATTTATTTTGTTTTATTGTCATTAAACAATTTACACATTGAAATAGACAGTGTCAAAGATTAAACATAACAGAGTACAATATAATAAATACAATTATTAAGGTACAATACAATAAATACAATTAAAATTCCAGACTGCTCATATCAGCCAAGCTAATTTTTCAACATTATTGAACGACTCCACTTTTAGCCATCTTCCCACAACACTTTTAAAACGCTCAACAGAAACAACTCTAGCACTCTCAGGAAATTTATCGAACAATCTAACCCCAACATATTCATAGCTTTGTTATGTTTTACTTAGCCTAATATATTTACTGTCTATAACGGTGTTTTTGTCTTGTGTTATGTTGATGATTATAACTTCGTAAATTATAAATTTTTAAATTTTCATTTACAAAAACAAAACAGTGATGTATATACAAACAAGACAACGTTAAAACTTTAAGGTGTGAAAAATGAGGCTTGCACAACTCTTTTCCACTTAGACCTACAATGCATCTAATGCTTTGACACTTGAAAACTTGATTTGCTCCATTAATACCCGACAATAAAACACCCCACACTAAATGAGCATGGAAAAAAGCATAATATACTTTAATCACCAGGCCAATGCTTGTAGACTGTCTCAGTTTCTTAAGCAAAAACATCACTCTTCATAGGCAAGTACACACTTTTTTGTATGTATGTTCCAGTTCAACTGAGAGTCACGATTTATCCCCAGTAATTTGACACACTCATTTTCTGTATTACGCAAACTAAAAATAATTTATTCAGTTTTTTTCACTATTTACAACTAATCTATTTGCTTTAAACCAGAGATAAGATCTTTCTAACATATAATTTTTTTAAGCTGCATTTATTTTTGAATCTTAATTATACGTTAGGTATGTAGTGTCATTTGCATATAAAACACATTTATCCGAAACCTGGCTAGGTAAATCATTTATGAATACAGTGAACAAGAAAGGGCCAAGGACCGAGTCATGTGGCACACCACTTGTTAATAGATCTGATCTTTGTATAGATCTGATTTTTGTTCACCAATTTTCATAAACTGAAACCTATCTTTCGAATAAGACTTTAGCAATGACAGTTCATTTCCATTTATACAGTAATAACTAAGTTTTTCAATAAGGCCTGTATGAGATACAGTGTCAAAAGCTTTGCTTAAATCTAATAATATAACATCAGTTTCCCCCCCTTTTCCTCTTCTTTTTTTTTTTTTCAAAAGCCCTGATTATATAGGAAACAACGTTTTCTACAGCCTTAACAGTTGAGAGACCGTTTCTAAAACGAAACTGTACATCGGACAATAATTTGTTAGTTTCAAAATATGTGTAAATTTGGTACTTTATAGCCACACTAACCATTTATCTTACTAACATACAATTATTAAACCATAGAATTTTAAAAATGTATAAAAAGTTAAAAAAAGCTAAAGTTTGCAACTATAATTATAATTGTACCTGCAGAGATAGCGCTTCTTCTCAGGATTCTGATCCTTTGGCTTTGCGTCCTGTAAGCGTACCAACAAGAGACTTTAGAGTTGCACCAATACCTTTACCAGGGGTATTTATACTCATTGCTGTTCGGCCAGGATGAGCATCCAAACACTTCTGATACCTTAACTGTAAAACAATTAAATAAGGAAATAACTAATTACTAAATTACTAAATGTTCTTTCATATAAACCTAATAAAATTAATTTTAAGTTTGTCATGATTTGTTTGAAAAAACTTGTATTGGTAATGACTTTTAAAAAGATATGTTTATTTTAAAAATACATTTTTTGACAGTTAGAGGGGAACAAATTATCCCATAGAAAATTAGTAAATTCTGAGATATTATTTTTAAACATTTTAAAACATCGTCATTTTTTAAATTTGTGAACTAAATCTGCTAGCCAACAATCTTAGTTAAGACCTTCTTAGATAGATTGTTTCAGAAATTTGAAAGAAAAATAATAATTATGTAAACTCACCATACAAATTAACTGTAAAATAAAGCTTTAGAATGTCACATTGACAAGAATACATTTCTTTAAATTTGTCAATAATTAAAACCATTATATTCTATTACCTTGGATTTAAAATATTATAACATTTCAAAAAACTTTGGTAAAAGAAAAACCTGTTTGTATGCCCTATATTACATTATATTTAGGACAACATTTGTCTCATGTTAACTGGAGAACTAGCAATCATTGAACTATAAAATTCTATATCGTGTAAAAAGCAATGACGTAGTGATTACTAATATCACTAAATGCTACTAATTTGTGTTCTATATCGATTTAAAATTGCTACCAAACTAAATATAAGATTGCATTGTAAAAACTTTGATTGCAGCACAATTGTGTGCAGTTACAGTGAATGGGAGTGGTGAGCGTGGACTTACAGGGTAAAGTGGTGTGATTTTTAGTATTTCTACAATGTGTTGATGATCAAGTCCCTCTAAATAATTGTAGTTTTACTGCATACATATTATTGTAGAAATATTTGTTGCATAAAGGTTTTTGCAATAGTATTTGGTTTACAAAATGATTTATAATAAATGTGGATATATTTTAATGGAGCCCTCGGGTAATATAAGGTAAAATATCATGAAGAAAAAGTAAAGGAGGAAACATTTGGTTGCTTAGAGTATTAGTGTTTGTTATTATTAGTGTGTATTATCAATACCAGATGATCTTGTTTGATATAATATTGTTTGTTACAATGTTATAAATTACTGGCGGAATGATAACAGAAAATTCATCATAGTATGAGAGTAGCGGGAGAATAAAGGAAAATAACCCATGTGACTACACATATTTTAAGTTCTAGAGTTAACGCAAGTCCTTAAAATTCAACTGTAATAAAATTAATCTCGGACTTCCAAAAATAATTGAATATTTTAGTCCCACAAATAAAGAAGAAATGTAGCTTCGGATGTCCTAAGAAAATACTGTAATTTAAAAAATGAATACAGGTGGGAAAAAAAATCTGAAAAGAAAGACAAAATAAAATTAGTCAATTCCTTACAAATCTACTAGAGTTGGAAGCGTACTTTCATTTCATTTTATTATTTGTTTTGGTAAGGGTATTACGTATTTTATGTCTTTGTGCTATTTCCAATTACGCTCCTTATTTAAGATAGATAAAACAGAGTCTTTCAATAAGAACAACAACTCTACTATACCTTGCATGCAGCTTCAATGGTTTTACAAAGAGCTCCTGAACTGGGTTCACAATGGAAAACATGTGCTATAAATAGATCTTGTGCTGTGTGCATTATGAAAGCACATTGTTTAACATTGCGGCCAATCCCAAGAAATGATAAGTAGCGAACTCGACACTCCGCTAAAGATTTGGTGTCATCCTAGAACATCAAGATTAGAAGATCTTTTAGCAATGTATGGACCTTGATATTTTAAAGTAATGAAACATTATAATAAAATTAATGAAAGAATTCACAATAAAACTAATATCTTACAAAAATTGTTATTATTTCTAGAATATATTTATGTTTGATCGTCTCAAGTAGTCACACTGATAAATTAATAAACTATCATGAATTTACTATAAGTTTGCAAATTATTATATTTAATGACACATTTCTTAAAATATATCAGATTCTTATTTAACACATTTGCTGCTGGCGTCAACACATATGTATAATCAACTTTTCATTGCTATATGTCGCATAAGCAGCATACACTTTAGGAATTATGTTTATTCTGTTTGCTTTTAGAGATGTCCATAAGGATGTGTTGTAACTCCTTTTGAACAATTTTGAGAGCTAGTATAAGTATAAAGATACCTCTGTATGATAAGGTGACCTATGCGAATGGTTTTAAATTAGTTAATCAGAAATACTCACATGTATAGAGTAAGTACACTATAGATGGAATTATGGGCAAAAAATATCTCTTTTTTGCCTTTTTGTAAAACTGAAGTCGTACATCAGCAATATTTCAAAGACTGGAATGATCGTATTAGGTAGGACGATGGCAAAGTGTTACTTTGCCATCGTCCTACCTATATTGTTTCCCATAACTCATTTTCATTTTTAAACTAAACTTTTTTTTAAAGAATAGTTTTGGAGATAGGTGATTGAGAAAGTTTGCTCAATGTTTTAGTGCCAATTATTTTGATCAATTTGAAAAGTATGAATAATATGGTAACAATTTTATTAGTAGATTATAATTCCTGTATTTAGAATAGCACATAACATATTGTACATAACATGTTTGCGTAAAGCAATTAGAAACATGTTCGAAATTAGTCCTACAATGTTTAATATCATTACAAAGACATTTTTCAAAGGTTACAAGAATGTATATAAACACCTATCAATAAATAATAATAAAACAGATCAAACTGAATTACAAGACTTACATCTGCTTGTACTATAGTAATCATCGAAGGTGCAACAGCCACATTGACATGCCTCCATTGATCTATTGGAACTGTTGATACCATTTGGTCAATAGCATCATTCAGGACATCCATACCGGAAGCTCTGCCTACTTGCAAGGAACCTAAATATTCTGCCCTGAGGACTTTCTTTGGCTCTTCCATAGGTGTAGGGAATGATTGTGCTGGGAAAAAACAAAACCAATTTTAATTCCAGTAATTTATTTTAAGCAAAATGCGATTGGTTTGATCATTTTTAGCAACATATTTTTAGAATCTGAATAATCAATGTAAATGAACACATTAGGAGATTACATAAAGCTTGAATTGGATTTGACATAATACAAGTTGTTTCTAATGCTAAAAGCAATCTTTGAACCAAATTGTACAAAAAATGTGATTGCTAGAGTGCCATCACAAGTATAAACTAATGGCTCTACGAAAAAAATACTTTTAACCTAATTGGAAGTGTAAACGATCCAACTACAGTTTATATTTTAGTCGATTTCATCAATGCATCTACACAAGTTACATGAAAGTTATATCAAGTTTTAAAGGTAATCACAAGGAACATAATTTGTATTTGCACATATTAACACATCATTTTCCATAAATGTAATATGATACTTGTATTATGATGAATAGTGTACTGTATTCCTAGTTGTAGCACAATCACCCTGTGTCCATGTCTTGAAACTGTGCTGTACTATTTTGAGTTGACACTATCTTAAAACTAATTGTAAACAATTTTATTGATAATTTCATAGTGTTTGGCTGTATGAAAAACATATAAAGAGATGAAATGAAAAATTCTGGCTCGTTAAAACAGGACTTGTTTAGTCAATAAGAATAAATAAAGAGTAAAAGAAATGAAGTTTTAGAAAACAGTTTAAATTAAATTTTTTGAAATAAACAGATTTCAATCGTAGATTATTTTAAACCGTGGGAATTTATTTATTGTGATATTAAGCAGGCCTGTAGAGTGTACAACAGAAAATATCCTTTAAATGCATATTGTATTCAAAAAATGAATATTGTTGTTTAAACTCCATGAACAATAGAAAAAGATAATGTAAACTATCATTAGTATAAATATTGCGACCAAATAAACTTTCCACTTTAAAACCTGTTTATTATTTCTGCCACATCCTGTATTTAATATTTTAGAGAGCAAGCTGTATTCATAGTCAGATTACCTGGGTCTATGCCTTGGAACCTTACAGTAGTTTTTTTTTGAGTAACCACCATTTTAAAATGGAAAATCAAAATTTTTTTTATTAAAAAATATATTATGTCCATCATTAGCCAGGTTGCAAAGAACTAAACTTGGTGATTATTTCATGGTGATTAGTGTTTTTTTCTTCTAATTATCATGTTTGGGCTTAATAATACATAAACAAACATACAATTAAAATGTTGAATTGTGAAGTTAAAACAAGACCTAAGTTCGCTCGGTCAATGAAGTTTATCAAAATCACTCAAAATATGATTTATAAGTCACCTTCGACACATATTTCACGCTCCTAAATTTGGGTGTAGGTGCACTATAAGGGTTGCTGCAATAAGTCATTTTTCCTGTGTAATTACCATTAAACAACTTTAAAAAGTAGTTTATTTTAATATTGAAATCTAAATTAAAACACTTGCAAAATGAAATATCTGTCTTAACATATAAATACCTTATGTTAATAAAATATAGCAAGATATTTATATAGTTTGATATATATTTTAAACTATTGAAAATACTTACTGACTAGAGTTTGTCCATTACGGTGATGAAATCGTCTATGTTCAGTAGGCAAATTTGTTGGTCGTGTTGCAAGCCCCGTGCGACTGCTAATACTAGTTCCATCTACAAGAAAAAATATAAAGAAGTATGATTCTTTTGTTTATATAAAAATCATTATATATTAATTAAATAGACAATGTTAGAAATGAGAATAGAATAAGGTTTGTGTTAATGAAAAACACATAAAGAAATATATGTTTAATTAGAATTGTAGTTTAATTTCTAACACTACTGTTGGGGTTTAATCTTAAGTTAGATTCAAACTAGGCAGTAGGAAATATTCCCTTCAAAAGACAGAAGAACATATACTGTCATTATGACAGAATAAAACGTTAGGTAATTGGATGCCTTGGAACCTTCTAACATGTCACAATTGACTAATGAGTAAATGATCTCCTGGTGGAGAGGAAACAGAGTCAATTAATTGATCGACAGAGGGAGTAGACCAAGACAGAAACTCTGCCAGATGGGGAAATCTTACCAGGGTGCTGTGACAAATCAAGCTGATAAGTGAAGAGGACCTACTACAGAGGATCATGGCACAAGATCACGATAGCTCAAATAACAGAAGGTGAGGAAGTCTCATGTGTAAAGAAATTTAGTAAATCTTTGGAAGTAATTTTAAATTCATAAATAAAATTTGTCATAATCATGGAGATGGTTCTGGATTGAAGGCTTAGAATATTTTATTAATATATTAGCTTAAGATTTCATATCTCATTATATGTGTTTATGAATGTCAAAATATTAAGGTAGAACATTATAAAGCAAAACAATATAAATATATATCTGTATTAGAATCAATGTTTTGCTTGTATTAGAGAGACGAAAAATAAGATTGTGAGATTAATAACATTAAGATCCTGGATTTTTGAATAGATACTCTCTTAGCACTGAACCATTGTTTGCTTAGCTCATTTATTTATTTTTTTAAAGTCTGATGACAGGAATTTTTATTTATAAAACTATATAAATCATAAAATGAAAACTTAAAACAATTACTATGTTTACTTACTTATGTCAATTGGTTTTGCAAGATTCTGTTGAAGACTTCGTTCAATCATGATTTTCTTACAAATGTCTCGTAATGTATTGGCAATTGTGCGTGCTGGAATGTCACATCTGAACACATGACACATGTGTTTCCTTGTTGTACGATCACGAGCCACATAAGCAAAATCTCTGAAAATAATTAAAACATCATTTTATTTAATTGAATCTTATTAACTTTAAATAATTGAATACTTTATGGCAAATTTTATTCAATGCAACAATAACTGCAAAGCTTTTTACCAAAAATAACATTGATAGAAAGAGTGCTTTTAAAATGTAGCTGCTGACTGTAACTATAAAAGTATATTACACAAAATGAAGCTCACTAGTTAAAAGTCATAAGAAACTACTAACATATAAGACTCTACACAACCTTAACAGCTTTTATTTTAAATCTTATATTTGTATTAAAAAAAAAAAAAAAAAAAAAACAATTTAAAGGACCTAACCTTTTGCATTATTTTTGTAACAGAAATAGAATGCCTAGCCTAGTTTGAAGATGTGAAAGAAAATTATAGTCAGTCAGTCAGTTAGTTGTACATTTTGTGAGTAATTAAGTTATCAATGCAACCACAGAGATAGTTTTTTAAAACCACATAAAGTTTATTGTTTAACTTCCAAACTTTATGCTTGTAAAACTAATAAGGATGAGAAACCCCCAATATCGAAGCAAAAACGATAAGTTTGTTGATAAAGGCAAACACATACTTTAGACCGATCACCTATTGTGATCCCATCACAGAGATATACAGATACAGAGCTGACTAACAACACAATTGCTAATTTTTATAGTTTCATTTTTCATTAACAAACTTAAAAATTTAAAAAAATTACATTACTACTATTATTTTGATTTATAAAGGGAATAAATTATAAAATTAATGCTTTAAGTATAAAAAAAAGCTCAATATTTTTTATACAAATAATAAGCCAAGTAACATTTAATACTAACTTGAAATGGTACAAAAATATAGCTCATTACAGTAATACACTTCTTTTACGCTCTATCCCCCTCCCCTGTCACACTGCAAATTAATAAATAGTTTTTTATATGGAAAGATATATTTTTATTGATTGGTAATCCAGATTGTAAAACACTCAAATTCAATTCCTGAGCCTTTAGCCTTTGTTTGCATAAATATATTTAATTATTAATTTCAGGAAACATATTTAGTTTTAGCAAGCACAGTAAATGAAACATATATTTTTAGCAAATACAGTAGAAGATAACATGCAGTAGTTAATGCATTATTATTATACAGTGCTGGAAACTATGCAGTTGTCTATGATTTCAAGTAGAATGAAACACATGACTCATTAAAAATTTATATCAGCTAAAATATTCTGCATTTTTCTTGAATTTCAAATATCTTAATATGGTTTAATAACCTGTATTGCACGGGGAGAAAAAAAATCTTTTATTGAATTCTAAATTAATGAAAATATAATTCAAAATATTTAGACAATATTATTGTTAAAGACAGATTAATGATTGTCGATTATAAGTAGGAGCTATCTGAAATATACAAACACTAGCATTAAAGTTGAAATCTATAATATTGATTATACAAATAAGTAAAACACTGATTATTTTAAATTGTAATTGGATTGTTTTAGAATTACAATTGAAGTCAAGGAAAGAAATGTCCATTCAAAATAATATTGATTATTGAAAATATTCTTAAAGCAAGAAAATTAATTTAAAAGTTCTGTATTCAAATCCCCACTATGTCCAATGATTTTTAGTGAATTTCCATTGGAGAAATGAGATGTTGCAACAGCATTTACAGAAAGATCCAGACTCATGAATATAAAGTGTGTATCAATATGCCACTTAAAATATGTTTTGAAAAATATTATCTATATTTTTTTACATATATAAAATTATTCACATTTTTTATCGTGTTGGTATAATATTATTTATAATATATATATATATATATATATATATATTACTTATGTATTCCAATAAAATTCTGTAGATTTTACCTACATGTTTCATTGCATAATAACATGAATCTGATATAACATATACTATAAAAGAGATAACATAACTCAAAGTAATATGAGTTCAGGTTTAAACTCTGCTACAGCATATATATATATATATATATATATATATATATATATATATATATATATCTTAAATAATATTTTTAATGTGATGTTTAAGTTTATATATACAAGTGTGAGTATTTTTATGTTAAAAATTTAATATTATATGATGACAAAACAACATTGTGAACAATATCAACGTGTACACCCTGATGCTGTCACATTCATGGAGTGAAACATGTAGGAAAAATCTACAGAATTATATGGAAAGATGTATGTAATATATATTATAAAAAATAATATATATATATATATATATATATATATATTCTAGGTACTTTAATCATAGCAATTTTTGTCTTTATTATGTTCAAGTTTGGTACACAGGTTGTTTTGAGTAATATCTTGGTTAAGGTTATTAATCGGGAAAAAATCATTAAAACAGCATAAAAATGGTGGCCATTTAAATTAGATTTGCAATTAAAAATACCTTACATTATGTACAAATGTGCATATCAAGTTTATTTACTTAATAATATCAATACCAACATCTATCATAATAAATAACAACATAAATAAATTACTAGCCAAAAAATTGGGATTTCGAAACCCCAAATTTGATTATATAAAATATCAAAAAATAACTGTTAAAAAATGGTTAACCAATAGTCAAATATATAAAAATTACAGTTAAATTATGTTAATTAGCTGCGTTTTCTATATTGGTATTAAATTGTGTGATAGTTTTTTCTCCAATAAGAAAATTCCCCTCACTGACATCAACGCTACATATTTATGTTGAAATTATTCATTTTAAAAATGAAAATATCTAGTTTTTAAAATTTTTTTAACAAAGTGCCACCTATTATGTTTTGACATTGTATTAACTTGTAATTAATAACAAAGTTTGAGTACAACAGATTCTTGTGCAATATTTAATTTTCTTTATTTAATGACACAAATAAATTTAATGACACAGCCACTTTGCTTTGTGCTTCTCTAAAATTGAATAGCTGTTTAGGTTGAAAATAAAATTATTATACAATATGTGACTCCAACTTTATTATGTATTACATTTTTATAGTAATAAAAGGTCTTAAGAAAAAGATTTCCCTTTTTGTTTTTCTTTAGACTAAAAATTTTGAATATTCTTTATTTGAACAAAAATACTTACACCATCAAGTTCCCGCTTATAATTAATAATGTATCGTGATATTAATCAACTACGGGATGTATGCTTTTATTACTGAAACCATTCGTATTATTAAACAAATTCGTACTACAAAAATGAGATAAAGGTTACAAAATTAATTAATAAAAACAAAAACAGTAATTATGTATTGAAAATAACTCAGAGATTACACAGAAATATACTCGCATGCTACAAGCAAGAAAATGATAACATTGTATTCAATACAATAAATACTGCTGAATAATCAAAACTCAATGAACATGAATAAGCACATTTAGAAACTGTGTTACTACTACAAATAAAAAGTGGGAAAAAAACATGCTTCATTCAAAACAAAACACAACAAATATAGTTTACCTCTCCCTGTGAGATTCCAACCCACACCCGAGCAAGGAAACAAAACAAAATACATTAGCTACATCTAACATACACAGAAAACTCAATAACCATAAACTGGACAGAAATCTGTCAGTTATTGATTTATTTCAAAACAGATAAGTATGTAAATAAATAATAAATTATATTAAATAAGATTTTTTTAATTTAAGAATTTTTAAAACTATAACAAATAGTTAAATAAATATATTATTTTTGAAACGCAAATGTTTTGTAAAATATGAGTAAAAAATTAAAGAAAATAAACCTTTTTTTTTCAAAAAATACAAACTTAAAAATATAAATAGTTAGTTTTTAAAAAAGGCTAAAAATATCAAGGTTTCCTTTTAGATCATTTTAAATACCATTGAACTCTTTCAATAGTTCAAATTTATATTAACTAATTTAAATTTAGATTTAGGTGAAGTTGAACAAGTGATGAAATTCCTAGTTTTCTCAAGAAAACTTTTGATACTCCAAGATTATGGAATGCATACCACTCCTGTTTTATACATAGGAGATTAATTTTACATTAATTTGTAACCGTTGTTTATATTTACAGAAAGACGTAGCACTAGTTACATTTTAAGACTAGGTTACATGGAAAAAATGAAGCCATACAGTTGATTATGATGGGTTGTCAGCAGAAAGAGGCAAATATGCCATTTTTTCCTACTCAGTAATGATGGAACTTTTGGTTATTATAGCTGTTCATTTCTTCCTTATAACTGAGTATATTGTGACAAACCATCAAAAATTTTGTCAAGGCACAGTATCAACAATTTCTTTAGGTATCTTTAAGTTCAAAAACTAAGATAATGATCATCTGTATGTTAAACGCAAACCACCTCAAAGTCAGAAAATAACAGAAGATTTTGGCAATAATGGAATATGAATTTGAAAGCAGTTCATAACTGTCACCTTGTATTCCAGTCAGATTTCGAGAGTCATATCACCAAATGATAGATAGTAATAATTTAGGAACATTACTAAACCCTTTTTCAGATTTATTGAAAACGAAAAATTAAATGTATCTGATATAAGAAAAATTAAAAAGATTATTTTCATTCAATTTTACTCAATTTCATGATTTTGAATCCAAACATTATTTTCTTAAAAATTTAGACTTAAGAGTTATCAGTCGATAAATAAAAATGAACTATATAGAAATAAATCATGGAAAAGTTTTCATTATGTCAAGTTTACTTGGCAGTGTACAAAATCATACGATAGTTTAGATCAAATAGGAGATAGTTTGAGTTATAATAAAAAAGTAAAGTTATCACGCAAACTTAGGTTCTTCTTTTGGAATGATGTTTAGTGTTACTGGCAGGGACAAAATACTTTATTTGATACTGGGATTAGGGTTAACTAAAGGAAACATGGTCACTTGTACCTAATAAGGTCTTAATTTACTTATTTCTGTCAGACCAAACACCACTCTAGCTAATCAGCTCTTAATGAGTGATTAATTATTGAGTAATAAATAATTTGGAGTAATTACATTATAATATTATAAAAGTAATTGGACACAATACCAAATGTAATAAGGATGCTCTAAAGTCGGTAGCCTATTATGTCACACCTCCGAAAATATAATTATAACTAATACAGTCTGACATATTTACAAGCCTTCCTAAAAATTTCGAGAATCCCAATTTCTAAAACCCATTTTAATTTGGAAAACTTCACTAAATAAAATAAAGTAAATAAATTTGGAAGACTGGACATGAGTCCTGTTAAACTGTCGAACACTCCACTACTATACTACTTTATCCGTGCGCATGCCATAGATTACCCATCTCAGCTGAAGCCACAGCTGTTCAATGTCATCTGAATGCTGTGGTGTTGGTAATCACAGTTAGCCGTTTAACCAAGATTGCTTTGATCAATTTTAATATACAAATCACCAAATCAGTGACTATGTTTAATTTTCACTATTTAATTGATAACAGCTGACACAGAATTTTTGAAGAAACATTTTAGTAACGTTTTATTTTAGCTTGACCTTTTGTGGCTGTGTTTTGCACCATGTATTCAATTAAATTTTGTTTTCAGTTAATAATACAAGAAGCCTACTGAAATTAACAACATTTTCATTTTTCTTAACATTTTTCTATTTCTTTAATATTTCTTATTATGTTGCATTTATTTAGTAATAATTTAATACAGATTATTTTGGAAAAGAATTCAATTACTACTAAGAGAACTGGAATGAAAAAATAAGTTATTGAATTTTTCAATGTCATCTAAACACCAACATTTTCTACTTAGTTATCTAGCCTAACAAAGGTTAACTACATAAAAGGTTACACTACATGTCATAGACATTCTATGTATGGTATGATGATAATGCACACTTAACATTTAATATATACACAAAAATGTATACATAAAATACAAACATATTAGGATAACTTAGATAATATACAACTAATAACAATAACAATAATTTTGTTTTACTTGAAAATTTATCAATATAAATTAGTCTACTGTAGTTGTTAATAAAAATTGGGAGCAAATTGATTAGATGTACAAAAACAGTGTGTTCATAAACTCATAGCTCAAAATATAGAGTCATAGTTAATAGATGGTAATATTGGAACAAAATGCTATAAAAACATAAAACAGGTATAAAATGATAGAGAAACTTTTTTTCTTGTAGCGTTCGAAGGTCACAGGAACGAGGGAGAGATTAATATTTCGAGGCCCTTGCATGACTCATGGTTCAACTACTTTAAATTTAAACTGATTACAGTTGTGATAATATCATATTTCAGTAAAATAGAGTCTTGTAAGAACTTAGTCTCTGGTGTGAATGGAAATGAAAAAGCAGACAAGTTGGCAAAGTAGGGTGCACATAATCGATAGAGAAAACGACCTACAGTGCCGATCATATCAGCGGCTACATGCAGAAAACTATTTGTGATTTGTAAGACCATTATGGTATAAAGGATAAATGGATAGATTATAGGCAATGGTATAAGGACTCTTATATAATGAGAGGGCTTGATGAGACTAGAGGAAGGATACTCGTCAGACTGACTAGACATGTTAAATATCTACTAACAGGATACTTTTCAGTGAACAGACATTTTGATATTATAGGTAAGAAGGAGAACCCATCTTATGGTAGATAAGTGAGAGGAAAATGAGACATCGTCATTTACTGAAGGACGACCATGAATGCATCCAGTGTAAGGTGTTTGGAGATGTAGGGCAAACACATAAGGATCTGTAGAGCATGCTCATCCTGGATATGTTCAGGAGGAGGTGGTCTTCTTTAGTATATAAGGTAGAAAGGACCCACCATGGTCTGTTGGTACTTTACATGTCATAAAATAAATAAAAAGAGGTAGCTGTAAATCAAGACCATGATGCTCTTTGCACTTCACGCCATAATTTTATTTGAGGTTATGTCAAGAAATGCACACTGTAACAGTTAACAATACTTGAAACCACAACAGATGTATGCCTGATTATTTTAATCAAGCAAGGCAGAAATAATTGCAGTATGAATTATGGAGGACTATCCGATACTGATACCACATCAAATTTTACTAAATACATACATGAAAGCTGAGAGCAAATCTTCCAATAAAGTTTGTTGTAATTTACATTGATATTATGAAAACAATGCATGTTACATAAATAGTTACGTGTCATCACATTGGCTTGAGTATAAGCTTGTTTATTTTAGGTATATGATAAATAATAATACTGGTATTTCTAGATTTTACAATAATTTGTTCTTAGGTTAGAGTTTAATAGGGCACTTATTAATTTAGATTTTGTATGGATAGGAGACACAGGTTTACCTTGGAAAGTGGTTCTTGGTATTATCTAGTAGTACACAAATAGGAAAACAAAAAATCTAAAACAATAATTTGTTCTTAGGTTAGAGTTTAATAGGGCACTTATTAGTTTAGATTTTGTATGGATAGGAGACACAGGTTTACCTTGGAAAGTGGTTCTTGGTATTATCAAATCTAGTAGTACACAAATAGGAAAACAAAAAATCTAAAACAATAATTTGTTCTTTATACAGTGTTGAGTAATTCAGAGAGAAGCAACAATAATTGATAAATATTTTCAAATAGCTTAACTTAAACCATGTTTAAGTGAAATAGACAGTTCTAAAAAACATAATGTCTCGAAAAGGATTCATTAGTTGGTCGTTTCTATTTTTCTTCTAAAAATATGTTTCCAAGAAATAGATAGCACACCTAAATTCTACATAAAGGTTTGATAGTTTATATGCCTATCTTGTTGCCATATTACTCGAAACATTATTTCTTTACAAATCATTTACAAGAAATAAAATGTATTCGCCTCTTAAATCTTAAATAAGATATTTGTTTTTAGAACCAAAATATTGGTAAAAAGGTAAGGTTAAAGAGTTAAAACGCTGTTGATCATCATCAATCTATGTTACATAATTGGTTAAAACACACAACAATTGGTGTGGACATGACTCGACATGTCATTTACTCATGACATTCAAGTGGTGTTTCTGTCGGTTAAAACCTATCAATCCGTACTTTGTAATTGTTGCATTCAGACGTATAAGCTGAGCCTAAACAAACGAGTTGTACAATACTCAAAAATAAAAACAATAATACAAACTAGATTTACTATTAAATATTGACAAATTAAATTACTATAATTTATTCAATATAAATTATACTATTTCGTTTCAATATGATAAACGTCTAACACTGACTATTTTAAATTTGTTATTTGTAGGTCTATAAATTATTATTTTAGTAATACAAATAGAGCATTAAGATGTTAGTGTCAAGTTGATTATGTGACAGCATCGAGTAGACCAGTTGTTGGCCCTGCCTTGAGTTTTGCCGTTTCTTGTGAGCAGCAATGAAAACTTGTCGATAAGATACAAACCACCTCGTGTATCTTTAGCCTAATTCTTGGTTACCAAGAGTAAGTTTTTTACTGTTATTTTATCTATCACTTAGGTTGTAACCTAAATGAAGATATCATCAGAATTGCTAATTGTCAAAAAAATTCAAATCATCAAAATTTAATAAAAGATTTGTGAAAAATTATATATTTTGTAGACATGTTAATCAACATTATTTAAATCTGTATACAAAAATCTTACAAAATGTATTTCCGGTATACAAAAAACAACACAAAGCATTTCTGATATTTCTTGGTTAATTCAAATTGTCGAAACATATTTATACTAAATTATTGCCATTTATTTCTGAATCATCTTCTGTAATACAATTAATAATGTTCTTGAACTTTCTTTAATTAATTGCAGATATTATTTACTGTACCCAAACCTAATCCCTTCTAAAATAAATTTGTTATTAAGAAATCGAAGATAAATGATTTAGGCATCTGAATAATAACACAATTTGGGGAAATCAAAGTTCACTTTGAAGCATTGATTTTCATTACATCATATGTTATAGATAACTTTAGAGCAAGATTCTCATGTTAATCTATGTGATTTATATTTAATAAACTTACTGCAAGCAAGTTTAAAATATCCGACATTTTGAAGTGATGTTTACTTTAGATGATATTATAATAAAACACTAGTTATCAGTCAAAACAGCTGACTCACCTTCCATTGTCCCTACCAACGCCCCACACTCTAATCGTATGTATAGGTTGTGTGTTTAGGCATGTTAAGTTTTCAGGGTCTATAAGTTTTAAAGCTCCTTCATCCAGATCCATGAACAAATCTTTGCCCTAATAAACAATACAAAGATTAACATTAAAATCTTGGTTTTTAATATTTAATATAGTTATAAGAGTTAATTAGGGAACTAAATTGTTAACTTTGTTAACCCTCCAAGTGCTGATTATATTAGTCCTCAGTGCTAAGCTAATTCAACGCTCTGCACAACGCTTTTGTTATTACAGGAAATAATACACTTTTATTGGCTGAAATATGACACATTGTACATCAATATTTTCAGGAAAACCCATAGAACAAAATGAAATAAAATTTAAACATACCACTTTAAAACTGAGGTCTGCTTCAACTCATATCCACAAAAAATAAAAAATAAAAATTTCTTTTGTCCATTTAGTGACAACGTAAGTAATAACTAAATTATGATAATCCAATTTCTAATATATACAAAATGTAGCAAATTTTGTTACAAAACTAGAAATGTAACATAAGTACCACTTTCTTTTCTTCATAATTTCAACATCATTGTAAACATTCATACATACCCAAACTTCAAATTCAGTAATTTCGCCCACTGTGTGACACCTACATCCAACTTTTGCAAATTAGTGTGCTCTATTACTGTGTCTTTAGAAAGTATTGGCATTTAACCTTTGAATATCATGTATTTACTAAAATTAGTTATTATAAATATGTAATACACACACAAAAAAAAAAAAAAACAAACATTTTGAATCCTACATCGGAGTTACCGCTTTCATCACTAGCGGTATCACTTTCACACAAACAGTTATATGAATATCACTTGAATTGCCAAGTTCATTCATTATTATATGTGTAATACTACACTAAAAACACTACTGATACACTAAATAATCATAAAATAAATTGTATTTACCAAAATAATATAGACAAAAACACTAAACAACAATTCGCTCCCGGGACGCAGCAGTAAACATCAAATTGTCTTTTACAGGCTTGCTAACATTGATTTTTTCTTATAACCATTGATAAAATTGTGCAAAATGAATAGAGCATCTTTTACTCAGAGTTACTAAATAAAATACATGTAGTTTGGATAAAAGTTACTTTGTACATCGATTTTAGCAAACCTTGTTTAATTAGATCGCGATCGCAACTTTAGCACTGTGGCGGCGGCAAAATAGATCGCGATTGCGACTCTTAGCACTTGGAGGGTTAAAAGCTGCCAAAGTGATCCATAAGAATTCATTCATTCAATATGTATACAAATTAAAAATAGCTCTCATCAATACCTATTCATTCATTCAATATACTCTAAATGTTACTATAAAATTAACTACCATACGGTAGAATCTTAATTATTCATCATCTATAAGACGCGGGAGTAGAACGGAAACCAGTAAAAGTTGGTAAATCAAAAGGAACAAAATAAACTATATAAAAAATATCCACCATACTGATCTAAGTTACATTGTATAATGAAATAGGCTATTATTGATATCTAGATGTGTCGGTTCTTTGGGTGTCGCTTATCTTGACCAATGGAGGGAATATCTTTGCCCTTAGCCATTGGAGTATCTCCAATGGAGAGCCAAAAATAGAATATGTGAAAGGCTTACCAAGCAGTTATTTATGCCAGTTTTTTGAGAACACTTATATTGAATTAACTTTGCTTTAAGCATCGTACCAATTCAGTGTTGGTTAACAAATGTAGCGATCTAAATATGTGCTTCCCTGCATATCTCTTAATGTGTTCTTCAATTGTGTTCATTTTAAGATCACGATGAAGGTCATCATTGCAGATAAACCATGATCCATTAAAATATTCCACAGATCCTCATTATGGAATTTTCGTATAATTTAACGTTTCTCGTCTTAGCACAGGCCCATAACACTATTCCATTACAGAGTAGGAATGGTGTTTTTGTACTGTGTTCTCAGTACAGACAAGTAAACTAATAACAAGGTAGAGAAATACACAAAATTAATGTATCCAAAAATAGGTGAGATACTTGTTGATTCAACAACTACTCTAGTTGAATTGTTTGGCTAATTTAGTTTATTACTTATGCCTCTAGTCTGTATCTTCAAAACTTTAATATGAAAATCATATTCTACTGACATGTACTTACATCACCCCATCTTCCGACATTATCTATAAGATCATTTCTGCCTAGAGAGAGGTCTACAATGCATTTATTTACAGCTTTACTGCTTCGTTCTGGTGTTAGGTCATCTTCAGCAATTTCTACCCATCCAAGTGATCGGACTGCAAATCTGATTGGTCGTTCTTTGTATTCAGGTTCTGCTCTTGCTGGGTAGCTTCGTCTCCTTTAACAAACAAAAATCTCAATGAACATATTTTTTAAAAGAAATAGAAACATTACATTTTCAATGTCTTGCATTCAAATGCTAAATTTGTTACTTAAAACTTTTTTGTAAATAGGACCAGTGGTGGCAAGTAGATTCACTGATAGATATGATATCACTCCATCATACCCTCTCCTCCTGGGTTAAGTGGTCCTGATGGTCCTAAATTCGCCCCTTAAAAAACAAATAAAATGCTCTAATTGGAGGCCATCATTGACTATTATTAACTACAAACAATTGGTTTCTTAATATGATTTTTAACTTCAATAAGTGCTAAATGGGCTTAAAAAAAAGCTTAATAAAAGTGTATTAAGCCTAGAGTTTAAGAACAAGTTCATAAAAATTTTAAAAAACAATTAAAAAAATAACTACCACATATAAAACAAAAAATCAACAAGAAATAAAACTAAATGAACAAGAAATAAAACTGAAAAAATGAAGCATTTAAAATAAATTGACATTTGGACAGATAATCAAAATTGGCAAGATTATGAAATCATCAAATAAATGAAAACACAATTTTCCACAAAAACCATTTTATTTGCACAACACAAATACAAGACAATGTTTCAATGTCCAAGTCATCATCCTAAACTTTGCTGACACTAGAGTAGTGTAGCTCATTATAGTTGATTAAGATAATACACAAAGATGTTTTAAATCTTGTAGAAGATCTTAGATGTTAATGATTTTACTTCAAATAGAAAGATTAAAAATAAATAATCTCTTACTTGAATGCTAACTCTTCTTTCCTTTCATCTTTCTTTTTGGTGTCCAGATCCTCGAGTGCTGAGCTGGTATTGCTCCGTGTGACGAGGCTGACAACACCTGTCTGTTGGTATGTATTCAACGCCTAGAACCCAATAAAAACAATTCCATCACTTGACTTAAAAACAAATAATTCAATAACATTGAAGAACAGTGATGTTATAATATTAAAAAAAAAAAAAAAAATTATCAAAAGAATTTTTTCTTTGTTTTGGAATTCACTTTTGGTAATTATTTTTTAATAGTGTCTGTTGGCAGGAATTTAGAGTTTAAAGTAGAGGTGTATCATTAACTATCCAAATGATACTTTCTATCAGTTATACTATACTAAAATTAAAGTATAAGGTGCATTTTCCTTCACCTTAACTATCAGGTACAAAAGTCCACTTATTGTTGCTCGAGTGCAGTTGCTTGAAGGCCTCGACACTTATACCTTGGTACTCCACTCTTGCATGACATTTATGGTGGTACATTAGAAAATGATAACAGTTCTATGAAAACAATTTGATTGTAATTAGTGACATTTACAAAGGTTAAGGAAGTTTTTATATCATAACTAAGCTGTTGCTTTAATAATTTAATTCATCAGTTAAAAATTCTGATCTTGTTTTTTATTTTATTTTTCAGTCTTACAAGAGCCCTCAAATGTGTGCTGAATTTAAGTAATTCGAATATATTCATTTGAGATTAGCAACACTTGAACCTTCGATCACTAAATAAAAGAAAACAATAAACTATTTATTTGTTCAAGAAGATGTTCAATAGTCCTTATCCTAAGTTGTTATACATACAACAACTTTCTTGGGACTGAATTATAACTTATAAAGTGTTTTTTGTCAACTTCAGGAAAATAGAGAAGATAATTTGTAATAATCAATTACTTGTATCAGAAATTGGCTAGTATCAGTATCAACTCCCCAGGTCTTTCAATGTACATCCTAACAACCTGTATTTTGGGTGATCTATTAGAGCAGGTTGAATTTGCTAAATTATGGGTTTAACTATAGATAGTGGACCATCTTGGGCAGATTCTATAGATAACTTGAAGTATTACAGTCGATGTAAGAGGGATTTAGATATCTTCTTCTTGATTATGAGCTTCCAGCTCAGGTGATGCTATCTCGATCTTTTCTGTAATGTGTCTCAGGGGTTGCTACTTCCCATTTCATTCTCCAATCCTCCGCAACAAACTTGCCTTCACACTGCGGGGAATGTCAAGCCTGGTTATTCGTTAGAACCGACGTTTTATCCGCTTAAGTTCCTGAATGGGAGTTTTGGAAAACGTGCTAAGACCTACCTGTTAAATATATTGGTATGTTAATTACGTTTAGTCTCAACCCAAGTAATCACTATGTTCACAGCCAGCTTATAAGAGTTATTATTACTTTTCTAAAATAACTAATTATTTATTATAACTTACTTATCGCTTACATCTTACGGTTAGGGACAGGCGTGATGGGAGAATTACGTTAACCCTTTAGGTCATAATAATTCCTTGTTAATTTACTCGGATGACCTACTAATGACTACATAACACCCGGGGGTCGATCAGACCCCGCAATTAAGGGTTTAGGTAGCCATTTAGGTTTGTTACCAATAAGTTAAATTTATTAAGCGTAACTCACGTCCGGTGATCTCGGCGTACTCAGAACGACTGTGGGGACTCGCTTCCGTCTCCTTCCGGTGCGCACGCATCAGATATCTTATCACGTGATCTTAATACGGCGGTGATACCTGAATACCCGTGGAATTACCACAGTCTCCCCCTATAGCGTAAAAAAAAAAATTTTACCTACGCTAGAGTCAATTTTTTTTGTGTTAACCCAGGTATGAGGGGAAAGTGGGGGAGAGGTAAAGAAGGTGCATTGATGATCACTTTAGAGAAGGAGAAAACTCTAGGCTAAATCTAGGCCAGAAGACAACCCTAACCTGCTGGCTCAACCAAAATAAAAGAGCAGAATAAAGAAAAAAGAAGTGGTAAAACAATAATGGGGGGGGGGGAATATATATAATTACTATTGTCGTTATCGTTCGCAGAGTGACAGGATTACATGCTGCTTAAAAATTAATTAAAATTAAAATTATAAATTTTTGAAAGGGATAGAGAGAAATTACACGGAGTGCGACTATGGAGAAACGGGATGATTATTTAAAGGAAGGACATTTATTTGAGCGTCAGGAGGAATAGGTATTGTGCTGCCGGTTAAACTTAACATTGTAGTTGCGTTGGATTTGCCTACCTAGCTGAAATTCCCTTATGTTAGGACCACCTTTTCAGCCATGCTTGGTTGACGGCATGCTTCAAATTATTTCTTCGGTTCCTACTCATCACACTTCGGTAACCTACTAACAAGATGACTTAGAGTGCTGAAGATCAGATATCTTGGTCCTAAATTTGTTGGAGGCTAGGTAGGAGCGCTGGTTCGTTCTAACAGTTGAAGTGTGTGGATATGAAGGATAGGAATTAAAGTAAAGGGTAATATAGGGTAAGTAAGTAAGTTAAATTTGGCTAGGGTTATGTAGGCGCACTTTACAGGCTACGGGATTTAAACTAATGTGATGAAAATTTGTCCAGCTATTTGGATTGCAGTATATTACTCAAAAATTACTTGTTCATATTCGAGAGAGTCCACAATGGATTTTTCCATTAAAAAAAAATCAATAAATATTTCCAAAATTTTCTCTTTACAACATAATGTGATAAATTAAAACTGATCAAATTGTACTCACATTTTCTGCATCTTTAACAAGCGGTGTTCTGGGTTCATTCTTGCCATTAATCACAGACTCTGGTGGATCTCTTTGTATTGTTCCACTTTTTATATGCCAGTAGTAGGGTCCGTCATTATCTAAAAACATTATTAGATAAATTAATAATTTCATGTAGTAGAAACACAACTTTTATAACTAAAATATCTTAGTACAGTATCATTATATTTTCTTAAGATATTGTAACATCACTGATAAAAAGTACAACTGAAAATGACATCAGATCAAAAAATACTGGACATACCACTACTTTGACATGAAAGAATACAAATTTATTCTGATGTTTTAGAATAAATACATGTTTGACTATTTACATATGGTTATTAATATATGCAGATTGCCTAGTTGCACAAAATGAGGATCTATAAGAAGAACTTCCAAACTGTTAAAAACTGCTGCCATTTCGAAATATACCAAACCAGTTTATAAACAATACCACTATGGCTTCTGTTAATAAAAACTAAATTAAAAATTGAAATTGAAAATTACCTAACTTTAAATAAGGTTGAACATTTTTCTGTTAAATATCCACAATAAGTGGTCACTAGGTCATATGTTAAACTTTTGAAACGGAACAAAAGATTGTTCATTCTGATAAAACCGTTAGGTAACCACACCGTTGGCATACAAATATTGTTTATTTAGTTTATCATTATAGATTGTTGGTTAAACTTGATGTTAGCTATTTATTGTGTTGTTTAGCCTACGACTTGTGGTTTTTTTGTGTGTTATTTTTTCTTTGTGATTTAAAGACAAACAACCTCATGGTCATCAAATCCATAAAAAAATAGAAATACCATAAAATAGAGATCCCAGGGATTCGAATTCTCTAACAGGGTCGAAAGAGAATACGAGTCGATCAAGATAAACCTGATAGGAAAGATGAAAGAGAAGGTTTTAACACAAGACTAGATGATGAAAGGTGTAAATCCAGTTAGATACTTTGGGATAGCCACATATGAGTCGATCAAGATAAACCTGATAGGAAAGATGAAAGAGAAGGTTTTCACCCAAGACTAGATGATGAAAGGTGTAAATCCAGTTAGATACTTTGGGATAGCCACATATGAGTCGATCAAGATAAACCTGATAGGAAAGATGAAAGAGAAGGTTTTCACCCAAGACTAGATGATGAAAGGTGTAAATCCAGTAAGGTACTTTGGGATAGCCATATCTGGTTACTTTCTTAGATTACTAGTTTAAGTTTCCAACATGGCCCTAGGTTACTAAGATATGATGGCTCTTCTTACATTTCTCATGCAGGCACGTAGCCAGGGGAGGGGCTTGAGCCCCCTCCGAAATTATTTTTTGTTTAAATTAAGTACTTTAGAAAATTAAAATCATATTTGTGCAAAAAATATGAATGAATCGCTATTTTTCAAACTAGTTTTTAATATTAATAAAGTTTGCTTCTTCTCAAAATCAGTCTAAATGACCTATTCAAAAATATAATCCACATATGCATATAAACAAGGCAGAAACCAAGCCAAGAGGAGGAAATGTCTGGTAATTAATGTGAAAAATACTTTATTCTACCTAGCCACTATATATAACATATTCTAGCTTCTATATATAAAATATATAACATTAGCTTTCTGCTTAGCTACTATTATAACATGTTAGATATATATATATATATATATATATATATATATATATATATATATAATCACTAATTTAGCCCCCTCCGAAGTAAAATCTTGGCTACGTGCCTGTTCTCATGTTCAAGGTTTATCACTTGATAATAAGAATAGATTCGTACTCTTTAAGCTTCATGTATTAGTTTTTATATACACAAATGAAGATAAATGTCTGAATTTACGATATCAATAAAATAATCTATTATTAACCAATAACTTTAAAATCAACATATTTAAAATGAGAAAATGAGCTGTTGTAGGTAAAAATTCATCACCCAAAAACATTTTCTTTACTTGTAAAGTTGGCAGTCACTTTGAAATGTACCAATCAACATGTGTAGTTCACAATTTTGTCCAACGAATTGAAAAAATAATTCTACATACTGAATTATAGCAACATTGGTTGAAAATGATACCTAGAGCATTTACTAAGACACATTTATTTCCTTACCTCGTTGTTTAAAGGGAAAAACACTTAGGTCATTATTGCCTTTAAAAAAAGGAAAGAAAGCGCATAAAATAGAGACTCCTAGCCCTTTGATACCCTAACAACAACAGGAGGGTTAGAAAAAACTGGAATTGGTCAAGTGAGACCTGAAAGGAAAGATGAAAGAGATCTAATCTAAGACTAGATGAAGAAAGATGGACGACCAGCTAGAATACCTTGGAATTGCCATATCAGTATATGCTATATGCGTGAGGGATATTTATTAGATGTATGGGTATTTACATGAGGGAGATCACAAGAGCTTGAATTTCTAAATGATTAAATTAAATTTTAAATTATGACCCTTTTCACAATTTAAAATAGTCCTTTCATATTTACAATAAAGTAAATACTTCAAGTCATAATAATATTAAACTGAATCCAATATGCAGAATAAAATATACCACTACCTCATCAAAATCTGCTGGTATATACTTAGGACATTATGATAAACGTTTTAGGATTCATTTTTTAATGACCCTGTGTATATTCATACATTTAAACTCTTGTACCACTCTGTATACAACTATATAAAGACTTTCACCTCATAATATATTTTTAAACACTCTAATAAATGTAGATTTTATATCTTTAATTTGCCTAATTGTCATACCTTCATGCCTCTCCCAACCCACAGGTAAGTCATCTTCATTAGGTGATGGTGGTGCTGGTGGTGCAGGGGGAGGAGGAGAAGGTATTTTGTTAGGTGATGCAGAAGGTGATCTGCATTTGACTGGCACTGCATACAAGTCATTGTTCAGTTGTCCTGTGATATGAGGTATTGTTTTCCTAGGAGAGTCTGTCTGTTTGTCAAATGCACTGCAAAACACAAAACCAATATTCTAATTAGATTATAATTGACAAACTGAGCATTTGTTAGGTTTAATTAAATTGGCAATTTAGTTGGTCATCGTCAAACGAGATAGACTGTAGCAGAACAAATTTCTTATTATATACTGATTCCAAATTAACAATTTTTATGGATTTAAAAACCATTAAAATTAAATAATAAAATGTAGATTAACTTTATGACAGTTGGAGGAATCTATGGAACACTTGAGAGTTTGTGTAAGGTTTTTTGGTATAATTTTTGTCATTAAAAAGGAGAAACAAGTTGATGGGTGTCATCATAGTACTTACCTAGTCCCATCATACGATGCAATAGAAGCAGATCCTCTAAATGTAATGCCCAAAAATCGGTTTTGTAGACATTTCCTTGGGAGGTCAGTGTTAGAAATTTCATTTTTGACAATAACTTCGCTATTTGTCATAACAGAGTGCTAGGGTTGATAACATTTCATTTGAACATTTTTATCTAATTTAGTGTGTTATAAATTTAATAAATCACAAGATATGAACAGAAAACTGTTTAAAATTGCCGTCATTTTAACAGTTTCAATTTGATTATTCTGATTTTCAATACGGTCCACTCATTTTCTCATTTCAGCCCACTATATAAAATTTCTTGTTTTTATCTTAATTTTTGTGGCCGCTAATGTACTGACGGGCAATGACAGACAGCCAGCATGTCTAAAATCACTTTTCTGGTTTTCTGAGGCCATGACACATGAAGTCACAATACAGAGGTTAAAATTATTGATTATTACCAAACTTAACCTATATTTTGTATACTAGGTAGTAAATACATACCAGCTTTTATGTGACACAACAGAAATAATATATTATATTATGATGACAATCTTTGTGGATCTAGTTGGCCTACACTCAAATTGATTTTACAGTTAGTCTAAGGAATCACCTGTTTTTTAATTTGTAAAATTGGTCATTATGGTAACAAATGTTTAAATGATTTAAATTTTTGTTAGGAATTATGCTAGGATTAATGATTAAGTTAAATAGATAGTTAACAGTGAATAAACAATTGTTGCGGCAAGATGTAACTGCTGAGCTTGCAATCATCAAATGTGTAAAGGCTTGCAGGAAATCAAGGTCAATTGATCAGCGAGCTGATTGGACGTAGGCAGTGAAGCTGCCAGAAGAAAATGAGATGGATGTACGTTGCCAGGGTGCCATCAACATCGTTGAGTTCGTCAGGAGAATAGACGATGAAACCAAGGATCACAAAGGACCACAGTCCAGGCACGGTTAAACTCCAGTAACAAAGGTGACCAAAATTCGTGTGTGATCTGTTTAATTATCGAACCAGTATAGGCTAAACTTCTGGGCGGCAAAAGATCTCTAGGTCGACGCCGGTGAGGCCTCTGAAGGAGGCTTTCACAGCCCAGAACGGGAAAAAGAGAGAGAGAGAAAAAAAAAAAGCTAAACTATATGAACACGAAAGAGAAAGAGAAAGAGAGAGAGAGAGAGAGAGAGAGAGAGAGAGAGAGAGAGAGAGAGAGAGAGTAGTTTGATTAAATTTGTTATCGCTCTAGGTTAGAAATATTGAATCCATCATATTAATAGTTTACGATACTGCATCAAAGCGTTTTAGTTAAATTCTTGTATTAAAACGTATCAGATGTATTGTCAAATTGTGGAAAAATTGTAGTAATATTATATATATCAAACTGAACTACCAAATCAATTGACTTATATACAGAATCCGATAAACAGGCCAGACAATGATGGTAAATCGGTCTGTCATAACACTTTCAAGAAACAGACAGCTGATTTTCAGAAGAAAAAACTTGTTTAAAAATCATGAAGCATAAATTAACACAATAAAGAATATATACGGTCATGTTAATTTGTTATATATTTATTAGCATATTGTTGTTACAATTGATTCTTAGAATTCATACTTCATGTTTGCGAGACTAATGAGAATGAGGAAACAAACAAATAATTGATGAACAAATAATACAATTATCAATACTGTTTGTTTGGTAAAATGTCTAAGAGTAACCAAAATTGAATCAACTGAGCAAAACAAAAGACGAGATAAGTTATTTAATAAAGAACAAGTATCAGAGAAAGCCACTGCCCACCAAATTATTAGAGAAGGTATTAATTTTGCATTTTAGTGTTTACAAAAATAGTGGCAACTCATGGATTTTAAAATGTATTTTCGAATGAAAAATTATACACAAGCCTAAAATTTATAAACAATTAAAAGCATATAATGATACATTTAAATATTGTTAATTACTTACTAGTTATATAATAATTAACAACAGATTTACAATTAATTTTTCCATTTCTGCTATACAAACAATAAATATTAAATGACACAAGACTGATCTGCTAAATTAATGAACTAATTTTGAATACCGGAATGTTTGCCATATTGTACTGTACTAAGAACTGAAACAAGGTTGGAAAATTACATCTTAAATATCATATGTAGGCCTATTTGTCACTCTATAATCAATCGAGTTGTGTGCATGACTAAGTGAGGTAATCTTGTGAAGTTCTGTATGCAAATACGAGATCTTATTAAACAATAGCATTTAACGGTTCCATTGCACTTCAAGTTAGTGTTTACAGAAATTTATTCTGTTTTCTTTTGTAAAAAATAATTAGTTTTTTTAAAGCGTAGGGTGGACATCATATCCATCATGGAAGATTCACCACTGTTATAATACATTATAAAAATAGAAGTGTGATACAACTTAAAAAGTAATATTTTTTGTTAAATATCTGTTCGGTTGTATACACAGATAAAGGAATTTTTCGTGAATAGAAAAATAAAAAACTTTTTTTTGTTTGTTTTTTTAAACATCAATCTTATTCTTACAAATCTATTTTTAAAACATTAAAATGTGTTTTATTTGATCGTCTGTCTTTTTGAAAAATTGTGGTAAATTTTGTTTTAAATTTATAATGGGAACAAACATACTGTATCCTATAACAAATCTGTTATTCAACTGTACCCGTACTGAATTTAATGTTTAGTTCAAATTGTATTTAAATGGATTTTGTGTTGTCCTTTCAGAGAGTAATATCAAAATAATATGTTAAATCTCAAAGGATTTTTTTTTAATGATTCTGAAACTTGATTAACGAAATTATGTGATAGATTTTTTTTACCAATTTTGCAGAATTAGAGAGGACACAAAATGTGCCTCAATATATATATATATATATATATATATATATATATATAATTTTGAAACAATGTTATTTTGGTGCTCAGAGATCCTACCCATATATATATATATATATATATATATATATATATGTACACTGTTACTGGGCATAAAACACTATTTTACCACAATTTCAATGAGCCGCTACCACTTCGGGAGAACGGCCTACATGGAGTCAGAAGAAAATCTTAAATGAGAGCGTGGTTTGAGTTGTACATCAAATTAAAGGTCTTTATTAGCAGAGTACAATGCCACAAATCTGACTTCAAACGGACAACCGAGCCGGAAATGGCAGCTATTCAAAAGTGGCTTGAATTTGAAATTTTGAGGTGCTGAAAAGTCTTGAATCGGTTTAGTAATTTATTACCTAGAAGAGTATTTTTTGCAAATTCAACAGGTTGATATTCCTACTTTAACATTGGAATGTTTAAACGAAAGATCTCAGAGCTGGAAGGAAAATTTTAATGTGTTACATTAGATTACACACAGCTACTTATCAACTTATAAAAATTTCAAATTCAAGCCATCTTTGAATGGCTGCCATTTCCGGCTTGGTTGTCCGTTTGAAGTCGGATTTGTGGCATTGTACTCTGCTATTAAAGACCTTTAATTTGATGTACAACTCAACCTATGTTCTCGTTAAAGATTTTCTTCCGACTTCTTGTGAGCCGTCCCCCATTAGAGGTTAAGGGTCAAGTAGAACTCTAAAAAATAGCTTTATAGCTTCAACACTGATTTCTGGGCGTTTGTTTTGAAACCTGTACCGAGTAAACATGTTCCAGCTATCTTTAACACTCAACGCCATAGTAACTTTCATAAACTTTAAAACGACGCCATTTTGTTTAGGGTGAACCTTTTGAAGTCGGATTTGCGGCATTGTATTCTACTAAATTAGACCTTTAATTTGATGTACAACTCAACCCATGCTCTCATTTAAGATGTTCTTCTGACTCCATGTGGGCCGTTCCCCTGAAGTGGTAGCGGCTCATTGAAATTGTGGTAAAATAGTGTTTTATGCCCAGTAACTGTGTACCAAGTTATATAGTTCCATCTGTAACGGTTAAAAAATATTCATCTGTAACGGTTAACCTGTTCCGGGACTTTTCACCACCTCTGTATATATATATAGGTAGTTGTCTTCTTTTTGGTTATGAGGAAGATAGTTACAGTATTGTACTTTCTCGCATAAAAAAAGAAACTTGTATTAGTTTAAAAAAGGTTTGGCTATCAATATCGAGTTATTTGTGGGGTTATATATTTTTTAAAGGCCTCTGAGTCCAAAATAAACAATTTTGGGAATCAACAGACTTTACGAAATATTAAAAAACTTTAGTGTTTTATTGTGTGTTTTTCTATTTGTGCACTACTAGATAATACCAAGGACCACTTTCCAAGGTAATCCTGTGTTTCCTATCCATACAAAATCTAAACATAATAGGCTGTGTGCCCTATTAAACTCTAACCTAAAGTTTACATAATGTTTTGCTACGTTTATTTTTATTACAAATTAGTGTAAAAGGTATGAATAAAAATTGCAGTGTTTTCATTGTTAAACAGGAAAACATTAACTTAAAGAAGTTATTTTAAAATTATAATCAGTTTAGTACAAAATTATCCTTCAATTGAAGGTTTGTTTCATTGTATTTGTTATAATTGTATTGTATAATGAGTACTGTGCTTATTTCATACTCTCTGAACACAATTAAACCAGCTTCCTTTACCTTCAATAATAATATTAGGTTAATATACATCGGAAGCTAGTTAAAGCATTAAATATTTCTTATTCCTCTCCTGCAGCCAATGCAATTATAATGTTAAATTTATAACTTTGTGTCATTTACAATTGTAAAATCCTTACATATTAAACATTTAAAGTTAAATTCCCTTGCTTTTTCCTTCACAGCTTATATACATTTCCAAACTACACTTGTGGGAACTTGCTATAATATATGAAGCACAAACATTCAAACTTGATTAGGATTAGAGGTCATTTAAAAAAAAAATCCTGTCAAGTTTTGGCTTAACAATATGACAATAATCATTATTCGAACACAAATCTCTTCTTTATTTAAAACAGAAATTATAATAATAGTATTTTTTAACGAAATACACAAGCAAGATATTTTATGAATTTTTTTTTTCTGTAACAAAAGATTTGTTGCCATATGAGGTAAATTCTCATCTACTCCCAAAATAGGATTATTGTGGGAAATTCAAAATGTTAAAATGTAAAGTCCCATTAAGAGATACCACATTATAAAGGTATCTTAATTAGTACAAAAAATGCTTAATTTTTTGGTTTAAAGTAAAATGGTAGTTAAATGTCCAAAATGGAAAAACTTCTTTCAATGTTTTACTTATATGAAAATAATAAAGAGACAAAAATATGCAGCAATTTCCTTACTGTAGAACATCATTCAGGGAAATTATGATTTAAAATTTCAAGGTACACAGTACCCAAAATTTTGAAAAATAATAATTTACATTGTTCAATTAATTTATCACGCACACAACCACTTATAAACTAACATATAATTTAAATTTTACCTGGGTGATTCAACATTCAACTAACATGTTACTTCTAAAAGAGGAAAATATAGTTTGCACATTTTTGGCACACTATCTAAGCTTAATAGCATAAAATCTTTAATATTTTTTCCTTGTAGTTTAAAGGCGAAAAACCTCTCAGTCATTGTCGTGTTATAAATAAAATGAAGAAGAGAACATAAAAAAAACCCCTCTAGCACTCTAACACTCAAATAGAGTCAGGGTCAGTAAAGAACAAAAGATGCTGAAGAGAAAATTGACACGAAAGAAGAAAGAGAGGGATCTAATCCATGACTACATAAAAAAGAGTAGATCCAGCTAGGGTCCCTGAAATATACCATTTCCTCACTATAATGAGCCCCAAAGGGAATTATAAATAGTAATTTTCCTTATTAAAGTACCGGTATATAAAAGATATTACTGGATACTTTGTTCTTTTATTCTAGATTAAACACCTGATATATGTTTGCCTATTTGGATATTTGAGCGACCAGTGTTTTGTACTGAAATAAGATAGAGACCTAACGTTTGTGGAGTTATCTAATAATCAATACCTTTAAAATGGGTTGAACTTTTTCTTCGTTCTCAGGGAGCTTCATGGTAAAAGAAGCTATTGTTCTTTCCTGTCTCAACGATGCAATAAAGCATTGGCAGTGTACCTTTAAGCCATAAAGGTTTAAAAAATTTTACCAAAATCTAAATCATCCATATCAATCTTTAAAATCTAGTAAGGTGATTTTAAGTTAATCCACTACCTCCGGATGGACACAGAAAATATTCTGAAAATGTTGTTTCCATGTATTCAAAACAGTGAGTAAATTTTAACATGATACTTTCCTTACTTCGAAAATTGGAAAGTAAATTTTAATCAAATATATATTAAAAAAGTTAAATTATGTTTGTTCAAGTTAATAAACGAAATAGATACGTGCTCGGAAAGTTAAAAATGAAGACAAATAATAGTAGAGTGTGAATAAATTACAGAAAGCATGAGAGGGAGGTTGCCTTTCACATGACATAGAGCTGCAGCCCTGCCATTACTCTCAAACTGTGCTAAATATTTCATCCCTACATCACCATGGAAACAAGCAAAAACCTCTCCAAAAGAATATTCCATTTCAAAACATCAATTATATCCCATATATATTGAGGAGTTTTTATAACTAAATATGTACTGGATTTATGGTTTTAATAGATCTAATGTATCTCGTATGAAGTTGTTTTTAGTATTAATTATATTTAAATTTATCTGTGTTTTGAAGTTCCACAGTTTTCTGTACACAGCTACATTTTTCTCTGTATGTATAATTTCAATGTTTTATGGTTATTAGATTTATATAAAAATAATTTGCTTTTAACAGTTTTACATTGGAAAAATTGAATGTTTTAGTCGTAATTAGTGGATCTTCTCCATATTTAAACTGTATTTTTGTTTTTAATAAAAATATGTTATTTTATACATATTTTCATTTGTTTTAAAAATAAATCTAAACATTTTGTAGGTACATGTACTAGGTATTCTATTTCATCTTCTTTTTTCTGTTATGTAAATTCAACATTCTTTTAAAATTTAGTTTTTGGGAAGCAGCTCAAAATATTGAAATGTAGATTAGGTATGAGGATCCTTGTACTTCAACCTAAGCTTATTGTACACCTCAAGGACCTACTAGCAGGGCAAGCTAATGCATGTGCCTTCAATGAGGCTAAGGAGTTTTCGCCTGATCCTGGTATCAGAATCATCACCTATTTGTAAAGCCCAGAACATGGCTCTTCTTCTAGCTTCAAATCTTTCACATTCTAGGATGATATGTTTAGCAGTCTATACAATCTGTTTATGTAGCCTACAAATGGGAACACTATTGATGATCCAGAGTGTTTAAGCAAAGCCACAGTCCTTTGGGTTTTCCTTTGCTGAAAGTGCCTTCCATTCCCATACCTTAAGAATGCTGTATAAGTATCTCCCAGACTTGATTGGAGGACCGCTGCAGAAGCTTGTGATACATTCTAAGAAATACACTTGTAGTCTTCAGAATGTCCTTCTTCAAATTGTTTGAAAATATGGGATATATTTGTTCCTGTTAAAATTTCTAAAGAAATTGATCACAATTTTTCTAATTTTTGAGAAAATCATCTTATTGAGTCCTTACTATAGAATAATTGAACTGTTTATTGTTTCAAAATGGAGGATGATCAAAAAGCCAAAAACACATTAGGATTTTCATGGTAGAATTCATAGAATAAGATTGATGTTTTAAAAAAAATGTAGAAAAAAAACTACGAATTTATTTTGTATTCAAGAAAATCATTTTTTCAGTGATGTCCGGACAGATACTTCAAAAATAAATTTTGGAGGTCTTACTCTAATATTGTATAGAAATTATTAAAATTCATGTTACACTTAAAAAAAGTTAATTAGTAATGGTCAGATAAAGGAAAAAAACAATATAAGGGTTTCACAGAATTATATTGGAAAGCAAGATCCATGATAGCGTAAGCCAGAGGATCTATTGGAAGAAGGAGAAGACATTTTATAAACGAAATGGTATAAATTTCTGTAAATATTAAATCAAGAAGCAATGCAACTATTCACTGGTATCATATTGTACAGTAAAAAGGCCTTTTATGTAAAGTGACATCGATTGGCATCCTTGCAGAACACATTATTATAAACACATCGATTGATTATAGAGTGACAAATAGATACAATATTGAGGATGTAGTTTTCTGCTTCTTCACTTCAGCTCTCAGTACAGTACAGAGTGGCAAGTGCTCTAGTGGTCAATATTTATTCATCATTTTGGTAGCCCAGTCGTATATTCTTGTATCATTTTATAGTATTTGTACACAAAATGAGATTTACTAATAAAGAATAATAAAGTTTACTAAAATACAGGTAATGGGAAATTTAATTGTAAATCTCATTGCTAATATTATTATATGACCAGTAAGTAATCACCAATATTTAGATGTATTATTATGTACTGTACTATTAATTATAAATTTATTTTAGTCACACCTGTATTTTTTTTTTTTTTTTTTTTTTTTTTTTTTTTTGCTGTAGCCTACATCCTCTTCATTTTAAAATCTATGTGTTGCTATTGTTATAGTCAGTTTGTTGTTCTTTTATTGAATAAATTAGCCCTTTTTTGAATTTGCTTATATAATTGAGTTTATTTATTTAATTGCTCCGATATTTGAAGATGATTTTTAAAAACTTGTTTTAATTAGATTTATAATACAACTTATATGATACTTGTATTTTTGTTTTGTTTTTGTAAAACAAACAGTTGTTGTGATATTTCACATTAAACATATTAAACAACCACCATTTAAATTTCAAAAACTGTTTTAATTTTGATTTTATTTTGTACACAATTATGTAATTAGATAATACATACAACTTTACACCAAGGCTGATGAGTATAGGCTATGTCAAATGAGTTTATTTATTCATATTTTTGTAAAAAACACATACATACAGAATGATGAAAAAAGTCGTTTCTCAATAAAGTGTCCATAAAACGTTTTACTCCTTGCACTGTCTCCTATCATCTTCTGCAGTAACGACTTCTTCATGAAACACCCTGTATATTGAGGTATTCAATCCTCAAGTATCTTTTTGTGCTCAAATTATTCTTCACCACACTTCCCTATCTTCCCTCCATTCTACTTCTTCCAATCTTCTTTGTTTCATTTCCCCCATCCATACTACAAGTCTTCCCCTTCTTTTTCTTCCCTCTGGCATACAATGCAAGTTTTTGAATTTTTCACTGTGTATTTAAATGGGAGAAAAGTAGGCATGGAATGGATTCCCTTAACAAACATCTTGCAAAACTTTTGGATGATTTTTATAATGTTTTCCAGGTCAATGTGCGAAATAAAAATTGAATTATGGTGTACAACGAGATCATCAAAGGAAATAATAAGGAAGTCTGTATGAAAATCACCATTTAGGCTGAAGAAACAATACATTTAAACAAAAGGACACTCTTATATATATTATATATATATATAATTATATATATATTTTAATTGGATTTTATTTTAGGTTGGAAAGACAATTTAAAAAAATTTTATTTGTTCTCAGCAAACTTTGAAAAGTAGAAACATTATAGGCTACTAGTATTTTATTACGCATGTCACAATCAATCAACATTTTTTTAAATTTTCTGGTATTTAAATGCCAGATAAATAGTACGAAAGGTTACCCCTTAACAACATTAAAGTTGCAAAACTTTTGGATAACTTTATAACTTTTCCGGCTCAACATGGAAAATAAAAATTGAATTGTGATGTACTACAACGAGATCACCCACGGAAATATTAGTGAAATCTGTATGAAAATCACCATTTAGGTTGAAGAAACAATATATTTGGACAAATGGACACTCTTATTTTTTTAATGGATTTTATTTTAGGTTAGAAACATTTAAAAAAATTTTATACGTTGGCAACAAACTTCAAAAATTGGAAACATTATATTAGTATTTTGTTACGCCAATGCCACATTCAATTCAAATTTTTGAATTTTCTGCTGTGTATTTAAATGGGAGAAAAGTAGTATTGAAAAGTTAGTTACCCCTTACGAACATTAAAGTTGCAAAAGTTTTGGATTATTTTATGACTTACAGCAACATCATTATAAAATAAATACATCTATAAATTAATATTGCTCTAGTTAGTTATTTGAAAAATAGTTGGTGAAGAATTGTTCAAGCTTTATTTGAATGGTCTTAAAATTTGACTCTCAGTCCTGATTCTAAAATTTTGTTCGTCTGATAGTTCATTGTGTACTCATTAAATTTTTTTTTTTAAATGTAGTAAACCGCTTTTGTGTGGCCTCTCGATTAAGCTGAACTTTATATAATTTATGTTCCGTAAGGTGTTACTATTATAATATTAACAAATTGCGCTAAATGTAGTGAAATAAATGTATTTTTTAAATTAATGTAATATTAAAAAAGATGTAAATGCATTAAGGTGGTGGTTTACGAACAATTACATGATAATGAGCCTGAAAACAAAGTATATATTTTTTATTTAAATACAAACATAATTTTTCATTACCATTAAGATATCATGAAATGATATGTAAATCCAGTAATTGCAGTTATCTAACAGTTAAACATAAGTTATCTACCTCAAAAATAAATAAATAAAATATATATTTAAATTAAATGATAAAAGAAACTGGTCTATGTAACCCCTCAAGATAAGCGCTTTTGTATATTTAAGAATTAATATCCCAGTCAGGTATTATAACAATTCAAAAATGTATTTACATAATTTCAAATTTGGAATAATAATGAATCCATTGAATAACATCACATTTTTATTTATATAAATAATAAAAATAAATAATTAATTAACAAAAATCCATATAGATATCACCATTTCAAATAATCACATCATCCTAAATGTATCAAAACCAATTTAATCACTCATTTATTTTTTATAGTATTTAGGAATCTTTAAATGTAACAATTTAATTAAATATCAAAATCAGATCAAAGATGCTCAGAATTAATATAATTGAATTTATTTCTATTTAATAATACCTAATTGGAAGATCAAAACAAGATATCGTACAAGAAGAATTTTAAAAGAGAAAGATGGACCAACAATTTTAAATAGAGAAACTTCACATATCAACTGAATAGTGATTAGGTATAAAAAAATACTCTACAAAGGATTCGAAAAAGATCGAAATTAGACAACAGAACAAGGAAGGAAACCAAGAAATAAGGAGAATTCCTGTTGCTTAAATTATTTCTCATTAAGTTAGTTTAGCTTAGATTATTTATTTTTTTATTGATCAAATATTATTATCAAGATAGAAATTGATATAAAATTTGTGAGATGATATAAAATTAAAATATACCTTGAACAGAATTTCCCACACTTGTTTATTAACTCAAACCAGTTTTAACAAACCTATTATTTATGAGAAAGTTTTTTCAAGTTTTATTTTAATATTATCATATATAAAATCAGATTAATAAAGTAAATCTGTTGTTGTGAATCAACTTATATGTATATATTTCCCCAAACATTCGAAAGCTAGAATACATCACTCCAGAATTCCATAATTGAACGGTTTCATCAAAATAATAATGTCTATGAAAGAAAAAAAAAACTTTTAATTTAACACAATCACAAACTCTAGTTAATTCTTTAAGATATAAGTGATCAATATCTAAACTTTCAAAGACTAAAAGCTTTCAAATATTTTATATCAACCTTGAAACATAATAGTATATAAATACAAGGGCCAGTCAAAAAGTAAATTGCACTAGCCTAAAAAAATGAAAAGTTGTAAAATTAAGAAAATTCTGTATCTATTCTGAAACTACAAATAAAACTCTACTTTTCTATATAATCGCTGTATAGATTCAGACATTTATCATATAGAGTGACAAAATTTTCAACTCCTTCATTAAAAAAATTTGAGTCCAACTTTTGACAATCATTCTTTCACTGCATTTGTCACTTCTTCATTATTTCTGAATCGCTGATGGTCAAGAACTTCTTTCATTGGACCGAACATGTGGAAATCACAAAGCGCAAGTTCTGGACTATATGGAGGAAGTTCCCATTTGAACTTCTGCCTTATGAGGCCTCTTGTGACACAAGCAGAATGAGGAGTGCATTATCATGGAGAAGCACAAGAAATCATCATGGAAACCTTTGAGAGTTTACCTGGGTGATGGTATTTAATTACCTTTCTTAGTCTGTTCTAGGTTTCATAGTAAGGCGCTGCATTAATTGTTGTTTCCCTTAGCATGAACTCAGTATTCACTACACCTTGAGTGTCGAAAAAAAGAGTAAACATCACTTTCCCTGTAGATGAAACTTCTTGAAACTTTTTTGGAGAGAGTGATTGAGCTTGCCTCCATTCACGTAAAGTTCATTTTGTTTCAGGGGTGAAATAATGATCCCAACTTTCATCTCCAATCACAATTCTGTCCAAAAATTCATTCCCTTTCCTTACATAACACATTAAGAACTGCAGAGCCATTTGAAAACGCTTCGTTTTGCAGTGAGTAAGTAAGGCACAAAATGAGTGCCCACTTTTTGAAACTGCAGATGTTCAGAAATGATACTGTGCAAACTTCCATGAGAAATATTTATCTCAGTTGCAATTTCATCTCCTATGATTCTTCTGTTTCCAAGAATCAATTGTTGAACACATTAAACATTGCCATCTGTGACTGATAGCCTTTCTTGCCTAAATTCATCCTTAATTTGATTGTGGCCATTTTCAAACAACTACAACCATTTTGCAATTGTAAGACAAAAAACATTTTTCACCGTAAATTTCATTTAACTGCCGATGAATTTCAGTGGGATTATATTTTTAAGCCCATAGAAAATGAGTAACAGTACGGATTTCCAATTTGGATGCAACTTCCAAGTTACACGACAGTATTACTCGTATTTGTCAACAACAGGATGATAAAAATTTTAAAGCAGATTTTACAGAAGTTTAAACAGTGTTATCAACAACTGTAAGTAAAATTTACCTTTAACAAAGAGCAATAGAAACATATGCAACTTATTTATGGACTGCCCCTCGTATTTCTACATTTTAAAAGGTTAACCTTATTCTTAGTTTCTTGATGTTTTGTTAGCGCACGAACATATTGTTCACCTCAAACCCATATTTTACTTCAGTTTTCATTTATTCAAATAAATACATTTTTTTAAAATTATAACACAAGACCAGTGCAAGTGCATTTACTTAGCAAGTGCAAAAACCAAAGATTAAAAAGTAAAATTTCTTAAAAATTTTAATTGTGATATTTTAATATTTCGTCGATGTATTTTAATTAGGTTCATGGTTTTTTAAATTAAAAAAAAATGTACATAGAGTTTTATGTGTTATTTTGTTATTTGTAACATTTTATGGGAAAAACAATTTCATCTTTCCTATCGGGTCTCTCTTGGCAAAGTTATTCTTTAACGACCCTGACACTATTAGAGTAATCAAGAGCTAAGAATATTGATTTTAAATTATTTTATTTCTTTTTTTATAAGGTCATTACAAAGAGTTTTTACCACCTCTAAACAACAGGGAAAAAATATAGTTTTGTGACTAAAATAGTCTATGTTTCGGTACTTATTTAAATTTTGTTTTCAACATTTTTAAATTTTAAAACTCTTCTTTTCTTGAGAAGTAATTGTATAGAAAATTATAACAATTCTGGACATTACATGGAAGAACTCTTGCTTGATTTTTTATTAAAAATCTGTCTGACAAACATTTCAACAAATCAATAAAAAATTACCCCTTAAATAAAATTTCTAACAGTACATAGTTATATTTTATGATTTAATACCCAGACTAAATTGACGTTAACCAGACTAGTAAAACATTAATGTAAGGATTACTCTAGTACAGACTGTAAATCAATACAGCAATGTTGCGAAGTGGCCACGAATGAACGTACAGCCATCAATAAAACAAGTAAGCTCTAACCGACTTCCATTGCCACGACTACATTTTATTGCTTTCACAAACAAGCATAAATTTTATCTTGTTGAAGGTTTTTCTTGGCTTTACAAAATAAAGTTCACTTCGATGATGAATTTATTGCAATATTTTATATTTACAATAATCTTGTTACATAAATCAAGATTTACTGGAAAACTTTTAATAGTGTTAGTAAAAGTTGTAGTTCAGAGTGAAATGTATGATTTCATTGAAACTTTTTGTTTAAATAAGTTTATTTTCATTATATTAGGTTGTAGAGGCAAAATATAATAAAGGATGGGGGGGGGGGGAGAAATTTGTATAGATATTTTATACACATTGTAACTAAATGGGATGAATTATTTTCATTCTCAAGATTTGAGTCCCTAGAAACAATTAGATTATTTTTAAATGATATTTGTGTTATTTTTGTCATGAATTAACACCATGTGGTCCAAATGATTCCAAAATTTGACGATTGATGTGGCCTGCGTTTAATATTAATCCAGTACGTAAATTATGTATGAAAAGTGACATTCAAATGGTCATAAACAAATAATTTAATAAATAATATTAAAATAAATAACTAAAACAAATCTAAAAAAATAGCTCCTTTTTCCATCTATCCGTCTTAAAAAATATGATATAACTTCAGATATCAATGCAAAATATTTTATATTATTAGTTTACTGTGTATGTAAATTCTTATAATGTCTTATTTAACCGTTTCTAAATGATGTTTGTTAAAAATGTTTGATGAATATCTCGAAAATCGTTGATTTTACATAAATATATATATATATATGTAATATTATAATATATATGTTATAGGTATATAACATATAATATTATATATTTGTAATATATATATATATATATATACATATTATTTGTACATAAAATGACACAACATATTTAGCTCTTTTAATGCTGAACAAAATGATATTTTGGATCTTATTGTAAGTCAAATGATTAGCAAGATATCGGTTAAAAACTGAAAATACTAATTTTTGGTTATTTATTAGAACATACAGGACTTTTCTTGATCCTCCAGCATTCATCAGTGAACCTAATAATTATTTTAAAAGTTTCCTGGCAAGTGCAGGATGACCAACAAAAGCTTTGTGCGTTTTAGTGAATTACCAAGAATTCTGTTACCGATATTTCGGCTATCATTTTACATTAAAACCAAAGCTGTTATAATATCTTCCACATTAACAAAATTAATTACAACAAAATTTGTCTCTTATACTTTTATATAAAACAATTTTAGAGATATTTTTCATCAAAAAGTTTAAATTAAAGCTATTTTTTCAACAGTGAAAAATTATAAGATTTTTTAATACACTTGCAAATTAACAGTAAAAACATTGTTGAAATTTTGGAATAGATATTTCAATCCGTTCTGGAGTTATATTTTGTTTTTGAAAAAAGACAGACAGATGAATGTAACTCCAAACATTTTTGATATATTATGTTAACAGTGATATAGTTCTTTATTTTGATATTCAAAATCACTTCTCAAATTATAGCACAATACTAACTGTACACTCTTTATATAATATTTTTACTCTGGGATTTTACAGTCTTTCCTTATTCTCTTTCCCTCATTTTGATCTTGGACATATTAGTATAAAAAGTAAATTACGGCTGAAACGGGACTGGACATCCAGAACTCCCATCCTCCATTAGAAAAAGTAATTATCTTCAGTAGGAATTGTGACTCAATATATAAGCTGAATTTATTTCCTTGAACCTGGAGCTTTTCAGGATTATGTAACTGAAATTAGTTTGCCATAACAATGTGTCAAATGCTGTCTTGAATAACTGAAGAATAGTTTATAATTAAAGTTTAATGACACATGTTGCAGTATAAAAATGACGGTCAAAATATTTATAATTTACAATAATAACTATGATTTTTTTAGAGTAGAAAAATATTCAACTAAACAAGAGCTTTGATTTGAGGTAAAATATGACATATAATTTATTAAAAAAATTTACCTCCTCAGTCTTCAATGGTCTCCACCTTAACAAAAACAAACACATGATACATCGTTTATGGAGCTAATTTAGTTGAATAACAAAATCTGTCTGTCAATAAACTGTAGGTTAATTCGTTAGCATGGAGAAGTTAGTTGACCATTGTATCCATTCAGTTACTAAAACAATATTTTGTAACGGTAAAAATATACTAAAATTTTAATAGATAAGTTGTTAGTTTTTTCAAAACTTTGATATTAAGTATGATGTTTAGTTTTGAAAATTTTAAGACATAGTTCTCTACCTCTAAAATAATATTCTTTTACACACAACTTTAAAGAAAAAGAAATTGCAAAATACAAAATCACGTGAAAACCTGAGTTCCTAAATGACTTTTCAGTTGATCTACACATGGTCTGCACAGTGAGTTCCAATTGTTCTAGCAACCAAAACCTATTACATATTGTTGCTTCTCTCATGATGCTGGGTTAACATGATAATTTTTTGAGCTCACGCAACGATATCTCATAATCCAAGCTAGAACACTAACCACTAGACAAACTAAGGGGACAGATTATACTATATATAGCAAGTAAACAAAAACATTCGGATCCATGTTAATATTGAAGAGCCCATTTCTAGTTCCTTAAATTAAGGTAAAATTATAGTTTTCCTTATAGATTAAAAATGTTTCACTTTTATTAACCACACTTAGAAGAGTCAAGCAACATGAGACTGTTTTATGACTTCAGGGGCCTGTAATGATCAGCAACGGTAGAGTTTAAAAATGTACACCACAACAAACGACAGTCTTGGGACTTGTTATTTATATGTACACTTGAGACACAAGTTATGGTCATTAATATTTTGTAACTTGAACTATTTTATTGTAGACAAGACCCAGGAGAGTGCTAACCTACAATGACTGTGCAACAGATTTTGGTAGTTTTAACAATAAAAATCATAGGATACTTGGGAAAGTTGATTTAAAAAAATTTCTTTAAAATAAAAACAGAAAGTCAATATGTTCTTCTTGAACAATAATTATACAAGTTAATATAATTTGATAAGGATATTAATTTAGTTTATAATTTACGAGGAATGAAGATGTATAGTGAATAAAAAAAACTAATTTGGGATAAATGTGTTTCTACACAATATAAAAATTCATTTTAAGATTGGAGAAGATAATGTGATTTTTAATTTGTTACATACTTTTCAGCATGTAAAATATTAATATTATTTGGTGGAATCAAAGAAAAATTCTGTCTGATCGTTATAGTGTAATCGTTAAGTATCGGCCAGCTTCATTTTAAAATTGTAATAATTGTAATACAAAATCCAAACTCTGGGAATCTTAATTTGAATCAAATACGTTTGTATTTGGAGGATAAACTCAACAATCTTAAATGCTAAAATACATCTTTAAAGGTATTGATGGTTGGAGAAAAATGGTGAAAAGAAAACTTAATTCCATTGAAGAAATCTAATATAGTGGCTAGCGAAGATTAAAACAGAGTTTTGAAAACGTATGTTTTATATGACACAAAGCCGTTTTTAACAAATATTATGATTTAGTGCTCATTTTTGAGTAGTTACAATGAATTTTGGTAATTTGGAAGACATAATAATAATTCAGAAGTATTAGATTAGCAAGAATTTTTAAAGTGATTTCAACGTTAAATCGTAATACTTTAGGTTTAATTTCGGAAAGATAGAGAAAATTTAGTACTTGCATGTTTAAGCTAAGGTTGTAAATAGAAAAAAGAGCTTCATGTAGATAATTAATGTCCGAGTCATGTCTGATTACTTAAACAATAAAGGTAAGGTTAGATTATTTTAGTTTAGGTTAGTCAAACAAAATTGTAGTTTTCAGTATGTATACAGGATGTATTTGTAAACAAAATAGATAATCTACAATGAATTTTCACCACTCCTAAAACCTTTTCTATATGTTTGAACGTTAAATACATTGTGTATAGTAAAATAGTACATACAATGAGGTTGCATTGATTTGAATATTTGTTTGCTTGAGCTGTTTCGATTATCAAATTCTTCGGATTATTATGGAAACATTTAATAACAAAAAATACAGTAAAAGGAAAATTGATTACATCTAATGTACATTGAATAACAAAATTCAAGACATAGCGACAACAAAACAAAACAATAAATCATATAATGAGCAACACACTACTTTCTCACACAGTAGGAGAGTAAGTGAGACTTAGTGAGTCGGAGCAAATAGTCTTTATATTCACAAGTCACAATATAAAACTTCATAGGCGATTCGGAGCAGCAAAGGATTTTAGATTAACGCTATCAAACTGTAAATCACAATAATTTGGAATAAGTTGGTAAACTGCTCTGTTTTATATGACAAATGTGTTTACAAAATTATTTTTTAAACTTTGAGACTGGTTGTTATTTTATAATTGAGTTTTAAAATCATGTATGAAATGACCCCTTCCTCTTAGTTTTTAAGATATTTAAGTTGGCCCTCACATAGTTCCTCCCAGAGGAAAGTAAGAAAAGATTTTTTTCACTCCAATTATTAACAAAAATAAAAACTTGGAAATTTGATCACAATGTATACAATACTGCATATAAAAATACACATGGACCACCGATGTCACCATTTTCCGGCTTTCCTGAATACAAATTAAAATTGTCCAGTAGATTTAAAAACTTTTTAATTTAAACAAAAGAAATTAAATTTAATTAAGGTTAATTTCTTTTCCTTAGTATAGTTTCACCAAGTAATTTTTTAAGTTTTAATTGTAATTTTTAATACTTAGTTTAATGGTTTAAAGTAATGTTGGTTTAGTTTTATTTACAACCGTACTTAGAAGATGCAACCAACATGAGACTGTTTTATGACTTCAGGGGCCTGTAATGATCAGCAATGGTACAGTTTAAAAATGTACACCACAACAAATGACAGACTTGGGACTTGTTATTTATATTTACACTCGAAACACAAGTTATGGTCATTAATATTTTCTAACTTGAACTATTTTATTGTAGACAAATGCTAACCTACAATGACTGTGCAACAGATTTTTATAGATTAACTATCCATAACTATACAATCATTGGATGAAAATAAGTAGACTACTAATTCAATAAGTTGCCTCTGACTACGAAAATTTACTTTAAAACTAAATTAAATAAAAATTGCAACAAATAGGCTACATAATTTATCATATAACTAAGTTCTTTTGGAATAAAAAATATCAAAATTATAGTCTAACTTAGTTTAAAGTAGATTTTCTCTCTCTCTCTTTATCCCCCCCCCTCTTTCATTTTCACATATACATGGTATAAGACAGTTTTAAAATGGATTATAAATAATGGGTTTTTCATGTTTTTTTCTTTTTTTTTTAAATCATGAGTGATTATTGAAATGGTCTGTTATTTGTGCGGTATTCTAAAGCCCCAACAGTAAGTAATTTTTATCACATTTGTGTTCATATTTTAGCCATACCTTCTGTTCCTTCCATTCTTTTGACAACTCAATATTGAGTGAACTTAAGACCAAATAGCAAATTTCAATTTGATCAAATGTAGCCTGAGAGAATAACTTTAAAAAGTAAACTTACAATCTTCCTAAATGTCTGTTTGTAAACAAGTAAAAATTTACAAAGGACAGTGTCTTAAAGTTAAAATCTCAAAAACTTCCACAGCAATTTCGATCAAATTTCGTTGAAGGGTTTATGATCCAAGCAAGTATGTTCTTGTGAAAATAAAATTTAAAAAATCATAAATTTGGTTGTTTAGATATTTTTTCCCCCATAATACATATAATATGAATAACCCAAATGCTGTTTGTCTGAATTACCCAAATGCACTTTTTGAAACAAAAAAATAATTTCACATATGATTTAGCAAAACAGAATTAAAAACTAATTTTCGATATAAAACGGCAATACATTAAGAAAGTAATATAAAAACTAAGCTAATAGTTTTAGAGTAAAATATAAAAATCTAATTTGTACTCACTTGTCGCAGAGATTATTTTCTGTAGTATCAATAAGATCAGGCTTTGTAGGGCGTAGAGAAGCAGTGAGATCTAAAGGCCGACGCCCCATACCACCGCCTCCTCGATTTAGATTGACATTTATAGAATTGTCCAGGACAGCACTGTTTCCTCTGAAACAAACACATTATCTCTTATTTTCCTCTTCTTCTCTGTTAACCCTTTACTAAAGACAGCAACATTTTAAAATTAAGGCTCTGTGGGAATTAAATCAAACTGATATCAGGAAATCCTTATGTTTTACAGGTTAATTTCACGTGTGTACTTTAATTGTAAACCTTGTATTTGCTGTATTTCTTATGTAACAAAACATTATTTATTTCAACATTTAAAATAAAGTTGATGGATGTCACCATGGTACTTACCCAGCACCATCATACAATGTAATAAAAGCAAGTTCTCTCAAAGAAATTCCCAATAGTTGGTGTTTTGGTCCTTGTAGAACATTTTAAATTGTATTGGTAGAACAAGGGGTTTTATCTAGTAGGGTAAGTTTGTTTAAACCAGTTGTTACACTTGTAATTGTGTATATCAGTACATTCTTGAAATCCGTTAGTCTCTAACAGCTCTCGTAGATGTGTATATATTAAAAAGTTTCCACACATTTCTCTAGTATCAAAGTGTCGGTCCTATAAAGCCTCAAGGCTGTACAAATGTAAAAGAGCCTCTACCTGCTACGCTCGTGTCAGTGACTCACCCCTGCCAGATCTTGTAACTAATATGAACTGGGTTCGTAATTATATTTTTGACAATTACTTTGCTATTTAATGAGGTGGAGTTGGTACCACTACATGCAGAATTGAAATCTACAACTTTTATCTCATTTAGTGTGTTTTCAAGTTGAATAATACACAAGATATGAACAAAAAACTGCATAAAATAACCTCCATTATGAAATTTTAATTAGATTTTTCTGAATTTGAATAAGGTTCTATGTGTGCACAATATAGTCAGCTATACAAAATTTCTTGTTCCTATATCACTTATTGTGGCCGCTATCTTGCTTAAGTACAGACAACAACAACACTGGACGGATAGGATGTCGAACATCACTTTTCGGTTTCCCGAAGTAATGAAACTTGCAGATCAGTCAAAAAACAGAGGTCAATTTTTTGCGATTATCAAACTTAACCTTTACTTTCTATATTGGGTAATTATTGGTAAGCTCACTTTACTTTCTTACACATATGTTATTGTAGTACAAGAAAAGTTAAGTGACTGTTCAAAAAAACGAACGTGGAGTTTTTAGCGGAAATATCTGATTTGTGCAGTGTTTACAGCATCTTAAGCCATATTTTGAGAAATCTGTTTCAATAACTCAAAATTTGAGGGTAGCCACCATAATATTAAAACTCAGAGGTTTTAACATTGTAATTTAATTTTGCTCAAATGAAACCCCCAAGTATCGAAATAAAATGTACTGATAGTCATCTTCACAAATAAATATATTGATTTGGGAGTTACTGGTTAAAAAAAACAACATAAAATCGTCCGTGGAGATGTTATAAAAGAACTAATTTCTCAAAATCGAGTGAATTAATTTTGGTCAAATTTTGACAAAATGTGAAGATTAATCAGGCTACAAGTAAAAAACATTACGGTTTACAAATAATTGACAAAAAAAAAAAAAAAAAAAAAAAACTGGCTGCTTTCATTTAAACTTCATTTACACTTGGAGGATGTTATAACAGAAGCGAAACAAGCTTTTTAATTTCGAAAAAAGTTGTTGGAAACTAAAACTAAAACAAGTAATCTAAGATTTGAACCCAGGCCAGAGAAGTCAAAATAATTTTATACAAACGTGATGAGGAAAAAGTACATGTAGAAATAATCAACACAAGCAATAACTAACACCAAGTTGACCAACGATAGTCAACCACCTGCACCATTATTTCTAATACATTTTACTATTTTATAAACAATTTTTTTATCATGAATTAAAACATGTTTGAACACCAATAAAAGCAGATTTTAAAATAATGATACTAAAAAGTACATCGCTTGATAACATCACAAATGTTTTGATTATACGAGACAATTTTTTAATTAAAATTTGAAATCACAAAGGAACTATCCAGTCACTTTGAAGATTGAAATTGTAAAGGAATGTGAGGAAATGCCATAAAATGATATGACTGGGTGTTGATGGCGCCCTTGTAACTTTCAACGAATATGACTTCAGTTTATTGACAAAATAATATTGAACGACTCTCTTCATGTTTGTTTATTCCTTCGAAATGTGATAGAATTTAAAGTAGGTTTTAATAAAACTAAACTTTATTTAGTACTGGTGAAGTGGGTAACTACTCCAAACAACCTCCATAGAGTGATTCTACATGTTGTCCTGAAGTCCTTCATGTGACTTGAACTACTCCTGTGCAGGTGTATCTTTCTTGGTCTATTCTGTCAGCTCGATTTTATCTCCCCCTACTATATCTTCCACCCTTTTCTTCTGTTTCTAGGGCAACTGTAAAATGTACCGACATGCTGGGGTGAACGACACCGAGCTAAAAGTGTCGGAGATGGAGCCTTTGGGATACTTGGTGACCTGTCACATTATTTAGCCTAGTGGGGCTCTAGTTGGATGGACCATTCTTTCTCTACCTATTTGTAGGAGAAAAACATGGGGGAAAATTGGAAATAACAAGCTTCTGTGGGATCCAACCGCAACTCAAAATGTTGATAAAATGAAGTATGCCTTCGATCATGACTATCATCATGGGGAGTTCTTCTAAGAAGGTATCACATCCCTGATAGAAGAAGCATCCAATAAAGAGAGGGAAGACAGGCCAGAGAGGTCTCGTAATAGGCTTTAAAATACGATGCAGAAATGCACAAAAGGGCTAGAAATCTGGGAGGGTACCAGATTGATGTAGAAGAGATATCTAACCTTGACCCCCTTTATGTGCTGCACTTTTTAAAGGAGTTGGGGCTGAAGGGGCTTCTCAAGACGGGAGTTTGCTGTCTTAAAAAAAGTATTTTTAATTTTTATTTATTGTACTAAACCATATAATTCCAATGTTTCTAGTAGTAGAGGGCACAATAGATCTCTAAAAGGGTCAGTGTATTTTACAAAATTGGCTGAAATGATTTTGATAAAATTTTACTAAAATGTGCACTTTAGAGCGTATCGTTGATGTCGGTTTTTCTGTGCCTTATTTACTCCCACATCTTCATTATTCCAAAAGAAACAACAAGAAAACAATCGTACTACAAGGCAAATAAAAGAGAATAACGGTTCATGAATAATTTGGAAGAATTCAATTTGGTATTTTCCAGATTACCCGTTTTTTATTTCCAGTTTGTCACTTCGGTTTAGCTTACAAATATACACATTTCACCAAACCAAAGTTTGATCAAAATTCTTTCGCTAATTTTGAGATATTTTAACTTTTACGACATCACTGTTGCTCATGCTTCGTGTTTTCTGATAATTTCAGAACTGACATTTTGGGGATAGAGCAGCAAATAAATTTTGTAGTCCTTAGGGCTACAAAACAATGTGTGGTTTTTCTTATGATAAATATATCCAAACTTTGGTTAAAAATACTTGAAGTAGCCCTCAATGGAGTATAAAATGAACAAAACTCTTCCTCACTTTTTAGAACTACATTTTAAAATATAATAAAAAATGTATTTCATTTCAAAAATATTAACTTAGTTCATGAAAAATTTGCCTCTAAAGACACAAGCTAAAGTAACGTTCCATATGTTGTCAACACTAACAAAATAAACACAATAAATTTCAGCTGTTACACAAAACAAAACAAAAACATGTAAATCAGCAGTAAAGTGTAATTATATGCATAGGCACAACACAAATGTTTATAGTTTATTGCTGCTTCTACGGAGAAAAGATACAGTGTTTTTGTTTTAATTGAATTTTAAACTAAAATAGTCCACATGCAGTTAATATGGTAACAAGACAAGATGCAAATTTTTTGAGTGGTTTTCCTGTGTCAGCTCATTAAACTATCTAGATTTTGAAATTAAAATAAGGAGATTTCTGCACATAATTTCCAAACTGCACATAATGAATCATTGTAGGATAATATAGCGCCTAAGAAAAAAAAACACTTTCAAATTGATACAGACGTCCATAGTTTGAAATGTCTGGCCATTTTTTTTTTTTTTACTTTCCCACATATACATAGTCTAGTATAAGTAAAGTTAAGTCATGGGTCAAAAATCGATGTCAAGTTTTCTGCGGACATCCATTTTAAGATCCACGGACGGGCTCCAAAGAAGTGTTTTTTTTTTTGGAATAATGTCTATCCAAACTATACAATCATTGGAGGAAACATGAAGAAAAAAAGGGTTATGGTATGAATATAATAGGTTTTTCAGTGTAGTATGTGCAGTCCTAAAATGTGGACTGGGTTTTTTTTATAATCCAAGGGGTAGTTGTCATAACAAAAAAAAAAAAACTATGATTTTCTTGACTTAATAATTTCGATAACATTTTACTCAAATACCTATACATGGTCTCTGAGAACTCTCCCAAAAATTTATTACTCACCATTTCTCCAAAAATTACAATCGGTGAAAATACAACAAAAATCAAATAAAATAAATCGGTCATGGTACATACACTTTGGGGCTCACTATAGTGAGTTCAGCTGTAAAAATATAGCTGGAGCCAACATCTTTTTCCATATAGTGTTGGGTTAGATCCTTCTCTTTCCTCTTTCCTATCAGGTCTTTCTTGACCAATCTTTTCTACTCCCGACCCTATCACTAAAGTATTCAAGGGCTCGGGATCTTTATATTTACACTTTTCTTCTTTTTTAAAAAAAGGTGATGCTGACCGAGAGGTTTATTAGGGTTGTAGGAAAAACCAAGGACCCTTATAATTTCATATGCATGTCTGTTTGTCTGTAAATCACAACAGTTGATAAGTTACTTATCTACACAGTTTTATTTTTTATTATTATTTTTTTTTATATTGTGTGGGATATCAAATAAAACTAGAAACACTGATTACGAATATGTATATTTATTTGATGAAGAAATTGAAGAAATTAACAAGTTGTCGCTAGATCAAATTTAAAGTGTCAGATATCATTCCCCCCCCCCTCCAACTTAAACACGGCGTGACCTAGAAATTTGAAGGGAAAAAATTGGATTTGAAATTAAATTGCAGTGCGAAATCATATATTATAGTTTTTTGTATGACGAATATTTAACCACACAATGAGAAATGCGTACCTAGCGTATAAGTTTTAAAAGTAGTTTTTGTGAGATGTGAGACAAACAATTCAATAGGCATTAATTATTAGTATTCGTTGGTAAAAAGACTCTCATAATTTCATGTGCATCTCTGTCTAAAAGTCACAACCAGTCTACACAAACAAGACGATAAATCCTATATAGTCTATTTTCCATTTTGCATTTATATTCTTTGTATTGTCCCAAATATAGGGAAAATATATCAGAAAAATAAGATCTTAGGGTAGTTTACGAGCAACAACTTTGGAATTGAAATAATTTATTTTTGGTAATATTATCAAATAAAACTAGAAGTTATTCTGATTACGAATATGTATGTTTATTTGACGGAAAAATAATTTCTTAGTGCTAGGCCAAATTTAAGTGTCAGATACGCTATCATGCAACACTCTAACTTGAACACGGTGTGACCTACAAATCTGAAACAAAATTATTTGGATCTAATTAAATTTAATACATTATATATTTATTTCATATTATTTGGAAATCATAGATTATAGTTTTATTGTACAACGAATACAACTAAATTTAACCACACAATGAGAAATTCATAGTGAATTAAGTTTTAAAAGCAGTTTTTGTGAAATGTATGATAAACAATTCAATACCCCGTAAAAAAAAAATGGAATGAATTTTTATTGATTTCTTTTTATTAGGGTCTGTAGGTAAAACCAGGAGCCTTATAATTTCATGCATGTGTCAATACAATTTAAACTGTCGCTTAAGAGATTTTGACTTTATAAAAATAACTGTCTCTATATGCATATGGACCCTAAGTCATGTGGTTTTAGCACACACTTGACTCTTTTTATTCGTATAAACAACGAGGAAATGAAATCGACCTGAGGCTATAATAAAATACGAAAATTCTCAAAATCGACCCAAATCCATGTGCAAAATTACAAATAAAAAAATATTACGATTTAGGAAGAATTGGCAAAAACAAAAATGAAAAGCTAAATTTTAATCAGTTACGATTTACGCTCAAAACGCGTTTAATATTTAAGTATTAGCTAAACTTTAAATACATTTGTATTTGTATTTGTAGGTGGAATCAGTCTTTAATTTTCATTCTATAGAAGTTTAAACAACCATTCCATTAAAAAAAAAAAAAAGAAAGAATAATAGTTTACTGAAACTGTGGCTACCAGTAACTGATTAACTGTTCTAGGTTCTATAAAATCAAATATTTTAGTGAACAATACATGATTTGGTTTAGTATAGGCTAATGTGTTGCATTTCGAAACTATAATTTATCCACTGTTTTACACATTTTCAACAATGAACCAACTAAAATATTTCACGCTTTTTTCTTATTTATTTACATACGTCTAAACAAATTTGTCATGTTACAAAAACCGGAAAAATGTATTAAAATATCCTGACACTTTATAAATTAGTACAGGCATTGCAGAGGAAGTTCTAACATGTTGCCTAGTAATTACCATAAAGTGGGATAATTTGTGCGTGAATGTTGGCAGCATGTAATTGATAGTCGCGCCACGATGTCTACAACATCAGATTGATCTATTGTATTTCACCCCTTATTGTTCAACCTGCAATACACCCTTGTGAAAGTGGACTTTTAAAAGCAACCTATTCAGCAGTATTTATTTTTAACCTCGTCCAACCCTATTTCTAAAACACAATGTTTGACGTTTTAAATAAATTTTGTAATCTGAAAATAACAGAGTAGCTGAAATTCAAAATAAACATATTAGACAGGTAGGGTAGGGAGACTATCGGCGAAAGGGTGGGAATCAGCTGACAGACGTTTACTATCCGTCCTAAAAATATATAGTAAATCTAGTTCTGGAAAAAAGCAATACACCATTCTACTTCCCTTCCTAATTATCATGATTTATCCAACAATAAATATAAAAATTCTGTATACTGTTGGGTGGCGCGCAGACCCGCTAGCTACCTGAGTCGCTCCTTTCCTCCCAACCGGCGGTCACAAATGTTTCCTTAATGAGTCACCAACTAGCAGCTCTAATAGAATTATTACCTTTTTTTACTTTCTCATAATATCTCAATCTAAATAGAATATTTGTAAAGTACTAAAAAAACTAAGAAGAGTGATAAAACACGATGTGCTTCGATTATAAATAACGAAATGGTCAAAAGGTATTTTTTAGCCGTTATACTGTATGATTTGTTAAATGTTTTATATTTCTCATAATATCCTAATCTTGATACAATATTATTTTAAGAGTACTTTGAAAAAAGGGAGAATAATATAAAACGATGTTATCGCATACTATTTAATCAGCCAAACATGAAGTAGGCAACACTATATACTATACAGTTTATTAAGGAAATTGTTTTAAATATTTTCAAATCTGTAGATAAGTACCATGTATAAGTACCATGCCGCTACGAATTTTTAAGTGACACTGAATAGCTGTGTCTCCTACCTGCCTATGCGTATAAAGATACTCGCAATCTGTGAATCTTTAGTGGGTTAACAGTATCACATAAGTCTTATATTTTTTAGAATGTGTAGTCGGTAAATGCCAGATAGTCTACCTCCCCTCGTTGATGGCCTCAATCCTTCCGACCAGCGTCAACTGCTTCTAGAATAGTGTCATGGTCAGAAAACAACAAGAGTTGATCAAGAGAGACCTGATAACAAAAATGAAAGAGACGGGATATCACCCAAAACTACATGTAAAAACTTGTAGATCCAACTAGGTCCCTAGGAATCGCCAAGCCCGTACCCTGAGGGTTGTACTCTGAGTTTACCGTGTTAATTCTAGAAGGGCCTAGTAAACAGTTTAATACCATATATCTTATGTCATTCCACTTAAAACTTGCAGATTTCAATTCTGTATCAACCATAGATCTCTACGATGACAAATGAAGTAATTGTCAAAAATGTAATTTCTTACCGTGACCTTCCAAGACAAATGTGATATTCGTATCACGAAATCCAGCAAGAATCTTAGTATAGGTGTATAGTATCTAGAGCCGAGACATTGGAACGAAGCGAGTGGAGACCCTTTATATACAATTCACGATGCTCGTTAGAGCCTAGCGGACGTGAAAAATTAGTGTTATACACAAATACGAATGTTCAGAAAACCTGTGTAACAACTGTTTTAAACAAACTTACCCTACAGGATAAGACCACTTGATTTACCAATACAATTATACATTTCCTAGAAGCCCCAAGAAACCAACGTTTTGAGGATCTGCTAGAATCACATTGTGATCGGGCTGGGTAAGTACCATAATGGCGACCACCTACTTGTTTTTATATGGCGAAGAAGACCGAGAGGTTTTTCGCCTCTAAATAAGGAAAAACAAATGTAGACTTGTTCTATTAATTTACAATAGTTATTAATTGTAACTGTGGGAAATATAGTATAAATGGACAGGTTTCATCTGAGCTGTGGAGTTTGGGTGCGCAGTGGATCTAGGCGTCAGTAAGGTGGTGGGGGAAGCGGCCGCCTCAGTCTGTGTCGGGGTGTTGGTACTAACAACGATGTCTGCAAGACCGCTGGATCGTGGACAGTAGCCGGCCCCTACAATGCCTCAATCCCCACGCGGCCTCGAACTACAAACTTTACCTCCCCTCCACGCGCTGGTCACAGCTCAGATGAAACCTGTCCATTTATAATCGTTAGGAAGTATCTGTTTAGGAATTACCATTTTTATAATAATTTACCTCCTCATTGAGGTAAAAAAAGAAGGATAAGAATAACGTCGTTATGACTTCGATTGAAAAAAACTGATTTAAAGGTTGAATTTAAATAAAAAAATTCCTTGTTTTAATTAAGACAAAAAAATTCCGGTTAATTCGCCGTAAGACGTTGCTAAGGTAATTTTATTAAACTATTCTGGTTTGAAAGTTATTTGATAATGATGGATTGTTCATATTAATAATAAGGTTTTATCGAAGATTTGTGTATGTGACGTTTCGGGAGTATAAATCAACTCTCGGTATCAAATGTAAAAGTGACTGCTCAGGCTTAGTTTTAGGCTTGAGTTCACACTAATTATATAGTTTTAGTTTCTAACTTGCCCCTAGGTTACTAGGCTATGATGGTGTTTTCCTCTTTTATATTTTAGTTTCACACTTAATAACAAGAGTTGATTTGTATTCTAGAAACGTCGTTTATTATTTTCATATACAGAAATGATGGTTAATGTCCGATTAAATCACATGTATATTGTATGATGGTGTTAGGTATGTACCATGATGGCCCCCATCAACTTGTCCCACGATTTTCTTATTTGGAATGTTTATGTTTCCATGCCATTAAGTACAAAATAAAACGATTTTCTTCCTCACTTTGGTCTAATGAAACACGATTTTTAAAGTTCGTATTTAATTTTATATAATTTATTTACATCAATCTATTCAGAGTTAAACAAAAACTAGCCGTTTAACTTAAGAATTTTAACAGATTTGAATAACTATACAAGTTAACCTAAAAATAATTAAAAATAACTGTTATAAATTCTCAAACAAAACAACAAAATAAAAGTATTTTAGAATTTAAATCGTGTAATTTTGCGAATTTAAGCATCAATCACAACACAACGGGAATCCGCACAAATAAAGAAAGCACTACATAGGTTAACCTAAAAATAATTTAAAAGAGCTGTGATAAATTCTCAAACAAAACAACAAAATAAAAGTATTTTAGAATTTAAACAGTTTAATTTTGCGAATTTAAGCATCAATCACAACACAACGGGAATCCGCACAAATAAAGAAAGCACTACATAGGTTAACCTAAAAATAATTTAAAATAACTGTTATAAATTCTCAAACAAAACAACAAAATAAAAGTATTTTAGAATTTAAACAGTTTAATTTTGCGAATTTAAACATCAATCACAACACAACGTGAATCCGCACAAATAAAGAAAGCACTACATAGGTTAACCTAAAAATAATTTAAAATAACTGTTATAAATTCTCAAACAAAACAACAAAATAAAACGACTTTAATGTAATAGCAGATATTTCTTGTTTAAACTCCATATTCAAGGATAAAATAAAGCAAAAACTTAAAGTTTCAAATATATTTAAAGTATTAAATATTTAATTTTAAATATTTAAAACTTTAAGTTTTTGCTTTATTTTATCCTAAAATAAAACGAATCTGGTATTTTATTGAAAGCAGTTTCAAATTATTTTTGTCATGAAACATGTTATTTACCCCATAACAATCATGTTATGATAAATTTATTACAAAAGTGTTTCCAAGGTAAATTAATAATTTTCGGCAAATCTGCAGGTAACACTGTTTAATTTGACACCTCAATAATTAAAATCGACCTTTATAATACGCAACTAGCGCAGAAATTCCTTAGCTAATTAAATATAAGATTGCACAACTCTCGGAAAATTTTTGTTCTAGGCTAATCTTGGTTATTGTAGACAACTACCAATAAATTATGTTTTCAGTTTTTTGTCGATAACTTGATTATCCTTTGACGTATAGAAAAAATTAAAAAGAGATTTTATTTGTCGATAAAGAGGAAACTTCCTACATGTTTTGTATCTGTTTTGTAAAATTAACGGTGTTCGAGATATTAGATTTTAAATATTTTTAATGGCAGCCATTTTGAAATGAGTAAAGGAAATTGGTTGATTTTTTATAACATGCAAAATTTTAACTCTATATCATTTGCTGTTCAAAAGATATGATTTGGTTCTTCAAAACATAAAATGGCGGTTAAACCAACCATTTTAAGGATATATTCAAATGAACTATTTTTCTTTATTTTCACCAGGAGAATACATCTTGAATATTCTCCGTTTTTCGTAAGACACCCGGTATAAGAATTCTCTAATATTTAAACAATTGTTCGCACTGACTATATAGAACATCACAGAGACGCCGCGTCTCCCTAAACAACAGCTTTTCAAATGGGCAAACCATATGTTGTGGCTATATGGGGGCCAGTGCTTCACCTTGTTTATCAACCACAATCATCAATCTGCCTAGGGGCCTGCGTTACAGACTATTCCTTCCACCTCAGGGTAATAAAGGCTCTAAAATATGCATCAAATAGTGATTACTCATTTCAAGATAAACTAGGCATTATCTAAGTAGGGTTTGATTAGACCTTTTTCTTTTAGGTCTTTTTGTAATTTAGTCGAGAGATTATGATTATCTTTTTGACTTTTATTCTCTTTGAGATAAATACATGAGAAATTGCAAACTATATTCTGATTTTATTGTCTTAAACGTGTTTTTTCTTGTACAATATCTTCATATTTGCAACTTGCTACTTTAAAAAAAAAGCTGATTCTTAGGTGGGCCAATTTGTGTGATATTGGCTGAGGACATTTTTAACCAGTTACCTTTCAGAAACATCGGCATCGTCAAAAATGTACGTCAATTTTGAGAAAAGCTGAACTAATTCAATGCATGGGCTTCCATCTGTCATGAATTACAGTTCGTAAGAATAAACTGTTTACGATTTGTCACTTTTGTGAATTGTCACAAATTTAAAGAACTTTACGAAAATATGACACATCGATTAAATTAGCTTATCGAAAGTTAGGCTCATGTTGGGAGCACAAAAACGGACTTTGTGGTAGTCTCACTCCATTTAGAGATGAAGATGATAATTTTTCAAAGTCAAATCCCGACTTGTGAAAGACGTGGATGTCTCATTTTATACAAATTCAAAACAAGAAATCACGGAGTAGAGACACTTCAGATCTTGGAAAAAGAAAACAATTTCCACTCCGCAAGATGATGTGCAGTTTTTGGGAGCAGTAAGGGTGTTATACTTGTTTATTTCTTGCCATGGGGTATACAAATCCTGCTTCTTATTGTGAGACTAAAGATATTACGTCGTGCAATCTAAAACCAAAGATTGATCTCTGTAGCTTTAAATTTGGTCTAGCGCCAACATATTAATTTCATCATCAAATAAACATACATATTCGTAATCAGAATAACTTCTAATTTTATTTGATACCCCACATATAATATTTGAAAAATATCAATATTAAAGTATTGCTCCCTAACTACCTCAAGGTCATTTTTGCTATATTTTTCCAATATGTAGGACAATACAAAGAATATTTTTAAAAAAAATGCAAATAGCCTATATAGGATTTATAGTCTTGTCTTTGTGGACGGGTTGCCATTTATAGACAGACAGACGGGCAGACAAAATCGTGAAATTATGAAGGGTTTTTGGTTTTACCAACGGACCCTAAAAAGACCTTCATAATATACTAGGTGTCCAAAAAGCCTGGGTACGGCTTTATATTTTTTAAACCATAGCAGATCGGCTTGCTATTTTCTAAACCATAGCAGATAACATCTATAAACTTTGCACAGTGTTTTATGACTATGTAAACTACTTTTTCTTGCTATTACCATGACATGCCTACCATGGGGGGACGGCCCACAGTGGAAGTCATGGAAATCTTAAATGTAATCATGGGTCGAGTTATACCTCATTTTAAAGAGCTCAGTTAGTAGAGTTGAATGCCGCAATCCGCATCTCAATAGGACGATCCTATCAGAAATGGCGGGGTGTATTAGGTACACATCGCAAACTACATTATGCGCTGCCATTTCTGATAGGATCGTCCTATTGAGATGCGGATTGCGGCATTCAACTCTACTAACTGAGCTCTTTAAAATGAGGTATAACTCGACCCATGCTTACATTTAAGATTCCCATGACTTCCACTGTGTTCCGTCCCCCCATGGTAGGCATGTCATGGTAATCGCAAGAAAAAGTAGTTTACATAGTCATATAACACTGTGCAAAGTTTATAGATGTTATCTGCTATGGTTTAAAAAATATTAAGCTGTACTCAGAACTTTTAGACACCTGGTATAAAATCTAACGATTTGTACGTTCAGGAGTTCATTACAGTGAAAACCTAGCTAGATCTACACCTTCTTAGTTCATGTAGTCTTGGGTTAGATCCCTCTCTTTCACAATTCCTTCTCTCTTGACCTACTCTTGTATCCCTCCAACACTGATGCTATTAGAGTTTTGGAGAGCTTAGGATCTTTAGAAGGCGATGAAATGTAAGAATTCATTTTTCTTGACGCTCGTGCGTGATTACTAATTACTGCCATTAAACACAAGTAACGTGTTCAGTGGCAACACCACTCATGCGTTAATTATATTACACTGACATTAAGGAAACAAATAAGATTAACTTGCCAAGGTAAGGGCCACTTCCTCTCTGTTCATCCTGTACTACAAATGGGGTATTAATTTTGTAATTTCATCAAGAGCGGCTTTGTATTCCTAAATCCTTAATAAAGCTGTTATTAAAGCGGCTTTAGGAAAACTTGTTCTACCTTAAAAACAACTAGTTCAATGATAACGATCTGTTGATAATTACAATTATATATGAGAAAAGTTTTATTTATAATAATCATATATTCTAACATAGTGTTGTTAACTTCCAGGATTGTGAATTTAATCAATTGTTAGGTTATTCTTACCTAATTCCAACACTCCTTAAATGTCCTAGTGGACTACCGGTTTCGACCGAAAGTTGGTCATCTTCAGGTCCAAGACAGCACTCATCTTTTTAATGCATTTTATTCTTTAGTCATCCAATTTTGGATTTCGCCATGAAATTTCACTTTGAATATATTTTATTTGTCAGGGACCTGTAGATGACCAACTAACGGTCGAAACCGGTAGTCCACTAGAACATTTAAGGATTGATGGTATACGGCAAGAATAACCTAACAATTGAATCATATATTCGTAATTATACATCAACAAAACTTCCGGATTCGACTGGTCAAATTCAGATTAATTCAGTGCGTGGTCCAAAATTAAATCAAACCTTTTTAATTATTAATTCTTGTTACAGTTTATATATTTTATTTAACAATATGCCAAAACATTTAATAATAAACTACCATGTAATCTTATATAAAAAGGGTCGAGAGAGAGAGAGAGAGAGAGAGAGAGAGAGAGAGAGAGAGAGAGAGAGAGAGAGAGAGAGAGAGAGAGAGAGAGAGAGAGAGAGAGAGAGAGAGAGAGAGAGAGAGAGAGAGAGAGAGAGAGAGAGAGAGAGAGAGAGAGAGAGAGAGAGAGAGAGAGAGAGAAAGAAGGAGGGAGGGAGGGAGAATATAAATCAGGATGTTCCGAAAAGATGAACTGGCTATTCAGTTTCTGATTATATACATCAAAACGAACAAAAAAATGTCAAATAACATAATCGAATTAATCTTCATTATCCGTCTATCCACCATTTTGTACTTAAAAAAAAAAATCCAGAAATAGATAAGATATCGAGTTCAAATTTGAAGCATTTTGTATGTTACGTTTTCAAGTGTACCTTACTAAACACAAATACTTTATAAAATGGCGGCCATTTTTGTTATCGAATATCTCCAAAATTGTTAACTTTAAAACATTTAAATTTGGTTTTAACTACGGACTATAAAAACCATGACACTTTAAAGAAGACGTAATATATAAAAATAATTTTAAAATTTTTTATAATTTTTTGTGAAATATGAATATTTATAAATCAAACAAAATTTATCAAAATGCATATAAAAGAAAATTGTAATATTAGAATGCACAAATATTACACAATTACAACTATAGGCAACACTAAAGCCGAAACAAAAACAATTATTTTTCATAATATTTACAAAAACGTTTCTTTAATAACATGGAGTTTGGAGGTTTTTGTGGAGTCATTCTGGATATACATTTTTTCCCCCAATATATTGTGATTCCTATATCTCATACTATTTTATGATTTCAAAACTGGTTATTTTTCAGTCTATCTGTGTTTTAATAAAACAAAACATAACTCCAGAATTGATTGAATTATGATTAGCAAATATATCAGAACGTGTTATTAGTTTGCAGTATATAATACAATATTTCATTTATTCATCGTTTCAAAATGGCGTCAATTAAAAATAGTTGATAACAAATATAACGAAAACCGTTGATTTTACCATATTAATGCTGAACAATATAAAAAATAAACTTATAAAATTTGTGTAGTTCTTAAAACAATAGTTCTCACCATGGTAGAGAATGATTCTGTATAAAGGATATATCAGTAAAAACTACATAACGAAATATTGATGATTTGATAGAACAAAAGCTTTACTTATTCTTACACAACATAGTAATGAACAGCTACTGAATAACAAAGAAAAGCTTTTGTGTAGTGTACAGTAGTAAATAACCTAGATTTTTTTAATCAACTACATCTGTAATCACTTTACTAGTTTTACACAGATTTGTTGCACAGTTGTTTAAACAGATTTGTATTTGATTAAATTATCGCTGAATAGTTACATTTTTTTGTACCTGAAACAAGCTCTGGAGTCTGGAGGAAGGGGGGGGGGTTGTGACTCGCTATTTTTCATTATAAAATTACGTAAAAGCTGAGATAAGTCGCGTTACAATTGAGCCATTTTTGACAATTTTCCCACTATTTTTTAAATAACACTAAAAAAAATTCAACGGTATTTAATAGTATATTTCATCACTAGGACCAAAAGTGAAGCTTTTCTATACAAGCTAAAGTTTAACGGTCAAAGCAGGAAAATGAGCGAGGATCGAAAAGCTTCTTTTGGTCCAAGTGATGAAATATATTTTTCGTTATACTGCAAATAATATAAGAAAACAATTTCACAAAAAACTAAAACGTTATAACCTATTTCCCTTCAAATCGATGGTAACAGCTGTTTTAACGGTTATTTACAATCGAGAGTATCGGTTGTTTTTATAGATGCTTTACAATCGTTAATTAATTCGTATAAACGAAGTAACAGCTGATGACCTCGATCTCAGCTGATGTTTTTAGGTCCTAGGACTAAAAAGAACAACTTTAGCATCTCAATGCATATATTGATACTAGCTGTTTTTGAAGCAGTATGACAAAAAATAATTTATTAGGTTGCTTTCAAAATTTTTTGAAAATTGGAGAAAAAATCCCCCATAACAGACCAAAAAACGCTCCATTGTAATTGCAACTAATCACAGTTTAAGATAAATTGATAACGAACACAACTTTGCTTTCTTAACATTTTACTCTAAAAAAGCATTATAGAAACAACCTACAAAACGACAGAAACCAAAATTTGGAAAGTTTTTTTACCCCCAAAACTAGGTGAACTTAACTAGTTTATAAACTTAATCACATATTAAGATCACCCTGAACTCTAATTTAGCTTAAGCATAAAAAAGAGGTTAAATCACATTTATCTAAAACTCCGCTATACAGCCTATGATTCACCTATATTCCAAGTAGGCCTACATTGTAACAGTGTCCATGACTTACTTTATGACATTGTGGTCTTAAAAACTCTCTTTGACTTTACAACAATAAAAATCGCATTAACAACCCAAGCTCCATTAAATTGGCTGTTTTATGCACGCGGGCGAGTTTCCCTCATTGGCAATAAGCCATGGCAGCCAACACTCCAGACGCATCTGTCATTGAATGGGCGTATGTTTTTACCTACACATAGTTCAATCAATAATGATTCTTTGTATTTATCTGGATGTTATTGATAACAATTCCCGAGTATAAATGCAAGTCTATTTATCATTGTTGTTGTTTAATCCAAATATTCCAATATTAATATACGCTTCAATACCATGTGTCCAAAAAGTCCCACCCCCTCTTATTTTTTTTATTAATGGAAATAGACAGATTTGCTTTGAGGAAAGTTTAGATAACCAAAGGAGGAGTTTTTTGAAGTATCAAAATTTTCAACCCTTACCCCGAAAATGGGGTAGTTTGGGGGTAAGTCAAGAATTTTAAATAGCAACCCCTATTGAGTGATACCTCATTTTAAAGGTCTTTTCAAAATAAGAATTTTGGCGCAAACCAGAGGTCTCTAAGTTCATCTTACCCAACATAGCAACCAATCGAATTGTGAATGTTAAACTACAAACTCCGGTTGTTTTTATTACATTACAAACTGCTCTATGTTGGTAAAATGATAGTAAGAGCCTTACATTGTTTTTTTAGCTCATATTAAGTTCTTGAAATGGCTACCATTTACTGTTTGGCAGAAATAGATTCTGGACTCAAAAGGTTGTTGTACATTTCTGGTCTAATTATTAACGTAAAATTCACAATTCGATTGGTTGCTATGTTGGGTAGGATGAACTTAGAGACCTCTGGTTTGCGCCATTATTCTTATTTTGAAAAGACCTTTAAAATGAGGTATCACTCAATAGGTGTTGTTATTTAAAATTCTTGACTTACCCCCAAACTACCCCATTTTGGGGGTAAGGGTTGAAAATTTTGATACTTCAAAATACTCCTCCTTTGGTTATCTAAACTTTCCCCAAAGCAAATCTGTTTATTTCCATTAATAAAAAAAAATTAGAGGGGGTGGTGGGACTTTATGGACATATGGTATATTTTCCTTTCTACCATGTGTAGAATACAATGTAACTTACTCTGTACGTTACTCGTGACGCAGAGAGGAACTACAAGGAACGTTTGACCATCCAGAACGACGCTACGCAAGAGTCGCTCTTAATCTCGCACCGTCGTATTACATGTTTCACATCAATCATGTATTTAAAAAAAATAAAAAAACACAGACAGACGGTAAAACCAAGCGTTTTAGAACATATGTTCGTGTGATTTTTCTGCTTATTCTAAGGTCCCCTATCACCTCCCAAAGTTATCCCGATAACTCGCGAAATATGGCGACAAAGTACTCTAATGGGTAGAATCGGTTGACATTTCCACGAAGGTGAACAAATAACTAAGAACGTAAGTTTAGTAATCCGCTAAAATCAAAGCATGTGAACATAAACAACATTGCTACAAAGGAATTGTTTACAGATAAAATCAATTAACAACCCGAGCAGATTACGTGTAACAATTCAACGAATGTCACCAACTAGACTCAGAGGACAGTCATTCAGGTTTCGTAACTGACAGATCAGCTGAGGTATGTTCCGAACTGACTTGAAAGAAATGCAGGTGTGATCGTTCTACAGACTTTACGATCTAATTAAATGTTAATGGTTAATAAAAACGATGACTAAAGTAAATTGTATCCCGGATCTATGAAACTATTTCAGCGTTAAAATAGAGACAAAAGAAACTATTACAAGTGTGTGAACAGATATTTATCACGCAATAATTAATAAGAATCAAGGTGAATTATTATAGGAAATTTTTATTGTAAAAATTCTATTGCGATCTCCTTCATAATCAGTGATTTTTTGGATTGGGATATGATTAATTTGCTTTAGCTTTTGACTTATTGTATACCGGATGATTCAGAAATGCACGGTAATCTCTCCGTAAATGATTCTATAGTTAAAAACAATATTCATAATTTATAAAAACGTAGGCCCAAAAAGCTTCGTTAGCGAGATACGGCTAGCGAAAGATTTCGCCCGGATTTGTGAATTTGTGAATTTGAAAAATTGTAAAAAATTGGTACCAGAACTGTAGCTCTTGTAGTTTTTGAGAAAATTATTGTAAAACCACAAAAGATGTAGTTGAAAAATCGGAAAATTTTAATTTTGAGTTAATCGATGTGAATAAAGCCAATAAAAAATAAACACGATGCAAATAGTAACTTTTTAAATAGCCTTATTTTTATCTTAAGGCTTAAAATTAAAAAAAAAAAGATTGGAGATAAAAATTATCGGAATTCAAAAATGTTTTGATTTTAGCCTCTTCTTGGGTGTTTTAGACAATCCCAAAAAAATAAATTTTTAGGTTTTTGTCAACAACTCGGTTATCTTTTGAGCTATAGAAAAAAAATATTATATTTTAGTAATTTAATTTACTATGTTATATTTTCAACTAGGACAGGTTAAAAAGCTTTCGTTTCAGATTATTCTAGCAGATAGCTTCTATAATTCTCACAAGATTTTTCTTTAATTTTTATACGTAGTAGCCTATTAAGTTCTGTACCTTTCTGTGACTGACTTTACTCAGGTTTCTGAAGCGTCAATAAGGGTTACAAGAGTCTTGAATATCGTTAATGTTGTACGTCTTGTCGGAAGCCTGCTTTTAAGTTATGTTAACAGCCCGTAATAAATGTGGACCCACTAGCGAAGCAAGTTTAGGCACTTATTTAAATTCATATTTTTTCCTAAAGATGTTATGGTTCATTTTCAGTCTTTGTTTGACAACAAACAAAAAATAATTTTTGTTAACGATTAATTTTGGATCGTTTATATTTGATTTTGGGGAAGGGTGAGCGAGAAAGTTTGTGCAATGTTTTTCGTTAGCTTATTTCCTTATTAAAAGTACGTTTCCACCCGATCACAGCTGAAGATTTTGGGTATTATATGCGTTACTTTATCAAGGAAAGAAGACATATTCGATACAACTAAACTTCCAACAAGCTATATTTATGATAGTACTAATTAATTAGACCACACTATCCGTTACAACGGCCAATTTCCGGCAATGACATTGTTATCAGAAGATGTTATTGTGCTCATAAGGAACACTTTGTTGTACGACCTCTCTTAATCATTGTTATCATTATATTATGTAAACTATCTGCGATTTGATGATGACATTAACAGTAGCCTATACTGTCTTTCTTACAGATTCGTATTAAACCGAAGGTTTCTTTGTTGTTTAAAAACTCTCGGCCAGTATTGCCTTATACAAGCGAAAGAAAAGAACATAAAATAAAGAACCATAGCCGTCGAGTTCTCTAAAAATGACAGGGTCGTAAACGAACAAGAGTTGGTCATGAGAGACGTGATAGAGAGAGATTTAATACACATCACAACGTAAAAAAAAGTGTAGATCCTTCAAGATTGTCTCTCCCGTACAAAGACACAATATCCCGCCATTATTTCTCAAAAACTCCCAACATCGATGTGTCGGTCATTAAGTCAACTGAACCAAAACCGTAGTGCTGCGGTTGTTTGTGGGTGTAATTAATTAATTAAATATCTGGATAAGTAATGTATCCTATGATAGGCATTCTTTAAGAAAACTTTCTTGCCCATTCCTTAAAGTGGTCCTAATTCACTTACTCCCACCAAACTAAATACTACTCCAGGTAACCAGCTCAATGAATTAATTACAATCAACTAATACTGAAGACTTACATTTAATTATTAAAACTAACTGCAAACAACTCAAATTGAAATAAGAGTGGTTGTGGCTTTACGCCAATTACTAACTCACCTATTTAAATATATATTTTGAACATAATGTTCTTAGATTCCAAGAATGCAATATTAATAATAAATGGGTAATTATTTACCTTGTTTATCACCGTCAAGCACTCTTATAAATAACATAACACAAATAAACTTTTGGCAAAAATTTATTAGCCTATGTTATTACAAATCCCTGATTTACATTTCGGTAACCAAGTTACCACCATCGAAGAGATCTAAACTAAAATTAACAAAATAAAAAAAAAGTTATAAAACTAAAATGACAATCTCCCCCCCCTCACTTCAGTTCAGGATACCTGTTAATATCATAAACCTTTTTGAAGAAAATATCTGGTAGCAGAGGCTAACCGTACCTGTCCCTCGGAATGGTCAGAAGTTGAATATTACAAATTTATAAAACTATAAAATTAATTCTGAGAACAAAATTACAAAAAAATAATAATAGAGGGAGATTGTTATTTTAGTTTTACAATTTTTTAATTTTATTTCGCTAATATTAGTTTAGAACCCTCCGATGATGGTAACTTGGTTACCATATATACATCAGGGAAATTAATAATATAGATTAATAGATGTTTGCTAAAAGTTTATTTGTGTTGTATTATTGTACCTAACTTGTGGTAGAAGACTTAGTGTTTACAATTAATTGTAAAATTCACCACTTTGCTCATTGTTCATCTGTGTGTTACAAGTTGAATAACACACGAGATATACAGTACAGTATAACAAACACAATTCTCATAAAAAATACGCCTAAGTATCAGACACGTTTCAACGACAAGGTCGTCCACAACAGTGATACACCAACTGTTGTGGTTTGGTTGGTGTAGCTGGTGTATCACTGAAAAGGACGACCTTGTCGTTGAAACGCGTCTGATACTTAGGCGTATATTTTATGAGAATTGTGTTCTGTGTGTTTGTTATACTGTATAGTTTTTCTCATAAGTCAAGCTCAACATTTAATATGGACATGAGATATGTTAAAAACTTTTTTAATGGCCGCCATTTTGTAGTTTTTAAATGTATTTTTTAAATTCCAATAAGTTCTATACGAACAGTCTTTTTATACCAAATTTCATGTTCCTATTTTTATTTTTGTGGCTACTATCGTATTTAGGTAAAGACGACAACGAAAGCGAAATGACGGCGAGCCAAAAATCATTTTTTCTGTTTCCCGAGGTCATGAAATCTAAAACTCAGTCAAAAAACAAAGTTCGACATTTTTTGTAAATACCAAACTTTACTTATACTGGAGCAAATAATAATACGTTACTTAACAAAAAGTAAACCTAACCCAACCTGTTCGACATAAACAGTATCTTTATATTGCAACTCAATCAGTGGAAATCCGAGATTTAAATAAGTAGACCGAATGTTTTATGTAGGCTTCGACTTTATTGGATTCAATGTGCTTCCACCGGCAATATCATCAGTTTATATTTGCCACCAGATGTGACGTGACGCGGAATTACATCTGTGGTTTACATATAGAATCAATCATTTTATAAACAGGACTTCGTGTAATAGATACTCGCCAAGCGGTTACGCTGACGTGATAAGGCACGTATTTTTACTTTTTTGTCCACACGTTACTCGAATTTGACTTTATATATAGTAAAGGTTGCAAAAATTGGTTGCCGACAAGAATTACGAATAAGTAATTGTACCGGAAAAGTGAAAATTAAAACTGAATGTAAAACTATAATAGGAAATTGTTTTGAAACTGGGAGGATTTGCGGGTCGATACGGGAGCTTATGAAACTACAAGAAAGCTACATTTGGCTTTTTCAAATTTTGATATTACCTTAAAAATTTGCCACATTTCAAAGAGGTTTGAAAAAAATGTCTAAACATTCTGTTTCCAGAAATATTTAGGTTAGGTTAGATTGGATTAGGTTAAGTTAGCCTAGGTTAGGTTTTCCGCTGATAAATTCGAAAATATTGTGTGAAACGAAAATAACTTTTATTCTTTAAAGGCATCTTCTTATATATAAAGGCCTCCACAATCCTTAGATCTCACACCTATTGATTTCTTTCTGTGGGGACATATGAAACAATTGGTATATGCAACTCCTGTAACTGATGCTCTGGATCGTGTAGCAAGAATCGTTAAAGCTGCTGCAACCTTTCAAGAAAGTGATTTTTTCGAAAAAGTCAGAGTCATCCTTAAAGCGCTTTCAACTCTGCAACGAAGTTCGAGCACGCCATTTTGAGCAACGATTATAAAAATTCTAATAACCATCTGTTCAATAAGTCACTTAATAGACGTTGATACCAGTTTACTTGTAATCAGCTGTTTTATTGTTTGTTCTTTTCTAATGGACGTTTTAATAACCATGGTAACCCATGTTAACCAAAATGTAATTTTCTTAGTTATACTTCAGTCAATAAGAATAAATTATACACCATTTTATTTGTCTTAAAATTGTCTAACTTTTTTGTTAAAATTTGTAGTTTATTAATTATTTAACTTTGAATATTTTGAACTGCCGCCATCTTGAAACGGAAAGTTGTATGAAAACGAAATTTTATTGGCATTATAAACTACCTACAGTAACAATCATACCAAGCATCATGATTTTCCCTCAAATAGTTTCAAAGATATTAATGTTTAAAAAAAAAACACATACAGACGGATAGACCGAAAACGGAATGAGATAGGACACATGTTATATTACATTTTTTGTTTCTTTTGGCATGCTGAATAACGTGACAAAGTTTGTTCATATGGTTGCAAGACACCCTATATAAAAGGAAGAAACGAACATAAAATAAAGACACCTAGCCTTCGAAGAGTCTTTTAAATAAATAAATGTTAAATTTGAATGTTATCTAGTCCTTTACATCAGGAAAAATTTAACCTTCGGATATGGATTAATCAGACATTTGTGCATACATTGTGGAAATAAAGCCTCCCTCCCTGCTTTTCGTCCTATCGATTTCGGACTAAATGAAGTTTGTGTAAATTATTTATACTACGTTTTGTGATGTGTTGACATTTTCGGCCGTCATCGCGAATCCGCCATTTATTGGGTATTGAATTGTTTGTCTCACATCCAACAAAAACTGTTTAAAACTTATACGCTACACATTTCGCATTGTATGGCTAAATTTAGTTGTATTCGTAATAAAAAAAACTATTTAATTTCGCACAGCAATTTAATTTCTTTTCAGATTTGTAGTTCACACCATGTTCAAGATAGAGGGGAGGGGGACATGATATCTGACACTTTATAGTGTCAAAATATGTTATAGCGCTAACATATTATTTTATTTGATATCCCACAGTTTATATTTTAAAAAAATAATTCAACTCTATAGTTTTTGACCTTTAACTACTCCAAGGTAAATAATTTTTTGTTAGCGATATATTTTTTACTATATGCAGAACAATACAAAGAATATAAATGCAAAGTTTGAAATATATAGGATTTGTCGTATTGTCTGTGTAGACTGGTTGCGACTTACAGACACGCGCGTGAAATTATATGTCCTTGGTTTTACCTACGGACCCTATAAAGAGAAAAAAATGAATCCATCTTTTAATGACAATTGAATTGTTTGTCTCACATCTCACAAACTGTTTTTAAAACTTAACGCTACGCATTTTTCATTGTGTGGTTAAATGAAGTTGTATTCGTCATACAAAAACTGTGATATATGATTTCGCACTGGAAATTAATTTCAAATCCAACTAATTTTTTCTTCAGATCTTTAGGTCACTTCGTGTTCAAGTTAAAGGGGAGGGAGACATGATATCTAACACTTTGGCAATAGCCTAGCGCAAACATATTATATTTTTTCGTCAAATAAACATAGATATTCATAATCAGAATAACTTCTAGTCTTATTTTAAACCCCACACATTAATTAAAAAAAAAAATTCAACTCTATAGTTTTTTCCTCCTACCTACCCCAAGTATTTTTTTAAAATTACAGCTATATTTTTCATATATGAGGGATAATACCAACAACACAAATGCAACACAAACGCAAATGCAAACAACATAAATCCTATATATATATATATATATATATATATATATAGGATTTATCGTCTTGTCTGTGTAGACGGGTTGCTACTTAGAGACAGACAGACACTTGAGTAAAATTATAAATGTCCTTGGTTTTAACTATGGACCCTAAAGATTATTAAAAACGGCCGAAATTTTGATATTTGATATTTATTTGTCTGATTTTCAACAGGGTTTCTATTCTCCCCAAATTGCACAATAGATATGAAGAAAAAGCTGTTTAAGATTTCCCCTATTTTCAATTAGATTTGTTTGAATTTCATAGGATTCTATATGAGCACACTAGAGTCCTCTATAACAAATTTCGTGTTCTTATCTTAAGTTTTGTGGCCGCTATCGACGACGGACGGACAGGATATCGAAAATAACTTTTTCGGTTTCCTGAAGACTAAAAACATTGAAAAAACGGAGATAGAAATATTTTGCGGTTACCAAACTTACCCTACACTTCTACAACAAAATAAATTGGCGCCTTTTATCGTTCGCGTAAAACGAGTTAAAAAATCGGTTGTAAACTTTTCATACAAATTATGAAATATTTACAAGCTAAACACATATGAAACTGATTTTGTACAAATTGATCATTGATCACTTCTAATAGTAGAATTTTAAACTTAAAAACTTTTGAATGAAATAAACTAACCTGTCCAGACACAGAGCACACACATCGCATCACCTACATGCTAACCAATACCTAACTAGAGAACACACTAAAACACACCTTCCCACCAAGTCAACTAAAGTTGTCTCGAGTGTTTTTGGGGCGCCCCGCCCTCGCGTAGATATAACGGGAACTATTCTAGGCACTGGTCTAATTGACAATTACCTACAACTTGAGTGTGCGCCTGAAATAACACAACACGCAGAGCCGTGGAATCAATTATAGGAGCAGTGTGCCACGGGGTTTAATCTACGATAAATAAAATGGACGATTGTAAACAAGTCATGTAGGTTTATCTCCTTCTTTAGTTTTATAAAAGTAATGATATTAAACTGTTAATGATAGCCTACTTTAGTCAGAAACTGTAAACTGTGTGATTATGAATTATAAATCATTATAATTTCAAACAGTTAACACTATCTTAAATGACGTCAATTTACATAGTTTTAAATTTATTCAAAACAAATACACGCGAATGCTTATCAAATAATTTATAAACCTTTAGTTGTAAGTTAAATATGTATATGCATTCATTCCTCTTCCTTTTACTAACCTTTATCATAGAACAAGAAATTAGAATAAGAAAGCCACAGGTATAGGCTCTAGCGTGATGCCCTCGATCGCCAAAATATCCTTAGTTTGGTTACTGGACAACAGAAAGCGCTAGTAGCATCGCTGCCATGCTGACGGGGTGGGGTGGGCTTGACAGGGCTGGCTGTGGAGATACAGCGCCGGGGTGGCACGGTGGCAGTAACCGAAACTACTTGAAAACAAGAACTGCTACAAAACAACTAGTGGCGCTCCTAGGGGCCGATCGCCCTCGTATCACGCTGTTTAACATGGGCTGTGACTTTCTTATTCCAATTCCTTCTTCTATGCCTATATACTATTATCAAACTGGGAATGAGGCTGAAGGAAGGGTCGCTTCACTCACACAAGCGCAGAGGATTAGGGTGACCGGTGACCTACCCCCAAAGCCATCCTTATGAGTCACATACTGGGCTTCACTTTATAAAACTTTAACTTATTTGATTTGATATTTGAAAATAAAATCTATAATATATATTTTATTCTACACATAATTACAAGATAAATGAGACCAAAGAACGTATAATTTACTGAATTTTAGCCCAAAACCAACAATGTTTGCTACAAAATGACTAATAAGTGTGAATAAACAACACTATTGTTTATATTTAAGTTATCAAATTATCTTTATTACTGTTGATTAGATGAGACAATTTTCAATTTACAAAAAATAAATTGTGTAAATGCCAATGTTATTGCTTTAATACATATTTTATTCATACACAGCTGGTCACAAGATAAATAATAAAGTACGAATTATGTTTTGTACGATTATTATTATATTGTGCTCCTATGTTTCATTAAAATCGAAAATGTCATATTAAAACAATGTTGCTTATTCACACTTATAAGTCACCATACTATCATTCATTTTGTAGCAAACATTGTTGATTTTGGACTCTATTAAAGTAAATTGTTTACATTGTTTGGTCTCATTTTTCTTGTAATGAAGTGTAGAATAAAAATATTTTACAGATTTTATTTCAAATATCTAATTAAATACATAAAAGTTTGATAAGTGAAGCACAGTAGGTAACTCATGCGGGTGGTCCACGGCAAGTAACTGCCAGTCCTAATACTTTGCGCGCCTGTGTGTGATGGCGCGTGCGTTAGAGTGAGGCGACGCTTCGTTCAGCGGCATTACCCGTTTACTAATAGTATAGAAAAGAGCTAGTTTGGAAATCGGCTAAAAACTAAGCGATGAAAAAACGAGTTGGTCAAGTCAGATCTGATAGGCAAGATGAAAGAGATGGATCTTCACTTAAGACTAGATAAGGATAGATGTAGAGTTACTTCGGTATTGCCAGCACATACGAGGAAGTGGAAGGTTTTATTCTTATATTAACGAAATAATAAATTTTGTAAAGAAAAGTTACCCAAATAAATATATAATTTAATAAAAATAATTTAAGTGAGGGTCCAAATTATGCTTTATTAAATAAACTTTTTATTAGGTTTTTTCTATCGAGGGGGGGGGGGAGAACTCATCAATTTTAAAATAACGGTAAAAAACAAAATTTCCATTTTTTGGCTATAAGATTTCTAAGGAAAGAAATGTTTAATGGAGTTTTACAACAACGGGGGGGGGGATATTTCCAAGTTTGACAGATCGAAAACAACCTGTATACAGTTACTAAAAACCATCCACAACTTGCTCTAGGGATCAGAATTTGTACCCAGTTCAAAATCTCGGATCTATCCGGAAGGGTTGGTGTAAAGTTCAATTTCCTACGCGAATAAAACAAAGTTGTAATATCATTAATCCTAGCGTCACAGTAATCAATTAGGCGGTGAAGGCACGTGCCTGATGGAGCGTGAAATTGTTCTAGGTCTGGTTTATTAAACGCTTGCCTCTATTAGCAAGGATCTGCTTCAGCAATACCAACCTATCTTAGGGTAATGCTATTTTATGATTAGGTTGGTAGAAGGAAATAATTTAATGATTGTGTAAATTAATTATTCAAAATACTAATTGAATTTAATTAATATTTAATAATATAATAAATAAATATTGAGATTTATTATTTAATGCATTTATTAAATCAACGGGTTTCTACAACAATTCGTCATCTTTAGTGAAACTAAAATAATTGAACAATAACCTAAAACAGTAGTTTGATTATTGTAGCCCATTCATTACTCTATATGGCTTTATTATTATACTCGTATCACGGAAGATATATCCGTTTTTCGGTCTCCAAGTTGTTTTTGGAATGATCTCTGTTTGACAACCACATGGGCAGTATTGTACAAAGTGTCATAGTCGGATTTTAATCAAATTTTATAGCGACTTATTTTGGTAAATACGATATAATTTTCGTTTTTTCACTAAGTTAAAAATTAGATGTAACCGTAAGATCAAAACTCAAAATGTCGATTTCTTCAATAATTAACAAGTAACGATTTAGATCAGATTTTGTTAATAATGTTACAGGCGTGAAATAAAAACCCAGGTTCGAGAGCTATAGGTAAGAAACACACACTAAAGCCATAATTTCTCAAATTTGCTCTACTGATTTCTTAAAAATTTAATGATGTGTTTTGTTAAAATATTAAAATTTAACACCTATGCTAGTGTTCAAAAATGCAAGTAAATGGAAATTATCAGAAGAAGTGACAAAATATAAAAATCAATAAGATCGCCGTTAATATATACCTCAATTTTAGATTTCATGTATTGTATTGTATATAGCGGTGACCACAGCAATGTGACCTTTATAGATTTATTGCCCCCCCTTTCATTATTTATTCCTGAGATAGCCAGTTACATAATCCTTTCCAATCTCATAGCCACCATGAACTGCCAAATTTGAAGGAGATTTAGAGAGGGTAGATCTTCCACTTTTTGTTTTTTTAATAGCTACGGTCTCACAGTCTATTAGTAGGTGATGAGGGGGTTTCCCAACACATACAGGTCGTGTCTACAAGCTTCCCACGATGGGAAGTGTGCCATGCCCCCTAAGAAGCTGATTAGAAGTCTTAACCTATTTTTGTAAGTCATATATCTCTTACAGTTTAAGAATCTCCTTAGCTTGTTTCATTCCTTTTGTACCTTTCCAAAGTTTTGGTCTACTGGCTTCTTCACTCTAATGGTTCTGGTCCTACGAATGTGGTGGATGCCCCCTTCTTCGCAAGATCATCTGCACTTTCATTCCCTTCTATTCCTATGTTTCCTGGAACCCAGAGGAGAGTTACTTTAGTACTCCTACCTAGCTCATTAAATTGTTGTAGTCATTCCCAAACCACCATTGAACTGATGATTGGAGAGCTCAGCGCTTTGGTGCCAGCTTGAATGTCTGACAGAATTGCAAAAATTTTCTCTTGTATCGCCTGTCAAGATCCCTTTAAACACACCTGTCAATAGCAAATATTTCGGCCTGAAAGGTGCTGGTGAATTTGCCCATCGCTTCCTAGTAACTGGTACCTGACTCAAAGAATAGTTTCCTTAGTCAGCGAGTGTATGATTGCTCATTCTACTCACTTTTAGAACACAGCACAGTTGAAAGTGTTTCTCATAGCTGTACTTTCTTGACATTGAGTCTTTCGGAAGTTTACAGTAGTCTGCCACTTCTTGTTTTATTGCTGGTGATCTCCTTAGACCAATCTTTGACACTCGCAGGGATGTCTTTTTTGCAGTTGTCTCGACAACTTGGAGGAGTGTTATGTCTAGGATAACCTCCACAGCTGGGATCGTATTCATCCTGTTTTGTAAATGCAGTCGTTGAAAATTGCGCAATGGGACCTTCTTGTTGTAATCAGATCTTTTTACCAATGCGACTAGCCTCCATATTTTAGATTTAATCTTCGAACCAGTTAAGAACATAAGCGAAGTAAGCTTAGAAACTGTTTAAATACATAAATATCTTTCAAAATATTTTTTAAAAAGTGGGGATACTAGTATACTTATCTTACAAATAATGAAAAACACAAATATCAGACAGATGTTGGAGAATATAATGCAGGTGGGTGTGTGATAAAGATAGTGCAATGTTTTTATTATTGCAGGTCTACATAGCGGTGTTTATAACTTCATACGTAAGAGGAAAACTAACATGTAGGCGGGAGTTGCTTTACAGGCACAACTCTTACATTCCTTCAACTCCAAGAGCAAGGACGGGTCAAGGTAGCGATACACAAGCGTTTCAACCGCAAACAATTGATTCCCATTTGGTCATGTCTGAGTGAAAATTTAACCAAAGTGGCTAAGCGATTCAGTTATATCGATTGGACCGAACGATATCATTATGATTAGTGGTTCTATGAACGATAACACATTCAATAAACCGTTCTTATGTTACTGTATTTTTTCTTGTTATTTAAAGGCGAAAACCTTTTCGCTCATGAACGACTTATAACACAAGATATGGGCGTCATCTTGATACTTACCCAGCCCGATTATAAAACATGGTCTCTGTCTATGGAACTATATTTGATTTGATTAAAACGAACCTTTTAATGATGGCAGTCAAGGTTAATTTACCGTAATATTAATCACTTGAGATTTTGCATATATTCATCATATTTCATTAAAATTTGAAAGAAATCGGTATAGCCGATTTTGAGAAATGCGTCTTTTATTGGACGATTTTGGTTTTATACCAATAACTTATGAATCAGTATTATGATACGTTGTGTTTGGATATCTTAGTTTGTAAAACGAACGAAGACGGCTGATAACCCCCACTCACGCACGCACACTCACAGACATCCTACATAATTCGTGACTATCCAGTCATAGTCCACTGTCAGTAGGGTTATTTTGCACGTAGTAACCGAGGATGATGACATACACATTAAAACGTCGTATTGTTTGTATTGCACAAATAAAGTGATTTTTTTTGTTGTCATTCATTTAGTTATTTAAAATAAATCACAAAAAACATGTTTATAAGAGTTCTTCTTATCTTCTTCGCTTTTTCAGGCTGAGCAGATATTAATTCTATACTAATAAATCTGTAGTCATGTTTTTGTTGGTAATACTCACTAAAAACAGCTGATTAGGTTCATCATCTTTAATAGTTCAACAAAAAGATAGATTAGGCCCAAGGCTCATAATAGACCTGGCCTAGAGACCAGAGTGAAAGATTGTACTTATGACGCTAATTAGGTCCACAGTTAAAATAATTGAACACAAAGATAGGTTAGGTTTACTTCAGCAACGGTGTGAAACATTTAGAAAAGGTTTTAAACCTAATTTTTTTTTACATACAAATTTGGTTACCATAGCAACCAATATAAAAACCTACTAAAAACAGCTGATTAGTTTTATGAGCTTTGATCCAACACAAAGCTAAGTTAGGTCAAATGTGTAATATTTTGAAAAGTGTTTTTTCGATTCTCATACAATACAGGTAGTTTAACAATTCATGTTGAACCTGTAATATTCGTGGATAACAGATAGTTTCTAAATAAAAAGATAAATCACATTCCCCTTTGAAAGTAATTTGTACTTAGAAAGTGACTCCAACTATTTTGAAGTTCGTTAAGCATAATATGACTTTGCTTAATTACTTGGTAAAAGTATAACAGCTGTGCAATGTAATGGACAAGGCTAGGCCTGTAATCAAACTTACATTAGCCTCAGCCAAACAATGTTTGTACACAGTAGTAATTATATCTAAGGTCAATGCAATTATATTGAGTTATCATTATTCAAGAATCGTTCAAACACGTTACTGCCTCTGCGTGCGTCTGCATTTCGCACAGTGCGTTACATGCACGTATTATAAGCAAGGCCAAACATTAAAGAAGCATAATATTTTAAAAATATATTTTCGTCATACTGCTTCAAAAACAGCTGTTTTCAATACATGCATTGAGATGCAAAAGTTCTTTTTAGTCCTAGGACCTAAAAACACCAGCTGAGGTCGAGGTCATCAGCGGTTACTTCGTTTATACGAATTAATTAACGATAGTAAAGCATCTATAAAAAACAACCGATACTCTTGATAGTAAATAACCGTTAAAACAGCTGTAACCATCGATTTGAAGGTAAATAGGTTATAACATTTTAGTTTTTGTGAAATTGTTTTCTTATATTATTTGCAGTATAACGTAAAATATAGTTCATCACTTGGACCAAAAGAAGCTTTCGATCCTCGCTCATTTTCCAGTTAAACTTGAGCTTATAATATGTAACAATTTGGAAAGTGTTTTAAACTTGATTTTGTGATTTTACATACAAATTCGGTTATCATAGCAACCAAATAGTAATGCAAACTTAAAATAACTAATTAAGTCCATTACTTTCATAATTCAGCACACAAAAAAAGGTTAAGCCTACTAAATAGATGTGAAACAATTTGGAAAATGTTTAAAACTTAATTTTATGATTTCACATATTCATTTAGTTATCATAGGAACCAAATATTAGTGCATACTTAAAACAGCTAATTAGGTCTATCAGTTTTATAATTTAACACAAAAACAGGTTAGGCTAATGTGAAACAATTTAGAAAGTGTTTTACACTTTATTTTGTGATTTTACATACAAATTAGGTTACCATAGCAACCAGTATACCAATGCATACTTAAAACAGCTGATTAGGTCAAATAATGACTGCTGTGATTTGTGGCCGATGTATAGGCTACTTTTTCAGAAAAGTAACAATTTTATTATTGGTGTTAGGAAAGTTGAGAAAATTAAACACTTCTTCGGTAAGTAATATTTTTGAAAAATTGTAAAAAATTCATAGTTTCAAGGAAAATAAGTAGTTCATTTTTAGAACCGCCATAACTTACTGTATATGTAAGTGAGAAAGAAAGGCCATAATTAACAGAATGCGCTTTTCGACTAAACCAAAAATTCGTTTCAAATTCTCAGAGGAAACGATCTCTCCTTTGTAAAACGTTGTCTAAGCTAGTTATACCGACTATTACGAGTGTATTTTTCCATGTTTAAGGCAAAAACCTCTCGGAAGAAAAATAAATAAAACCAGGATCTAACCCAAGACTACATGAAAAAAAGTGTAAATCCAGCTAAGTTCCTTCGGGATCGCAATGTCCGTACTCACTATAGGGAAGCTCAGAGTGTTTATCTGTTTAAAATGATTCTCAAATTTTTTAAGTGAATACTTCTTTACGCCTGGTAGGCAATTTTTTGGTGCTGTTAAATCGATGTGGTGAAAGGAAAAATCGTCACGAAAATAATAATAACAGTATACATACAACAACGGTTATATATTAAAACTAAAAATCTAGAAAAATAGTAGTCAAACTAAAATCAATGCAAAAATATCGCACAAACTTTCTCACATACCCATATATTTTAAAGCTATTAAGCTACGAAAATATTGCAGTAAGTTTTTCAAACTCAAGATACATAGTCAAACTAAAATCAATGCATAAATATCGCACAAACTTTCTCACATACCCATACATATTAAAACTATAAATCTACGAAAATATTGCAGTAAGTTTTTCAAACTCAAGATACATAGTCAAACTAAAATCAATGCATAAATATCGCACAAACTTTCTCACATACCCATACATATTAAAACTATAAATCTACGAAAATATTGCAGTAAGTTTTTCAAACTCAAGATACATAGTCAAACTAAAATCAATGCAAAAATATCGCACAAACTTTCTCACATACCCATACATATTAAAACTATAAATCTACGAAAATATTGCAGTAAGTTTTTCAAATCATATACATAGTCAAACTAAAATCAATGCAAAAATATCGCACAAACTTTCTCACATACCCATACATATTAAAACTATAAATCTACGAAAATATTGCAGTAAGTTTTTCAAACTCAAGATACATAGTCAAACTAAAATCAATGCATAAATATCGCACAAACTTTCTCACATACCCATACATATTAAAACTATAAATCTACGAAAATATTGCAGTAAGTTTTTCAAACTCAAGATACATAGTCAAACTAAAATCAATGCATAAATATCGCACAAACTTTCTCACATACCCATACATATTAAAACTATAAATCTACGAAAATATTGCAGTAAGTTTTTCAAACTCAAGATACATAGTCAAACTAAAATCAATGCATAAATATCGCACAAACTTTCTCACATACCCATACATATTAAAACTATAAATCTACGAAAATATTGCAGTAAGTTTTTCAAACTCAAGATACATAGTCAAACTAAAATCAATGCATAAATATCGCACAAACTTTCTCACATACCCATACATATTAAAACTATAAATCTACGAAAATATTGCAGTAAGTTTTTCAAACTCAAGATACATAGTCAAACTAAAATCAATGCATAAATATCGCACAAACTTTCTCACATACCCATACATATTAAAACTATAAATCTACGAAAATATTGCAGTAAGTTTTTCAAACTCAAGATACATAGTCAAACTAAAATCAATGCATAAATATCGCACAAACTTTCTCACATACCCATACATATTAAAACTATAAATCTACGAAAATATTGCAGTAAGTTTTTCAAACTCAAGATACATAGTCAAACTAAAATCAATGCATAAATATCGCACAAACTTTCTCACATACCCATACATATTAAAACTATAAATCTACGAAAATATTGCAGTAAGTTTTTCAAACTCAAGATACATAGTCAAACTAAAATCAATGCATAAATATCGCACAAACTTTCTCACATACCCATACATATTAAAACTATAAATCTACGAAAATATTGCAGTAAGTTTTTCAAACTCAAGATACATAGTCAAACTAAAATCAATGCATAAATATCGCACAAACTTTCTCACATACCCATACATATTAAAACTATAAATCTACGAAAATATTGCAGTAAGTTTTTCAAACTCAAGATACATAGTCAAACTAAAATCAATGCATAAATATCGCACAAACTATCTCACATACCCATACATATTAAAACTATAAATCTACGAAAATATTGCAGTAAGTTTTTCAAACTCATATACATAGTCAAACTAAAATCAATGCATAAATATCGCACAAACTTTCTCACATACCCATACATATTAAAACTATAAATCTACGAAAATATTGCAGTAAGTTTTTCAAACTCAAGATACATAGTCAAACTAAAATCAATGCATAAATATCGCACAAACTTTCTCACATACCCATACATATTAAAACTATAAATCTACGAAAATATTGCAGTAAGTTTTTCAAACTCAAGATACATAGTCAAACTAAAATCAATGCATAAATATCGCACAAACTTTCTCACATACCCATACATATTAAAACTATAAATCTACGAAAATATTGCAGTAAGTTTTTCAAACTCAAGATACATAGTCAAACTAAAATCAATGCATAAATATCGCACAAACTATCTCACATACCCATACATATTAAAACTATAAATCTACGAAAATATTGCAGTAAGTTTTTCAAACTCAAGATACATAGTCAAACTAAAATCAATGCATAAATATCGCACAAACTTTCTCACATACCCATACATATTAAAACTATAAATCTACGAAAATATTGCAGTAAGTTTTTCAAACTCAAGATACATAGTCAAACTAAAATCAATGCAAAAATATCGCACAAACTTTCTCACATACCCATACATATTAAAACTATAAATCTACGAAAATATTGCAGTAAGTTTTTCAAACTCAAGATACATAGTCAAACTAAAATCAATGCATAAATATCGCACAAACTTTCTCACATACCCATACATATTAAAACTATAAATCTACGAAAATATTGCAGTAAGTTTTTCAAACTCAAGATACATAGTCAAACTAAAATCAATGCATAAATATCGCACAAACTTTCTCACATACCCATACATATTAAAACTATAAATCTACGAAAATATTGCAGTAAGTTTTTCAAACTCAAGATACATAGTCAAACTAAAATCAATGCATAAATATCGCACAAACTTTCTCACATACCCATACATATTAAAACTATAAATCTACGAAAATATTGCAGTAAGTTTTTCAAACTCAAGATACATAGTCAAACTAAAATCAATGCATAAATATCGCACAAACTTTCTCACATACCCATACATATTAAAACTATAAATCTACGAAAATATTGCAGTAAGTTTTTCAAACTCAAGATACATAGTCAAACTAAAATCAATGCATAAATATCGCACAAACTTTCTCACATACCCATACATATTAAAACTATAAATCTACGAAAATATTGCAGTAAGTTTTTCAAACTCAAGATACATAGTCAAACTAAAATCAATGCATAAATATCGCACAAACTTTCTCACATACCCATACATATTAAAACTATAAATCTACGAAAATATTGCAGTAAGTTTTTCAAACTCAAGATACATAGTCAAACTAAAATCAATGCATAAATATCGCACAAACTTTCTCACATACCCATACATATTAAAACTATAAATCTACGAAAATATTGCAGTAAGTTTTTCAAACTCAAGATACATAGTCAAACTAAAATCAATGCATAAATATCGCACAAACTTTCTCACATACCCATACATATTAAAACTATAAATCTACGAAAATATTGCAGTAAGTTTTTCAAACTCAAGATACATAGTCAAACTAAAATCAATGCATAAATATCGCACAAACTTTCTCACATACCCATACATATTAAAACTATAAATCTACGAAAATATTGCAGTAAGTTTTTCAAACTCAAGATACATAGTCAAACTAAAATCAATGCATAAATATCGCACAAACTATCTCACATACCCATACATATTAAAACTATAAATCTACGAAAATATTGCAGTAAGTTTTTCAAACTCATATACATAGTCAAACTAAAATCAATGCAAAAATATTGCACAAAATTTCTCGCATACCTATACATATTAAAACTATAAATCTACGAAAATATTGCAGTAAGTTTTTCAAACTCATATACATAGTCAAACTAAAATCAATGCAAAAATATTGCACAAAATTTCTCGCATACCCATACATATTAAAACTATAAATCTGCGAAAATATTGCAGTAAGTTTTTCAAATCATATACATAGTCAAACTAAAATCAATGCAAAAATATCGCACAAACTTTCTCACATACCCATACATATTAAAACTATAAATCTACGAAAATATTGCAGTAAGTTTTTCAAACTCATATACATAGTCAAACTAAAATCAATGTAAAAATATCGCACAAAATTTCTCGCATACCCATACATATTAAAACTATAAATCTACGAAAATATTGCAGTAAGTTTTTCAAACTCATATACATAGTCAAACTAAAATCAATGCAAAAATATCGCACAAACTATCTCACATACCCATACATATTAAAACTATAAATCTACGAAAATATTGCAGTAAGTTTTTCAAATCATATACATAGTCAAACTAAAATCAATGCAAAAATATTTCACAAACTTTCTTGCATACCTATACATATTAAAGCTATAAATCTACGAAAATATTGCAGTAAGTTTTTCAAATCATATACATAGTCAAACTAAAATCAATGCAAAAATATCGCACAAACTTTCTCACATACCCATACATATTAAAACTATAAATCTACGAAAATATTGCAGTAAGTTTTTCAAATCATATACATAGTCAAACTAAAATCAATGCAAAAATATCGCACAAACTTTCTTGCATACCTATACATATTAAAGCTATAAATCTACGAAAATATTGCAGTAAGTTTTTCAAACTCAAGATACATAGTCAAACTAAAATCAATGCAAAAATATTGCACAAAATTTCTCGCATACCCATACATATAAAAACTATAAATCTACGAAAATATTGCAGTAAGTTTTTCAAATCATATACATAGTCAAACTAAAATCAATGCAAAAATATCGCACAAACTTTCTCACATACCCATACATATTAAAACTATAAATCTACGAAAATATTGCAGTAAGTTTTTCAAATCATATACATAGTCAAACTAAAATCAATGCAAAAATATCGCACTAACTTTCTCGCATACCTATACATATTAAAACTAAAAATCTACGAAAATATTGCAGTAAGTTTTTCAAATCATATACATAGTCAAACTAAAATCAATGCAAAAATATCGCACAAACTTTCTCACATACCCATACATATTAAAACTATAAATCTACGAAAATATTGCAGTAAGTTTTTCAAATCATATACATAGTCAAACTAAAATCAATGCAAAAATATCGCACAAACTTTCTCACATACCCATACATATTAAAACTATAAATCTACGAAAATATTGCAGTAAGTTTTTCAAACTCATATACATAGTCAAACTAAAATCAATGCTTAAATATTGCACAAAATTTCTCGCATACCTATACATATTAAAACTAAAAATCTACGAAAAATATTGCAGTAAGTTTCTCAAATCACATACATAGTTAAAATAAAATGAATGCAAAAATATCGCACAAACTTTCTCATATGCCCATATAATATATTAAAACTAGAAATATAATCAAGTCACACTAATAATCAAAGTAAAATATAATTAATAATTGTATTACATTTATTGAAAGTTAGAAATATTATTAATTTTTTAAATTGACAAGTTTTCACTTCTCTCTAACGTCCCGCGACGGAAACATTTTTTTCCCCAAAGATAACTTATTCTGAATGAAATTTCACAAAAAATGCCTCAAACGAAATCTTGAAGTATCTATGTGAAAAATGATAGACATATTGTGGTTTACTTCACTTTATTGAGATTATTACAACACGTGGCATCAACTATCACCCTAAGGCTACTTTACCCTCAGAGATTTCTATTTAGGACGTTTGTAAATTGCCTCAATATTGCGATACAAGAGTGTTTGCTCGAGGCATTCCTAGAAATCCTTGATATAAATCCAATATTTTGTCAAAACAGATAATGTTTACAGGATTATGGAAGATTAGGAATCTCAACTGTTTTACTTGATTTATAAACTGGATTAAATTAAACTTATATACAGGGTGTGTCAACACTACATTAACGTTCTCGTATCGTAATATCAAGTAAGCCTCGGTGGATTACGATAGTGAGTAAAGGTGTGGCAATCCCGAGGTATCCTGGCTGGAACTACACTTTTTCCATGTCGTCTTGTGTTACATCATTCCTTAAAATTTTCTCAACAAATTAATGTTCTCTTCCAACCTTGGTGCTATTCAAGTGTCTTTGATTTATGGTCAAGTATCAAATTATGATCTTTTCTTCATTTTTCGTGGCCATGCACAGCCGGACAAGAAATTCAAAATATCGTTTATTTTTTTACCCAATTTTAAAAACAAAAGCAACTACGATTTGTAATAAAATTTACTGAAAAATGTTGTTCTTGTAATTTTTTTATAAAATGAGTAGTTTTCGAGTTAATTCAATTTAAAAGCTATGAATGGTTGCCATTTTGAAACTAGTTGGTTTACAATCATGAAACTTAACACACTAGCTGAAATTAACAATAGCAACAATGCATCCAAATTTGGTTCAATTATGTAAAGCTGTTTAATATATATATATATATATATATAAACACATACGGATGGATAGACGAACAAGGAAACAAGGTAGAACGGTTTGTGTTAAGATTTTAGTTTCTTTTTACCCCAGGAACAATACCCCGAACATTGTAACGAGAGTTCGGGAACACCCTGTATATCGTCATATTCAGTTTATATCTGTGCTAGCCGATATATCGGCAGCTGAGGTTTGAATCGTTTTAATATTTTCTACTTCATATATTGATGCAAGATTTGATATAAACAAATTGTTTAGGCAGATATCAATCCCATTGTTTTGTTTTGTTCAAAATTGCTAGAGTAATAATTAAAAAAAAAGTTTTAATCAAATATCAGGTAATTTCTAAAAAAAATTAGTTTCTCCTTTAATTAATTCTCCTTTAAACATTAATTCATCCATTTGAGATGTTTGTGAATCATACAATTTTACCTGTATACCAACTATAGACTATGGGAAAAAATAAAAGAGAAAAAGGCGTGACAGCCCTTTAGTGCATTCACACAAATTTCAATGAAAAAAAATATTTCCCCCTCCCTCTTCTTCCCCCTCTTCACATCAATGAAACTACATTAGGTCCTGCTAAAATCAAATTACGATAATAGATATTCGCCAGAGAGAAGGGAGGTAAAAAAGTTTAAACTCGACCGTCTGGGATTTCATCTGGATGTGTGTGACGCAGTTATGGCCAACTCCTCGGAGGTTTCACTTAGAGTGAATACGGGCTTGGCAATCCCGAGAAGCCTAGCTGGATTTACACATATTTTCATGTACTCTTAGTTTAGATACCTCTCTTTCATCTTTCCTATCAGGTCTCTCTTGACCAACTCTTGATCTTTTCCGACCCTGACGCTATTAGACTATTCGAGGGCTTGGAGTTTTTATTTTATGAAGACGTAGATCCAGCTAAGTTACCCCGGGATTGTCAGAACAAGAGATCCCTCGAGGGTGGAAGGTTTTATTCTTACATTAATGAAATAATAAAATGTGTAAAGAAAAAAATTAAGAATAATAAAAGTCATTCAATTAAGGGTCCAACATGAACTTTAATTGGGTAATTTTTAAATGGGGGGGGGTGGAAGAGAACATAACATTAAGTTTAAAATAACGGTAAAAAACAAATTTTCCAAGGAAACGAGTAATATTAATTGGAGTATTAAAAATGTTAACCTGAGAAAACAAAGTTTCCAAATATTTCCAAAGTTTGGTAGACCGTAAAACAAACCTGTAAATACTGATTTTCAAAACCACCCACAACTTGTTCTATAAGGGCTTGGAGGACCCATAGAGGATGTACATCCTTCTTAGTTTAAATCCCTTTCTTTTATCTTTCCTAACAGATCTCTCGATCAAACTTGTGCTTTTCCAACTCTGGCGCTATTAGAGTATTCGAGGGCTAGGAGTCTATGGAAATTAAAAATTAGGTTCTTTGCAAACAATGTAACTATTTTCTCATTTTTTTCAATTAAAACCTTTTCTAGTTTCATAAGGCTACAAAAATATATAATCAATTATTTACATAAGAGTTGCACCGTTTTGTTAGATTCACTCGACAATTTGTTACTACTTTAATGTAACTTCTATAATATAGGCATTAATTAATTATATTAAAATATAAACAGTAGTCGGATCGTTTACGTTTCCAACGAACTGGGGCACCAGCCAACGAAGCCCACTAGTGGTGAGGGGAAAATTGAATTTTTTATGTTTTTTTTTTCAGATAATTCAGTTAGCATTACACGATTTATATAGATCATTGGCATCAGCATAATATTTAATGCCACTATAAGCGCAATGAATAGTGTAAACCATCCTTGAATCATTAAACTTGATATATTCCTGTGAATGGTGATTTGTTCACGTGTACAGTAATTGATGGTATTATATTAATTCTTAGTGAATATTGTTGTATCTACAAAGGGTTTGCACGAACAATTTAATGAATGGATTGAATACAAGGCGCGAAATCTTCAAGGCTCGTATAGTGTTTAGAAACTCTATTATCTTTAGGCAGCTTCTTCCAATATCTTGCAACATTCCAGCTTACGCAGGAAATAAAACTTATGACACGTCTGAAGCAAGAGTGAGACAGTCGTTGGGAAAATTATACTTGTGTCATTTTCTTGTAGATCTGTCAAGGCTAGAGACCAAGGGTGCCATACGTAGCATTCCTAACATTCCAATCTATAGCTGCGCGCGCATCTAAATCATTGAATGACTACAGTGATTTATTAACTATGTGATTCACAAATATTCCAAACTAGTGATGGAATTAAAGCGATTTTACTGTATGAGTGAAAGTAATGGTGGGATCAATCACAACAATTTTTAAAACTTGATTTAGGTGATTGATAAACGTAAGATACTGTACAGTGAATGCGATTTCGTGCCAAAGAATTCAAAGCCACGAAGAGAAATAATAACAATTCGATGGATGCCATTATGGTACTTACCCAGCCATATCATAAAATATAAGTAGTAAGTAACCGGGGTCTGGTCAGACAGTAAACAAAGCAAAGGTCACGGTCCAAAGGTCAAAGATAAGAACTAGCGACTTTGAGAACGTACTGGCGCCATTGTGTAAACAAAGATAAGAGATTACTTTATGTACATAGTAAATATAGATTAGTGTGTAAATAAAGAGTTCTTCCAGAGCGATTTCTATCGATCAAAGTTGAACCGGAGTATAGGACATGATTAATTGTCGACGTCACACCCGCGAAATTTAAAATTATAAAGAGCGAATTCTATCTATCAAAGTTCAACCGGAGTTTAGGTATTGTGTAAACAAAGATAAGAGATTACTTTATGTACATAGTAAATATAGATTAGTGTGTAAATAAAGAGTTCTTCCAGAGCGATTTCTATCGATCAAAGTTGAACCGGAGTATAGGACATGATTAGTTGTCGACGTCACACCCGCGAAATTTAAAATTATAAAGAGCGAATTCTATCTATCAAAGTTCAACCGGAGTATAGGTATTGTGTAAACAAAGATAAGAGATTACTTTATGTACATAGTAAATATAGATTAGTGTGTAAATAAAAAGTTCTTCCAGAGCGATTTCTATCGATCAAAGTTGAACCGGAGTATAGGACATGATTAGTTGTCGACGTCACACCCGCGAAATTTAAAATTATAAAATATATTGAAATAATTAGTTATTAAAGTTATTACAGTATAAAATACTATGACTAATGAAAATTTGAAATCACAGATAAAATGACCATAAGTAGAAGACATTTGGGTCAGTATGTAAACAAAGATAAGGTTGGCGCCATTGTGTAAACAAAGATAAGAGAGTACAGAGTTAATGTAAATAAAAGAAAATTGATAATTAGTTATTAAAGTAAATACATGTTTAATGACAAATAAGAGACAAAGTGCAAATAAGATGTAGTCTTTCAAGGCAATCTTTGACGGTCAGAATCCATCAAGGCATGGGGAGGGGTCAGTTTAAAATTAGTAATATCGGACATGACTTTTGAACACTTCCTATCAGAATTGTTTATGTAAGAAATCATAACAAAGGAGTAAATACTAACTACAATAATATTACTCAACCAATTAGTACCCAAAGTTCAACTTGAGAATACACAAATCAATGTTCACAGTATTAGAAAGTTTATGCCCCCCCATATAAACCCCTATGTCTAAAATTTCAGTTCAGTTTGATCTGTATTTTCTGTTAGTGTGTTTGATGCTAATTTCAAAGTTTGAATTTTAAGGTTAATTAGTAAAGTTTTAAAAACAAAGTTATTTTAAGTTTGTGTTAATTAGTAAAGTTTTTAAAAACAAAGTTATTTTAAGTTAATTTTACGATAAATCAGTTGTGAAAGTGTGTTAATAAACTTTCAAAAGTTAAGTGTAGTGAGATTTACGTGTAAGTACTTTAGTATTTGTAAGCATTTGAGACTAGTTTATAGCAGTGGGACAAATGAACTTTTTTTTTATTATTCAATAATGTTTAAAAAATAACTATATTAGTTATACTTGTTTTATTTTTATAAATTTCGTAAAACATAACAATGTCTTTTTTTTCCGACGACATTTCTTTATCGGATTTAATTGATGTATACTTAACAGACCCTGTAGATGTAATGGAATGTATAGATAACCCTGATATTATTAGTTTACCATCACCCCCTAGAACACCCCAAGTTATTGATTATTCCGAATTAATTTTGCCTCCACCATCGCCATTTGCTGATTTGACACCAAGACCTCAACCGTATTGTAATCCTAATATTCAATCCGTAGAAAATGAAACCCAAGTGGTCGACTCTCCGAATCTTATTTTGTCTACACCAGCGATATTCGGAAATTTCCCAACAAGTCCTCAGCCTCATTGTAGCCGTGATATCCAAGGCGGCGAAGGTGAAGCGTCGTTTGAAATATTAAGTGATGTTTCTAAACATTATAGTAAATTTGAAACCCATGCTAGGGAAATTGTGATAAAATTTAGACAACCTTCAACCAATGAGAATTTGACACAGTGGTTAAATGAAATGTTCAAAACCTTAGTAACGTTTTTAAAATCTAATGCAGACATTAATGACAAAATAGGTCTAACAATTAGCAATGTGGACAAACCTGAGCAAAAACCCATAGGGATTAGTTTACGCCGAGTTGATCAACTTGATTCCGATATAATTCTACAAACAATTGAGAACATAATACAAAGCAACGAGCAATTTTTCATAGACGGTCCCACGCATATTAAATGTTTACATATAAAAATGCCTAGAGGAGGAAGAGGAGGAAGAGGGAGAATTGACTACGTTAGTTCATTTGACGATTTCTGTCGCAAAAAATCTGGTATAATTGTTATTAAAAATGGAAATGATAATTTATGTTTGAGTCGGGCACTTGTTGTAGGAATTGCTAACCTGAAAAAAGATCAAGATGAAGAGTCTAAAAAATATTATAATAGAGTAAGGAAACCGTTATCATCAATACAACGTTATGAAGCATTGCGACTTTGTGAATCCGCTGAAGTGGATCTTTCGAATGGTGGTGGAATTGAACATTTAAAACTTTTTCAACATTATTTGAAAGAATACACAATCACGGTCTTTAATGATAGGAGAGGGCGTGAAATAATGTTTGAAGGACCTGTAGGGAAATTAAATTTAGATTTAATTTATGGTGATGGACATTTTAATGTCATAAGTTCAGTGACAGCTGCATTTACAACCGAAAATTACTGCCGTAACTGTAAATACGCTTATGAAAAGAAACATACACACCGATGCCCACTCAAATGTACATCATGTAACAATAATCAAATTTGTATAGGAAATGAAAAATTGAATTGCCAAAAATGCAACAGATTATTCTCTTCTCGAGAATGTTTTAACAATCATTTTAAACAAATTTTCCAAAAACATCAATCTACCTGTGATGTATTAAAATATTGTACAAAATGCACTAAAACCTATTGTACATTAAATAGAAAATCTATTCATACCTGTAACGAGACATTCTGTAGTGTGTGCAAAGATTTCAAACTTTCTGGTCACCTTTGTTACATGCGGGGTGACAAGTACAAGTTAACAAAAAAAACTAAATTCCTATATATCTTTTTTGATTTTGAATGCACTCAGGATACACAATTTCGAAATCGAGTTAGCACAAATGAACATAAACCAAACTTTTGCGTCAGTCAACAGGCCTGTTATAATTGTATTAATTCAGATTCTAACATTATGTGCAACACCTGTGGGTTAAAAGAATACGTCTTCAAAGGAGAAAATACGTTACATGATTTTATGAATTACGTAACTCTACCAAGAAAGGAATTTTCTAAAATCATACTGATAGCTCACAATTTAAAAGGGTATGACGGACAATTCATTTTGAAGCATATGACACAAGAATTAAATTGGACACCCAAAGTTATATTGTCTGGCTCTAAAATTCAAATGATTCAACATGGAAACATTAAAATAATCGATTCTTTGAATTTTTTCAATGCTCGACTAAGCGCGCTTCCTAAGATGTTCGATTTAAATACCGAGAGTAAAGGATACTTTCCGCATTTCTTTAATACATCTGAAAATTGGGAGTATGTTGGAGCGTTACCTGATCAATCTGAATACGGTTACAACCAGATGCAAAAACAGGATAGAGAGGAATTTTGTTTATGGTATAACAATGAAAAAGTAGCCAACAATCAGTTTAATTTACAACAAGAATTGTTTAAATACTGTAGACAAGATGTTGTTATTTTAAGGATGGCGTGTTTAAAGTTTAGAGAACTCTTTATGAAGGAGACTCAAATTGACCCATTCTTAGAGAGCGTAACTATTGCTAGTGCCTGTATGAAGACATATATAAAGCACTTTCTCCCTCAAAATACAATCGGTATCATACCTGTTGGTGGTTATCGTATGTCGGATAAACAGTCGTTTAGAGCTATTTCTTGGTTGTTATGGGAAGAACATGTAAGGGAAATTAAGATTCAGCATGCAGGAAATGGCAGAGAAAAAATAATTGTCAACTACAAAATCGACGGTTATTACGAAGACGGTAACACAAAATTAGTTTTTGAATTCAACGGTTGCTTTTTTCATGGCTGTCCGATGTGTTATAAAAATAGAGATCAACCCATTAGTAATAATATTCACGAAACAATGGCGATACGTTTCGAAAAAACTCAAAGAAAAAAAGAATTTCTTGAGCGTCACGGCTACACAATTATAGAAATGTGGGAGTGTGTTTTCGAAACTATGAAAATGGCGCGTCCTGAAATAAACGAATACGTAAATAGAACAACAGCAGCATATTCCGCACCTTTGGAGCCTCGAGATGCGTTTTTTGGCGGCAGAACAAACGCTACAAAATTATATTACAGAGTTAATGATGAAATCGGTGAAACTATTCAGTACTTGGACGTTTGCAGTTTATACCCCTGGGCATGCAAATATGGCAAATTCCCAACTGGACACCCAGAAATATTATACGGAGAAAATTGTCCTCAAAATCTTGATGCGATCGAAGGAATTGCAAAAATAACAATCCTACCACCAGATAATCTTTATCATCCAGTACTGCCTTACAGAATTCATAACAAGTTATACTTCCCCTTATGCAGAACCTGTGTGGAAACTCTTTGCAATCGTGATTGTAATCACACTTCAGAACAACGCTCCATTACAGGTACATGGGTTATCGATGAGATTAAAAAATCTTTAGAAAAAGGATATAAAATCGTTAAAATACATGAAATTTACAAGTATAAAACAACCAAGTACAACGGAGCAGATGGAGGTTTGTTTGTTAAATACGTAAATAAATTTCTAAAAATTAAACAGGAGGCATCAGGTTGGCCAGTTTGGTGTGATACAGAAGCCGGGAAAAATACATATTTAAGAAACTTTTATGAAAGAGAAGGTATTAATTTGGAACAAAATCAAATCAAGAAAAACCCAGGTTTAAGGTCTCTTGCAAAATTAATGTTGAACAGTTTCTGGGGTAAATTCGGGCAAAGGGAGAATCTTGATCAAACCACATTTGTTAAGTCTAGAGAAGAGTTGATTTCCAAAGTATCAAACCCATCTGTTACAACAAAAGACATATTACCTATAAACGATGATGTAATGGTTATCAATTGGAAATATAATGATGAATCTATTAGTCCATCACCAAAAGCAAGTGTAGTAATTGCAGCATTCGTAACAGCCATTGCGCGGTTAAAACTGTACTCTTTCCTGGAAATCCTCGAACAACGTGTTTTATATTTTGATACGGACTCTGTAATTTTTGTACAAAAACCTGGGGATAGAAAACTAGCAACTGGAGACTATTTAGGTGACCTAACCGATGAAATAGTCGAATATGGGCCAACGTCCTACATTGATACATTTGTAAGCGGTGGACCAAAAAATTATGCATACAGGGTACGAGTCCAAGGTGAAAACAATTTTAAAACAGTGTGTAAGGTAAAAGGTATTTCTTTAAATTATACCAATTCCCAAGACATAAATTTTGATAGTATCAAAGCTATGGTTATTGAAAACATACCTAATGAAATCGTTGTTACAGATCCCCGTAAAATATTCAGGGTTAAACATTGTAATGTGGTTAGCCGCCCAGAACAAAAAAAGTACAGAGTTGTGTATACAAAAAGAAGAAGAGTTGAAGATTACAATACAGTACCTTTCGGTTACAAAAGAATTAAATTATTATAATTTGACTTCAGGAGTACTGAATGTACTATTAATTCATGTTATTAATAACATAATTTTCGGTTTTGTTAGAGTTCTTGTGAATTTCATTGCGTGGTAACTACCACAAAACAGAACAGCATAACCGACAGTTATATAAAAATAACATGATTTAATAGTGTACAAGTATCTGAAACGTAAATAGTTAAAGAGTATTCTTCAATAATTTTCTGTTATTATAAACGTGTGTACGTGTGTGTATATGTTTTGTTAATTATAAGACTTCATTATTTCAAGCTCCTTATTTTAAAATTATAAAGGAATTCAAGTAATAAGAGTGAATTTTATATAATATTTTGTTTAACAATAATAATTCATAAATAAGTAAAAATGTTGTTAGCATTTTAGAAATAATTAGTTTTATAATATTATGTTAAACAATAATAATTCATAAATAAGTACAAGTGTTAACATTTTATAAATAATTAGTTTTTAAAATATATAAGTTTATATTTTTGATTTGTTTTTATTATTTACATTGCAGAATTGTATATATTGTTTAAATTCTAAATAAAATAAAATGTATATTGTATAATGTAACATGATTATTTATAGATGTAAATAACAATAATTTTGTCACTTGTTTTTTATAATGTATAAAAATGTTTAGTTATAGATGTCAATAATTATTGAAAAATCAGTTATAATGTTTATATATAATATTACAGATAATACATGTACTAATTTTGATGTAAATTGTATGTTAGTTATAAGTTAGATTTAATGCATGTTAGGTTAGGTGGGGAGTGAGAGCTACCACCTCCTCGTTGGTGCTCCCTGGAAACATTGAAAAATGGCAAAACGGTAGCTAAAATGTTATTGTCATACATATACTTCAATTATATGATATGCATAACTGTATTATTTATCTAAATAGGTAAAAACAAAAATAATAATATCACAATGTTAATAAATGATTTATTTTAAACATAGTATTTGTAATACATTACTTTATGTGAATAATTTACATTAAATCTAATAGTCGTTGAATTTCATTGTCTACATGAACTTCCTCTTCAGTATCACTTTCATCGGATCGTTCTCCTGTAAGTCCTGAGTCGTAGCCATCATCAGGATAGCCATCGTAATCGTATCTCCTCCTTATATTATTCGAATACAGCAAATTCATTACAAGTGAACGATGACGTATGTTATTCAAAGCCATCACTCTTTTAACTACACCATCAAAGTCTGATTCAATGAATATTCTCCAAATATCTGCTCCACTACACGGAAAATTAATTATAATTTCCACTTTAGTTTTAATTTTAAAGTTTTTTATGATTATTTTATGTTTAGAAAAGTTTAAAATTATATATATAATTAACATTTCTCGTTTTAACTTATATTCAACCACTTCAATATCAGTAACTATAAAGTTTATGTTTCTTTTATTTTGTAAAGTAAACTGCGCTTTAACATGTCTTTTAAATAAAATATCATTTAGTCTTACCGGTAAAGTGAAGATATGACGTAGCATTTTGACTTTAACTAATTACTACAAGACCAAACTAATGAAATAACTAAATATTCTTATGTATATATATGTTCCACTATTTGCAAAGTGTAGAGTCTGTATTTACTTTAACTGTACAAAAGTCATATGACTTACATTTTTGTTTAGGAATAGGGCGTCTTTCATACTAATATTTACATTGACACATGGGCAAAAGTCATTGTAACAATCCAAAGTGTAGAGTTCATATTTACTTTAACTGCACAAAAGTCATATGACTTACATTTTGTTTAATAGTAGGGGGAGGGGGTACAAACGTTTATAAACAGTGTAAGGAATTATATTTTATTAGTATCCTGTTGGAGTGTCTAAGTTTAAAAATGAGCAGTGTATGTGAATGGTGGAAGGAAGAGGAAGGTATGTTTGAGGAGTTGGTTGATCGGCGTGAATGGTGGGAGGAAGAGGAAGGTATGTTCGAAGAGTTGGCGAGAATGGATAATTGGTGGGAAGAAGAGGTAGAAGAGGACTACATCCACGAAGAAAGAAGGCAACGTTTAGTGAGCTTTTCGACAAGCGAGGATATGGAGGAGGAGGAGGAGGAGGAAGAGGAGGTGGATGTAGAGGCTAACGGAGAAGAGGAAGTAATTGAGATTTCCAGCGATGAGGAAGATTTCGGGGGTAATAATAACAGAAATAACGACATAAGAACAATCGTTATAAGTCGGGAGCTATATATTAATATTAGAAATGTTATGGTAGCGCATAATAATGGCTATAATATAGTGGTGGAGCCCGACAATAGTAATGAGCCGCCTTATAAGCGACAAAGACATTTTTAGCGTACTTATATATATATATGTGTGTGTGTGTGTGTGTGTGTGTGTGTGTGTGTGTATATGTATATATTCTCATTATAAGAATAAGACAGACATTTTAGAGTATATATTATTTTGTTATTGTTTTATTTATTTGTGTGTGTGTGTGTATATATTTTATCATTATAGGAATAAGACAGACATTTCATAGAGTATATATTTTGTTATTGTTTTATTTATTTGTGTGTGTATATATTTTATCATTATAAGAATAAGACAGACATTTTTTAGAGTATATATATTTTGTTATTTATTTGTGTGTATATATGTGTATTTCTTAATTACAAGTATTTAATTGTGTATACGAACAAGACTTCGTTATTTCAACCTTCCTATTTTGAATTATACAGGTATTTAAATAATAACAGTGAAATTTACAATAATATTTTATTAAGCAACAATGTTCAGTAAATGAGTACAAAGTATTTATACAAAATACAATATTTTATAGAAATTTTTTTTTTCTAAAGATTACATACAATCATTGATGTATTTATAAAACAATCATTGATGTATTTATAAAACAATTAATCTAAATCAATTTTCAAACATATTATTTTAATTTCAAATGAAATCATACCTTAATCGAAAATTTAACAAGAAGTGTTATTAGAAAATATTACATACATTCATTAATATCTTTATAAAACAATTGCAATCTATAATAATTTATAAACATATTCAAACATAATACTTTAATTTCAGATAAAATCATATCTTTATTAATAGTGTCACTTTTTATAACGCTCATAGCCATATCGTCTAAAAATTGTAGTAAATAAATTTTGACCACAGAGTCGTCTTTTGATGACTCACTTGGTACGTTTGCCAGTAAGTAATTCACAACACTATTTTTGATGTCTTGAAAACAGTTGAAGACAGATGATGATGAGATAGAACACAATTCCAGGTAGTTGGAGATACAGCCAGATAAATGTAGTATCCCTTTCCATGTGCCTTCTTGCATAATCAGTGTATCCGGTAGGTAGAGGTCAGGTTGAATGCAGATAATTTCACGAATTACAATAGTTTTCTTGTCGTACATCATGTGAAATACAACTTGATGTTTATCCAAATCAAAATTTTCATAACTTTGTTTTTTACACATAAAAAAATTAGAAATTAATTCAGATTTTTGTAATAACATATTCCATTCCAAAATACTTAACGAAACTCCACTATTTGAATCTGGTTTACGTATTTGCAATCTTGGTTCAAACATATTTTCAATATCCAAACCAATTATAGCTATTTTGCCTTGACTTTTATTAAGAGAATACCACGTATTCAGAAGTAGTACAGATAAAGGTCTATTGACGATCTTATTTTCCGTATTTTGGTCTAATTTGTCTGTTTTTTCCGGAAATAAATTAGTTTTAAAGTTGATTTTCTTATTCCTTTCGTATGGTGTACGTCTCTTGATGGGTTTGGTCTCCATTTTTACTTAAGAACTGAGTAATAACCCTTAGCGAATTGTTTTTTATAGGCTAGTGAGATAATATTGCGCATGCGCCCACTCTTATCTCTGGCCACTGTTAGTCCGTGGAATATTTCCAAATACATTGTTAAATAAATATTGAACTTTGAAATCGTTATCGTACGTGTTATTTGAAAACAGAGATAAAAAATCTTCCAACGACGCTCCTAAAGTCTTAAAGTATAAAAACATGATACAATATTGACCACATACTGAAGATGTCAATCCTTGTAATTGAGTTGAATTAAATTTAGCGGTGAGGGAATTTCTTTTTATGAATGAAAAATGAGATGGTCTGTTTGGTGGGTTTCCATAACTATCAAAGTACTCCAGTGCTCTACTACTATTGATATAAATCGCAAACCAATGACGTCCTGATTTATTGTGAGGATCTGTGTTGATTACAAAGCAACTAGGTGTCCCAACCGTCATCGGCAACTGATCGGCTGCATAAACTGCGTAATGAAGTACAGGTAGGTGAGCTAAGCAGCTGTATATCTGATCTGCATACATCTCGGTGAAGCCAATTATTCATCAGTTTAACATTATTTAATGCACAGGCGAATCTACTGCACTTATTATGGTAGAAACATCGAGTAACATTCGCATTTGAACTCAAAACTTTAAGTGAAGGACATTCTAAATCTTCCAAATTTATAACTTCTTTTTCTAACAACTTTTTAATAAATTCACACTTTTCCAGTCCTTTCACGTAAATAATATTAATGTTTTCACAAATAAATTTTAAATCTTTTATAAACGACCCATAACTGATTGAACCATCATCCCACTTTAATCCGTGGTAGTTGTACGTTAACCATATACACTCTTTTTTCCTATTCTTTGATAAAGTGTTAAACTCAAAAGGTGGACCTACGATCCAGTGTTGTAATAACCTGTTGTTGACAGATATAAGAGCCAATTCTTTTATCACGTAGACACCTGAGTTATCTCTAAAACCTTGCAAGTCTAACACCACTGCCATTGTAAAACTATACACTTTCACTACTAACTCTGAGACGGTAAGCAAATATTCACTTATTGCACTTGAGCTATTGACTGTGAAATGTTAAAAAATATGCTGCTTATATACTTTATCTAACTTCCAAAGTCCACCACGACGTTTCTATTTTTATCAATTTCAATCATGTTGTCGAACTCGCCGTAAACTATACAGTTTATTGTTTCTGTAAGAGCAGTTTCAAACCTTATTTCGATTCTCACACTTCCATGTTTTATTAAATTCCAATGCGACATTGTGTTTGCCGAAAGATCGGGTGTTAAATCAAAGGCCATAAGACAATTACCGTCCGGATAACTACTTCTTGATACATCATTACCTTCATTCAAGAAATGTATTCCTGTCCCGGAAAATAGTGTATTATATGAGTGAATATATAGTTTATTTGTGACGTAATCGGGTTGTAATGGTTTTGAAGGTAATTGATGACCATCGATATAGAGTGAAAAAAAGTTAACTTTGTAGTGTTGGAAATTAAAAGGATTTGCTGTAAAATCTCCGTTAAACGCTTTGTTACTAACAAGTCCAACAATTACCCGTTTTGGTAGCTGACCTAAAAATACATTGTCTAATGTTTTTCCTTGTACACCTGTGGGTATTGTAAGTGCTTTGACTTCAACTTTTGTCACAGGATATTTTGCTGTTCCGTTTAATAATGTTTTACTATGGGCTAGTAACACTGATGGATTAATTTTCATTCTTCTAATGTATAGATTTGATTCCAGCATATGAACCTTATAACCTGTAGTACTCGACATTAAACTAAACAGATCTCTTGAGCGTACTAAACGAATTCGTAATTCGACTCCATTTAAAAGAAATTTTTCTTGATTAAATATGTCCGCATGAAGATGCCCCAACATATCCACAGGTTTACTTTCTTCTGTAAATTGTCGACGACGTACAAGTCCTGAGTTAGCGTCTGCTGTATCATCCATTTTCCCATGCGTATCTGTGTACCATAAACATGATGTGAGGTGAGATTCTTTAGCCGGTGGTCCATAGTTTAAAAGAGATTCTATATAACATCTGTACGGATATGTATTTTCAGGTGGCGACACCAACTTTTGATTGAGATGTATATCTACTTGACTGAATAACGAGTGCATCCAATTATTTACAGGTCCTACTTTATCTGTTGACTCTAATTTTGATCCATCAGTCTTCACAATACTAACTTTTATATTAAGCATAGTATGTGATAGGTCTAAATATTCATCACCTTGTCCAGGTACTACAAATTCTATTGGTGCGTCATCGGTTAGAGAAGAGAGCGGTTTGTATTGTATCCATTCTCCACTTTCTATACTAGTCTGTGTAGGTGGAAGGGAAAATAAATCAAGTTCGGATTTTACACATTCGCACGATTGATTATGAAGAAAGGCCATTATTAATTAAAAATATCTGACTTTGGTAACTTAACTCTTTTCTGCTTTCTTTTGCCTTTTTTAATGATTTTTTTATTTTTACTTGGTTTCCTAATTTTTTTCTTTAAAGTCCGTTCTCCTAGAAGTTTGTTGAGAGACTGAATTGTTACCGATCTACGTTTATGTTTATATCCAGACCCTGACATGAGAGAATCGATTTTTACATCTGCCTTACGTTTTAAATTCCCTGTAAGATTTTTCATTTGAGATTGGAATGCACTTTTAGGATCTCCTGTACGTACAATATCTGACAACATTCCAATTCCAGATTTCAAAGCTTCTTTTCCTATTGTTCTGACACCTGATTTAATCAATGGTGTGACAACTCGAAACAAACCGCCTAAAAAATTTCCAATTCCATGTCCTTTTTGATACGGACTACCGCTGTATACAACACTAACTCCGGATCCTAGTTGATTTTTGTAATACGCTAAATAAGGGTCTTCCAAGTTAAATCGACTCATTGTGTTTCAATCTAAAATGTAGTTTAACACACGAAGTTCCAAACTTAAATGGTATTGGTTTTCCACTGTCATCCCTTATATCTATTTCTAAATTTTCAAAACAAGAGCGCATAACAGGTACGTAATGTGTCTTGGAAAACATAAACGTTTTACATGATCCGAAACTGTAATTTGAAGTATCAATATTAATTATTCTCAATAAAGGTGCAACTATGTCACCGATAAGTTGAGGTTCAATGACGTCACAATATACATACATTTGTGCTGGAATACCTAGTTGTACATTACACTGCCTAGGGGAAGCTTTGTCTAAATAGGCATCGGATGTAGTGGGGTCAAATCCTAGTTGGAGTGCCAATTTTGGTGAGAATTCAATATTTTTAACATTTGTGTTTAAAGTATTGATAGTAACATGACGTGTTTTATGGTAATAGGTAAATCTTATATATTTTTTAACATCTTCATTTTTATTTAATGACTCAATCAATTCTTCTTCCGTGTTGTACGTACCAGGGCTTAATTTTGTAAATTTCAAGTCATGCTTATCAATTTCCACTTCATGCGTATATATAAATATATGATTATCTCCTTCTGTGATTGTAAGGAATGTACACGGATAATGAATCTCTACAAGTCCAACTTCCCATTCTCCTTTAAGAATTATTTGTTTAGGTATTTGAGTAGAATATTTAGTTGTCGTATTGGTAGAAAAATATGTCATTGAACTATTACTTGGGAGAGTTAAATAAAACGACTCGTTCATTTTTTAATATTTACAAGATTCGAAGCTGAAACCCAAGAGTTGAAAGATGATGGATAACCTTTCCACTTAACAAGTACTTTCATACTACGACCTTTGCCTTTTGTGTCAATTATTTTATCTATTTTGTAGATTTTTTCTTTTCGAAGTATAACTTTTTGTATTTCAAACTCATAAAAACTTCCTTCTATTTTCTCCCCTTTTAAATCTTCCAATTCGTAAATAGGCAGGGTGCGTTTTACTACTTTTATTATTTTAAAAAATTCTTCACTCCATTTTGTTTCGTATCCTTTTTCGAAATGACCCTTCTCCATAACAATTCTAACAGTATCCCCTATTTTAAATTTTGGTTTTGATGTTTTTTGCACTTTATTGTACATATTTTTCCAAACAGATAATATATTGGATTCGTTTACATCGGCAGGCGCCATTTTAATCGTGGAATGTTTAGCTTTATTGTATGCTGTCATCAAATCTGGAAGAACATTTATGTATCTATACGTGTTATTAAAAGTCAGATAACGCCACATTCTGCTTTTAAGCGTTCTATTAAAACGTTCAACTACTGCAGCTTTTACGTCTGGGTTTCTTGTTGTCGAATACACTATATCATTGTCTTGAAAATATTTTTGAACTATTTTTGAAGTAAATTCGGTCCCCTTGTCTGTTTGTATACGTTGAGGTTTCCTATTAAACTTTTTGAAAATATGTTCAAACGCTTCTTTAACTGAATTACCAGTTTTGTTTTTCAAAGGATATGCAAATGCATATTTACTGAAGACATCAATTACTGATAGTATATAATTAATTCCATTATTATATTTCGATATTCCATGCATATCGTTTAAGTCGGCCTGCCATAACTGATCTATATTGTTTACTATATATTTATTTCTGGGGAAATTTTTTCTTACTTGTCTATGAAGAGTATATGTATCTTGCGATTGCAACCATTCTTTAATTTTATTCGGTTTGTATTTGTGTTTCAAAACGTTTACCAAGGGGTTAGCACCAGAGTATCCAGCAGGATGAGAGGGGTTGTAGTACACTTTCCGGAGCTCTTTGTACATATTACGGTGAAAATGTTTCCCACTTAAATGATGAAGTACGTGGTGACAAGGATTTTCTAATAGTAGGAATATCGGGTGAACTTGTTGTGGGTGTTGTAGGTTGTCTATTCTGAGGTCTATAATACATTGGATCTCGTTTCCTAACACCGATTTCTTTTATATCTTCTTTATCCAAAAAGTCACGACGGTCTGGATTACCTATGTAACTTCTTGGAACATTATTTCTTTTTAATGCTGTTATAAACTTACTCCAACCTGGAGGATTTGTTGATTTCCTTGCTCTTAATACGTCATTTAAAAGATCTATAATATTAGACCCTGGGATAGAAACACCGTCAATATTAACAGTACCTAAGGCATCCCACTTTATAGATCTGTCTTGTACAATACGGTTTAACAGATTTTCAGCATTTTTACGAAAAGTTTTAGGGATCGAATCTAATATTTCTGCCCGATTAGGTGATTCATCCTCTACTTCTTCTTGATTTGTAATACTACTGTTTTCATTTATTGTAAGTTCTAAGGGTTTTCTGTGTTGCTCAGTAAAATAAAGGTAACGTTGTAGGATCTGTTGGTATTTTAACCATTTTTCCCTATCATTAAGTTTAGAGTTGTATAATATTTCTTTCATTTCTTTATCTAAATCACTCAATAAACCCCCACTGTCATTTTCATTTAGTTTTTGTACAAAGTCTTGAGGCAATAAAACCATTTTCTTAGCATGTTCCATTTATTTTAGTAAATGTTGTAATACAGTACTTAAAACTGGGCCTATTAATAACGGAAATAATGCACCACCTTTTTGTATTATAATACGTTTATTTTTCTTCCAATTTTTGCCTTGCTTTACAAGTTTTCTGAGGATGTGTTTATATCGGGATAGTTTACACTTCTGAGACTTTGATAACGGAACGTTTCCTTTTAACGTGTTGTATGCACACTCACATATCGATTTAATCAAATTTATATCGGCTGATTTCAAAAACTGTTTTCTTCTATTAGGATTCATTTTCAATAATGTTTGGAGTAAGTCCACATTGTTTATCACTGATCGGGACATTGTGTATAAATGATGACAAATACGTGAAAGTGTTTGTTTTTATTTCTTTTTAGGGACGTATGCATAATTATACTTATCAGATGGAAAAATACAACTCCTAATTCTTAACTCTTCGGGTGTAGACTGTTTCATATCAAACAAAAGATAACCGTAGGGTTGTTTAGTAGCGTCAATGTAAGCATCTTGTATAAATTTTGGGTTTTCTGGGTATACCTGTTGGGCCAAGTGTCTGATTTGACTTTTATCACGTGGGTTTTTAAAATACACAATATAATGGGCATTCAGTGAAATGTCTCTTTGTCCTTTGCCCTGATGAAATAAATTTTGTGTAATGAAAAACACACTAATATTTCTATGGTGACAACCTTTCGTAAATATATCTACAACACTACTATTAGACTCTCGCATCAAATCGTCTATTATTATTAAATTAGGTGATGTAGGGTCCACGGAATTCATATCTGGTAAACCTTCTTGAAATATAATTGGTATATCACTAATATTATACGATGGTTGCCATACCGCATAATGCCAAAAAATATTTTTAAAATCGACATTACATATCACTGTCATATGTTTTAAAAAATTAATTACGAATTGTGATTTCCCACAACCAGAGGGCCCCGCTACAACACATGAGAATTGATGATTAAACAAAGGTTCCATTTCAACTGATCTAATTAGCTAAAATTCTCTATATTTTATAATTTATAAATGATGTGTGTGACGTCCAACTGTTCCTAAACTAAGACGGACTCTGACAATGATTGCCCTGACCACAACATTTTTATTTACATTAAATTTGTAATCGTTATTAAACATGTATTTACTTTAATAACTAATTATCAATTTTCTTTTATTTACATTAACTTTGTACTCTCTTATATTTGTTTACACAATGGCGCCAACCGTATCTTTGTTTACATACTGACCCAAACGTCTTCTACTTATGGTCATTTTATCTGTGATTTCAAATTTTCATTAGTCATAGTATTTTATACTGTAATAACTTTAATAACTAATTATTTCAATATATTTTATAATTTTAAATTTCGCGGGTGTGACGTCGACAATTAATCATGTCCTATACTCCGGTTCAACTTTGGTCGATAGAATTCGCTCTGGAAGAACTCTTTATTTACACAAATAATTATCTATATTATGGGTGTGACGTCAACAATTAATCATGTCCTATACTCCGGTTCAACTTTGATCGATAGAAATCGCTCTGGAAGAACTCTTTATTTACACACTAATCTATATTTACTATGTACATAAAGTAATCTCTTATCTTTGTTTACACAATGGCGCCAGTACGTTCTCAAAGTCGCTAGTTCTTATCTTTGACCTTTGGACCGTGACCTTTGCTTTGTTTACTGTCTGACCAGACCCCGGTTACTTACTACTAATATAATACAAGCAGATCTTATAAATGTAAAGTTATTTTCTTGGGCCTTGAAGGATTATTGTATTGGTAGATCAAGGGGTTTTACCCAGTAGGGGAAGTAGAGTTCCTTTCAGTTATTATATGCAAGAAGGCCAACTAACAAAATAACAAACATACAAACGGATTGCCAAATTTTAAAGTTAAATCAGGACCTCGCTTCCTTTAGTCTTTCAATGCAGGAAGGCCTAACTTAACTTAACCCAACGAACATAAACACGGATGCCAAATGGTTAAGTTAAAACAGAACCTGGCTTTCCTCAGTCAAGAAGGTCTAACGTAACCTCGAGAGTAGTGAACAGAACGGGAAACCCGTTGAGAATCACAATATTTATTCAATTCACGAGAACACAATACCAAAACACTAAACAAACACCGATTGAATATGAATCATTCAAATTACCGTTAATTATCGTATCGAAAAGAACTGTGAAAACCCTGATATATCACGTTCTGTGTAACTAATCACAGTTATGTGCTATGGTGATTTTACAATCACAGATCAGTTAAATCACCAACCGCACTAGTTTCTATAAACATATCGCGATCGAACTTATTGAGATTGCTATTTACCGATTACAGTTACATTAATTCTTGATTAATCGTGATGAAATAATTAAATTTCGAGGATAACATGTAGAAACAGAAAATTTAGATTTTCTAAAAATAACCTTCAAATTTTGCTAAATAAATTTAGGCTATGAAAGGTTTGTATATTATTTAAAAAAGGTACAGAACGCGATCTGAAAGTGAAAGTGAAATATGGAACCAGGTGTGACCGGTTTTTTATTCGATAAGTACAAAAGTTACACAAAAATTTTAAAAGGTAAATAGTTTTTGATTTAAAACTAAACGTACACCAAATTTTTCACATCACTTGCCATTTTCCAATATGGCGGTCACCTCTTAATTTTCTTATGGAAAACCCAATTTTTATGGCGATTTAAGATAAAAATGATTTTTATAAGGTTTTTATATTCTTGGGCATTTTCCGATATATTAAACCATTTAGGAGCTTATAGGCACTTAAATGTTTCAAAAATTCGCAAATTCAAATTATTTCCGAAGACGATATTTCTTATTTTTCAAAGTCAAATTCAGGTGAAGTTTAAACTAGAGCTAGGGTAAAACGTGTAATAAACACTACTGTTATTTTTATGTATTTACACCAGCTCTTTGTTATTACTTTGAGAATTAAGGACAAATTGTATTATTAAACACTGTTAATAGATTTGTTTCGGCTATAATGTTTTATTCACAGGGTCTAATACATCCAGTGGGCTAATAATTACAAAGTGGTGTAAGCCAGTAGGTAAAAATTATCAGAAAACTTGAATAAAAGGAAGTCTATAAAATCGTCTCTTCAAAAAATATCAACATTTTTTTTTTTTTTTCAAATCACATTGGACTGTAAAATTTACACAATAGCTGTTTTAGGGAATAAAAAGTATCAATTAACTACCTGATTTTATAAAGTGTATTTCCAACATCGTTTTTATATAAAAAAAAAGTATTATTTTCTCAAAAATGTTGTCATTTTTTTAATTGTGTCACGTGAGTAAATAAATCAACAAAATGTTGCTTTCCAAGCTTTTAATATATTTTATACACTGCAGTCTATTCATGTTTCAATTTTACATTCGGTTCAACTGTTTTAGGTACGTATAATGGACTTCTGAAATCCCCAAAATTTTTGTATTTTCACAAATCCGAGCGCTTATAGCTCCTAAACGGTTAAAGATATCTAAAATTATTCAAGAATAAAAAAGTCTTAAAATAATGTACCTTATCAAAAATTGCCTTTAAAAATAGAGGTTCTTATAAGAAAATTTAGAACTGACCGCCATTTTGGAAAAATGACTCAAAAAATCCTCGGGGTTACTTTTTTAAGGTTTTCTGTAAATTTTGTACTTATTGAATAAAATAGGGGTCTGTTTCAATCGCAACGATACTGGCAGCTCTGGATTTAGTTTCCATTTTTCACGTTTTAATTTCCAGCCTGGACTAGTCTACTAGGCTATGTTGTTATTTTTAACGCTCGAGATTTTATCACTTGACAAATGGAGTTGATTTATGCTCTCGAAACGTCGTGATTTTATGTAGATAAATGATATCCGATTAAACTATAGTTTACTAATAAAAATGAAAAAAGTTGTTAGAAAAAAGTTGAAGGAAAATAGGGTACCCGTAAACTTGGCAACACTGGATGAATCAATGTGGAATTATATAACTAAGGTTATAATGTTTATTAAATAGTAAGACCTCTCTTTTGAGACTTCTGTAGTCTGCAATAAATACAAATTGCAATGTTAAAAATTCAGAAGGTAAGAGTAGAACCGACACCAGGTAAAACTAGTGTCTCGGGGGGGGGGGGGGGGGGGGTTGTTTTATATATGTATGCATTTGTAAGGAGACGACTTAAATGGTGCGCTCCACCATTAACTTGGGTTAAAAAAGCGCCTCTCTTTTTTATCTTATCTAGTCTCTCTTGACTAATTTTTGTTTTATTTTCATATCCTGACGCTATTTAATATTCGAAGGGTTCCTATTTTATGTTCTTTTCTTTAAATATTAGGTGATGATGACCGAGAAGTTTCTTTTTTTTCCCTTTTTTTTTTTTTTAAATGACATACTCTACTCAAACTAATAAAACAAATCCGCATATAAAAACACTTATTTTATAATTGCGAAACTAAAATAAACCTTGACAGCCTTTCTTTAAACTCTCGCATTGCAATGGAAGTATTTACTCGTTTACTGTTGCAGAAAGACAGAATGTCATACAGGCGAATGCGTTGTTACAGTAAACAAAAGGCGTTTCGACATTTCACTGTATGTAATCAAAGAACAATGAGTGATTAGAAATGTACCAGCGGGTGGCGAAGAGGCCATTAGCTAACATTGTACTGTAGTGTATGACCTTGTCTGTGGAAGTCAAGGACGTATCCGAGTTAACCGGCAACAATCTGTTACTTCATCTGGTAGATATTTTACAATGTTGAAGTTCAATATATATTAGTCATAATAGGACAGGGATTTTTTTTAAATAATGTGAATCACTGACAACGTCAAACCATAAAATAAATTATTATATATTCAGTAGAATTGCAAATTGTAAAATTTTCCGACAACCATCCCAAATAGTAGACTACCAATTTCAAAATAATTGCTATTATTATTTTTAGATACCCTGTATACAAAGTAAGGAAGTTTGGTAATCGTCAAATATTCGACCTTTGTATTTTTACTTCACGTTTTATGACCTCAAGAATCAAAAGAATGGCCGAGCCCTCACCAAGAACGTAACTGAGCACCATCAAGAGCGTAGCCGAGCCACCACCAAGAGCGTAGCCGAGCCATCACCAAGAACGTAACTGAGCACCACCAAGAACGTAACTGAGCACCATAAAGAGCGTAGCCGAGCCACCACCAAGAGCGTAGTCGAGCCACCACCAAGAACGTAACTGAGCACCACCAAGAACGTAACTGAGCACCACCAAGAACGTAACTGAGCACCACCAAGAGCGTAGCCGAGCCACCACCAAGAGCGTAGCCGAGCCATCACCAAGAACGTAACTGAGCACCACCAAGAACGTAACTGAGCACCATAAAGAGCGTAGCCGAGCCACCACCAAGAGCGTAGTCGAGCCACCACCAAGAACGTAACTGAGCACCACCAAGAGCGTAGCCGAGCCACCACCAAGAGCGTAGTCGAGCCACCACCAAGAACGTAACTGAGCACCACCAAGAACGTAACTGAGCACCATAAAGAGCGTAGCCGAGCCACCACCAAGAACGTAACTGAGCACCACCAAGAACGTAACTGAGCACCACCAAGAACGTAACTGAGCACCATAAAGAGCGTAGCCGAGCCACCACCAAGAACGTAACTGAGCACCATCAAGAACGTAGCCGAGCCATCACCAAGAGCGTAGCCGAGCCATCACCAAGAACGTAACTGAGCACCATCAAGAACGTAGCCGAGCCATCACCAAGAACGTAACTGAGCACCATCAAGAACGTAGCCGAGCCATCACCAAGAACGTAACTGAGCACCATCAAGAACGTAGCCGAGCCATCACCAAGAGCGTAGCCGAGCCACCACCAAGAACGTAACTGAGCACCATCAAGAACGTAGCCGAGCCATCACCAAGAGCGTAGCCGAGCCATCACCAAGAGCGTAGCCGAGCCACCACCAAGAGCGTAACTGAGCACCATCAAGAACGTAGCCGAGCCATCACCAAGAGCGTAGCCGAGCCATCACCAAGAGCGTAGCCGAGCCACCACCAAGAACGTAACTGAGCACCATTAAGAACGTAGCCAAGCCATCCCCAAGAGCGTAGGCCGAGCCATCATCAAGAGAGTAGCCGAGCCACCACCAAGAGCGTAGGCCGAGCCATCATCAAGAGCGTAGGCCGAGCCATCACCAAGAGCGTAGCCGAGCCATCACCAAGAGCGTAGCCGAGCCACCACCAAGAGCGTAGCCGAGCCATCATCAAGAGCGTAGGCCGAGCCATCACCAAGAGCGTAGCCGAGCCATCATCAAGAGCGTAGGCCGAGCCATCACCAAGAGCGTAGCCGAGCCATCACCAAGAGCGTAGCCGAGCCACCACCAAGAACGTAACTGAGCACCATTAAGAACGTAGCCAAGCCATCACCAAGAGCGTAGGCCGAGCCATCATCAAGAGAGTGGCCGAGCCACCACCAAGAGCGTAGCCGAGCCATCACCAAGAGCGTAGGCCGAGCCACCACCAAGTACGTAACTGAGCACCATTAAGAACGTAGCCAAGCCATCACCAAGAACGTAGCCAAGCCATCACCAAGAGAGTAGCCGAGCCACCACCAAGAGCGTAGCCGAGCCATCACCAAGAGCGTAGGCCGAGCCATCATCAAGAGAGTAGCCGAGCCACCACCAAGAGCGTAGCAGAGCCATCATCAAGAGCGTAGGCCGAGCCACCACCAAGTACGTAACTGAGCACCATTAAGAACGTAGCCGAGCCACCACCAAGAACGTAGCCAAGCCATCACCAAGAGCGTAGGCCGAGCCATCATCAAGAGAGTAGCCGAGCCACCACCAAGAGCGTAGCCGAGCCATCATCAAGAGCGTAGGCCGAGCCATCACCAAGAGCGTAGCCGAGCCATCACCAAGAGCGTAGCCGAGCCACCACCAAGAGCGTAACTGAGCACCATCAAGAACGTAGCCGAGCCATCACCAAGAGCGTAGCCGAGCCATCACCAAGAGCGTAGCCGAGCCACCACCAAGTACGTAACTGAGCACCATTAAGAACGTAGCCAAGCCATCACCAAGAGCGTAGGCCGAGCCATCATCAAGAGAGTAGCCGAGCCACCACCAAGAGCGTAACTGAGCACCATTAAGAACGTAGCCAAGCCATCACCAAGAGCGTAGCCGAGCCATCACCAAGAGCCTAGCCGTGCCACCACCAAGAACGTAACTGAGCACCATCAAGAGCGTAGGCCGAGCCATCACCAAGAGCGTAGGCCGAGCCATCACCAAGAGCGTAACTGAGCACCATTAAGAACGTAGCCAAGCCATCACCAAGAGCGTAGCCGAGCCATCACCAAGAGCGTAGGCCGAGCCATCACCAAGAGCGTAGGCCGAGCCATCACCAAGAGCGTAACTGAGCACCATTAAGAACGTAGCCAAGCCATCACCAAGAGCGTAGCCGAGCCATCACCAAGAGCCTAGCCGTGCCACCACCAAGAGCGTAACTGAGCACCATCAAGAACGTAGCCGAGCCATCACCAAGAGTGTAGCCGAGCCATCACCAAGAACGTAACTGAGCACCATTAAGAACGTAGCCGAGCCAATACCAAGAGCGTAGGCCGAGCCATCACCAAGAGCGTAGCCGAGCCATCACCAAGAGCGTAGCCGAGCCACCACCAAGAGCGTAACTGAGCACCATCAAGTACGTAACTGAGCACCATTAAGAACGTAGCCAAGCCATCACCAAGAACGTAGCCGAGCCATCACCAAGAGCGTAGCCGAGCTACCACCAAGTACGTAACTGAGCACCATTAAGAACGTAGCCAAGCCATCACCAAGAGAGTAGCCGAGCCACCACCAAGAGCGTAACTGAGCACCATTAAGTACGTAACTGAGCACCATTAAGAACGTAGCCAAGCTATCACCAAGAGCGTAGCCGAGCCATCACCAAGAGCGTAGCCGAGCCACCACCAAGTACGTAACTGAGCACCATTAAGAACGTAGCCAAGCCATCACCAAGAGAGTAGCCGAGCCACCACCAAGAGCGTAACTGAGCACCATCAAGTACGTAACTGAGCACCATTAAGAACGTAGCCAAGCCATCACCAAGAGCGTAGCCGAGCCATCACCAAGAGCGTAGCCGAGCCACCACCAAGTACGTAACTGAGCACCATTAAGAACGTAGCCAAGCCATCACCAAGAGCGTAGCCGAGCCATCACCAAGAGCGTAGCCGAGCCACCACCAAGTACGTAACTGAGCACCATTAAGAACGTAGCCGAGCCATCACCAAGAGAGTAGCCGAGCCACCACCAAGAGCGTAACTGAGCACCATCAAGTACGTAACTGAGCACCATTAAGAACGTAGCCAAGCCATCACCAAGAGCGTAGCCGAGCCATCACCAAGAGCGTAGCCGAGCCACCACCAAGTACGTAACTGAGCACCATTAAGAACGTAGCCAAGCCATCACCAAGAGAGTAGCCGAGCCACCACCAAGAGCGTAACTGAGCACCATCAAGTACGTAACTGAGCACCATTAAGAACGTAGCCAAGCCATCACCAAGAGCGTAGCCGAGCCATCACCAAGAGCGTAGCCGAGCCACCACCAAGTACGTAACTGAGCACCATTAAGAACGTAGCCAAGCCATCACCAAGAGCGTAGCCGAGCCATCACCAAGAGCGTAGCCGAGCCACCACCAAGTACGTAACTGAGCACCATTAAGAACGTAGCCGAGCCATCACCAAGAGAGTAGCCGAGCCACCACCAAGAGCGTAACTGAGCACCATCAAGTACGTAACTGAGCACCATTAAGAACGTAGCCAAGCCATCACCAAGAGCGTAGCCGAGCCATCACCAAGAGCGTAGCCGAGCCACCACCAAGTACGTAACTGAGCACCATTAAGAACGTAGCCAAGCCATCACCAAGAGCGTAGGCCGAGCCACCACCAAGAGCGTAACTGAGCACCATTAAGAACGTAGCCAAGCCATCACCAAGAGCGTAGCCGAGCCATCACCAAGAGCCTAGCCGTGCCACCACCAAGAGCGTAACTGAGCACCATCAAGAACGTAGCCGAGCCATCACCAAGAGTGTAGCCGAGCCATCACCAAGAACGTAAAACTGAGCACCATCAAGAACGTAGCCAAGCCATCATCAAGAGAGTAGCCGAGCCACCACCAAGAACGTAACTGAGCACCATTAAGAACGTAGCCAAGCCATCACCAAGAGCGTAGCCGAGCCATCACCAAGAGCCTAGCCGTGCCACCACCAAGAGCGTAGGCCGAGCCATCACCAAGAGCGTAGGCCGAGCCATCACCAAGAGCGTAACTGAGCACCATTAAGAACGTAGCCAAGCCATCACCAAGAGCGTAGCCGAGCCATCACCAAGAGCGTAGGCCGAGCCATCACCAAGAGCGTAGGCCGAGCCATCACCAAGAGCGTAACTGAGCACCATTAAGAACGTAGCCAAGCCATCACCAAGAGCGTAGCCGAGCCATCACCAAGAACGTAGCGGAGCCATCACCAAGAGCCTAGCCGTGCCACCACCAAGAGCGTAACTGAGCACCATCAAGAACGTAGCCGAGCCATCACCAAGAGTGTAGCCGAGCCATCACCAAGAACGTAAAACTGAGCACCATCAAGAACGTAGCCGAGACATAACAAAGAGCTTAGCCGACGTCAAGAAAGTAGTGATATATAAAATTATAAGGTCAAAAAAATCCTATGGAACTGTTTTAAACGAATACAATTAACATTTCCTACAAGATCCTAGAGACACCAACGTGTGCCCATTACATTTAGTGGATGTGTTAGTATTACAATTTGTTTGATAGGTCTGGGTAAATACCATGATAGTGCCTATTAACTTTTTACTTTTTAGAAATACATAGTGCAGAGAAAATTTTTTGTTGGGTCTAAAAACTGACGAGTTTCTTGTTGAAATTTCCAAATTTAAACATTCAAATTCTTATCACAGTTTCAGCCTGACATCTTTTACAGTTGTTTTTATCTGAACGTTAAAAAAATGTTTTTTTGTATTGTCGTATTAGTTTTGAAAAGACAAAATTTGGAAGAGAAAAATGTCCATATGTTAGTAGAAAATGTTAATAGGAACTTTTATATAAAGCCAGTTATACTACGTTTCTTCTTCCAGAAATATACTTTTATCGTAATTTTTTGCTCTAAATGTGGATTGAGATATCTAAAAACATCATACTAAGTATCCACGCACCCAGGTTTTTGGACAACGACATTAAAAAAAGAAGAAAATTTTGGGCAAAATAGTTTTTAGATTAGATTATTTAGATTCCAAGACATTTTTCTGTAAATTGTCAAAGTTGTTCGGTATTGAATTACCTAAATCCTGTTAAACATTTTATAGTCTGATATGAGGGAGTTTAAACAAATGTGTTTTGACCAATTCACAAAAAATCATAAAATCGCCCTAAATAATAATTTGTTTATAAGGACGGTTAGGTCTTATTGCAGTGAAAAAAATTGTCGACTAAAACAGTTCAATATTTTGTAAATATATAAAACTAAAAAAAAAAAAGAAAGTATCTGAAAAAAAAATAAAAGAAATGTATCTATAAAAAGAAAAAGACTTATCTGAAAAAAAGGAAGAATAAATGTACCGTATTTGAAAAAAATAGATACAAAAATATACCCGAGAAAAAATTATCTTTAAAAAAGTATTCGAAAAAACGAACGAAATGAATCAAGAAAACCGAAAAAAAGTATTTAAAAATCAGAAAAAAGAGAGAAATATGTCTAAAAAAGTGGAAAAAAGTATATCTGAAAAAAAAATGTACCCGAAAAAAGAGTCATGTATTACAAAAAAGCGTGAAAATATATCTGAAAAAGTACAAGAATAAAAGAGAGAAAATGTATTAAAAAAAACAAAACAAAAAAACACGGAATAAAGACAGAAAATCTTCTAGAAAATGTATCTGAAAGAAAATGTACCAGAAAAAAGGGAAAATGTATCAATAAAAGCGAGAAAATGTATCTGAAAAAAAGTAAAAAATGTATCTGAAAAAATGGAAAATAAATGTATCTGAAAAAAATGGAAAATAAATGTATCCGAAAAGAAAAGAATGAAAACCGAATCCCGATTTGATATGTGAGTATTTTTTTAAACTAATCCATAGGGTCTAAATTGATTTCAATATGAATGCACTTCATTATTGTATTACTAAGACTCCAGAAATACCATTAGTATGGCCGCCGGTTTTAAAACGGTTTTTATTTTATTTTCATTTAAGAAAAATATACAAATTATTAAAAATTGTTTTTTGCTCATATTTTTCTATTAAAATATAATGCTTTTAAATCACTGAAGTAAGCTAAGTTTGTTATAAAATGTCCTAAAAGGGAAAACAAATGTCCTTAAAAATTGGTCAATTTTTAGCCCATCTATGGAGGTCCTTTCCCCCCAGTGTACGTTACAAAAAATGATTAATAATTCAAACTGTTTTTGGCCGGATTTTTTTATTGTAAACGTTGTTACCCTCAAAAACTATGTGCACGGGAAATTCAATACACCTATACACCCCGAATCAAACTAAACCAACACAACTGCGTTTTAAAGCAAATTTCTGCAAAAATCCACTATTTTGTCATAATCTGATGGGCCAAAATTAGAAATGACACCATCTATGATCTTCACGTGTACAAGAACATTAAACGAACTGAACTCTCATACACTCAAAGGTCATGTCTCAAGGTATGACTCAACAGGATTCTTAACATTGAAATATCGTATCCTTGTGTCGCGTGATGTCATTCTCAAATTACTTTATAAAGTCAGTGAGGTTATAACTCAGGACTTACTGTCACTTCTATGAGTAACTTCCTTCTTCATCCTCTTAACTCTGTGCAGGTATGCTAATCGGACACCCACACAGATTTTCTTTGAATTGTGATTACTACTAATAGTGACAGTGAAATTAGGTAAAAACCAGAGTAAAAAAAATTAAAAAATGAAATAAAATAAAAAAATTAATAAAATTTTTTGAATATTTTTACCAAAAGTATAAAACATTTACACTTGTCATTTTTTTTTCAAAGAAAGTAATTTTTATGCACTTTTAGAGTAAAATGTATTATACTTAGACCTAAATATAATTTCCATGAGAATGTAACAGATATTTGGAAAGAACTGCTTGAAATTTTGTTATGTACCAACTTTTTTATAGACAGTACACAACACATTTGTCTGCTTACAGGCACCCACTGAGTGTATGTAGTTTGTAGGCCTTGGATAGTGAATTACCAAGCAAAAGTAAATTTATTAAGTTAACACTGGTACTTTGGTAAAGGTGGAGTGAACAGCTGACTAACAAACAACTTGATGTTGTGGTTGTAACCTGAATTCGTAACACGCTTTACTGTAATTTCGTATGAACAAAATCTGAGTTTGCGTAGTTGGTTGGCCTTTGGTGTTGCGTGTATTTAGTTAAAACTAATTGTTTTGTAAAGGTGGAATAAGCAGCTGACTAACAAACAACTCAATGTGTTTAGCTCAATTCTTAGAATTCATTAACTCTGGTTGATTCAACCTATACCCCTCCAACCTTTTTTATTTCTTTTACAATCGTGTGACATTGTGGCATTTAGTGTCATAGAGTAAAACACCTATTTAACAAATAAGTGTTCTAAAAATTGGCAGATTCAAAATTCTATTGTAATAGGCTACACCCTGATCAGTTCAGTGATGACACGGAACATCACATCGTTCTGTATTTTTATCTACGTTTATTTATCACACCCCTTAACCACATTGTTCCGTATTTTTAACCTTGTTTGTTTATCACACCCCTTAATCAAATCGTTCTGTAGTTTTAACCTTGTTTGTTTATCACACCCCTTAACCACATCGTTCTGTAGTTTTAACCTTGTTTATTTATCACACCCCTTAATCAAATCGTTATGTAGTTTTAACCTTGTTTGTTTATCACACCCCTTAATCAAATCGTTCTGTAGTTTTAACCTTGTTTGTTTATCACATCCCTTAACCACATCGTTCTGTAGTTTTAACCCTGTTTATTTATCACACCCCTTAATCAAATCGTTCTGTAGTTTTAACCTTGTTTGTTTATCACATCCCTTAACCAAATCGTTCTGTAGTTTTTACCTAGTTTGTTTATCACACCTCTAAATCAAATCGTTCTGTAGTTTTAACCTTGTTTGTTTATCACACCCCTTAACCACACCGTTCTGTAGTTTTAACCTTATTTGTTTATCACACCCCTTAACCACATTGTTCTGTAGTTTTAACCTTGTTTGTTTATCACACCTCTAAATCATATCGTTCTGTAGTTTTAACCTTGTTTGTTTATCACACCCCTTAACCACATCGTTCTGTAGTTTTAACCTTGTTTATTTATCACACCCCTTAATCAAATCGTTCTGTAGTTTTAACCTTGTTTGTTTATCACATCCCTTAACCAAATCGTTCTGTAGTTTTAACCTTGTTTATTTATCACACCCCTTAATCAAATCGTTCTGTAGTTTTAACCTTGTTTGTTTATCACATCCCTTAACCAAATCGTTCTGTAGTTTTTACCTAGTTTGTTTATCACACCTCTAAATCAAATCGTTCTGTAGTTTTAACCTTGTTTGTTTATCACACCCCTTAACCACACCGTTCTGTAGTTTTAACCTTGTTTGTTTATCACACCCCTTAACCACATTGTTCTGTAGTTTTAACCTTGTTTGTTTATCACACCTCTAAATCATATCGTTCTGTAGTTTTAACCTTGTTTGTTTATCACACCCCTTAACCACACCGTTCTGTAGTTTTAACCTTGTTTGTTCATCATACTCCTTAATCAAATCGTTCTGTAGTTTTAACCTTGTTTGTTTATCACACCTCTAAATCAAATCGTTCTATAGTTTTAACCTTGTTTGTTTATCACACTCCTTAACCACATCGTTCTGTAGTTTAAACCTTGTTTGTTTATCACACCCCTTAACCAAATTGTTCTGTAGTTTTAACCTTGTTTGTTTATCACACCCCTTAACCAAATTGTTCTGTAGTTTTAACCTTGTTTGTTTATCACACCCCTTAACCAATGGAGCCACGCCGCATTCCTATGTGTATATTGTATCTACTATCACAAGATACATTACACAACACAAATACTTTCTTAAACTTTCCAATACAACCCCAGGGGGTACTCCTACGCGTCATTTACTATCAAATCTGATGTCAGCTGTTTAATGTACCATTGCAGCAGAGTCACCGCCTCGAGGTTTGTTACAAAACATTAACAGCTGATATTATTTATCTTAAATAGCAACAAATGAACACTATACCAGGCCACGCCCTTCTCTGCTGGGAGCAACATCGTGATCCGTGCACCATGCCCCCGCACTCTATTCATATTATCCATTGTTATTCCTTGCGTAAGCTTGAGCAAAACATATCGATTATCCTTCTGTCAGGTCGAAGGATTTGTATCGCTAAAAACCTTTATACAGAGTGACCCCAAAGTTAGTGTCATAGATATCATGTTCTATTACAATCAAGTTGAAAATAAACCTTTTCATGTGCATCTGCAAATCTGGACGTGCAAAATTACGTCCAGTTTGTTAACGTAAACTAACCGTGCGTGATTTGAATTGTGTGTGCGTGCACAGTGGTATTTATTCAAAAATCTTGTGTGATTGTGAACATGTTTGTAAGTAAAATAACAAGCAAACATTTTTAAAGTACAATTTCATGACGAAATCCAAAATTGGATGATAAAAAAAGAAGAGTAATGTCAAGGACTTGAAGATGACCAACTAACGGTCGAAACCGGTAGTCCACTAGAACATATAAATATTGTTGGCGTAAGGTAAGAATAACCTAACAATTGATTAAATTCACAATCCTGGAGGATAACAACACTTGTTCAAATGGATATTAGTTTTCATTTCAGTAATAAGTACAATGTGTCGAAGACATAGCCTGACAATTTAGGAGTGGCCACACAATTTTATTAAAAAGGCGAAGTTTAAGTGTAAATTGACTACGCATCCGCTCGAAGAATTGTAGTCTCCTCTCAGAGTCATCTTCAACTCTATGGAACTGCAAAGAGAAGAAAATAAGGGTTCGGTAGTTGTCAAGTCAAAAAGTCTCCACTCGCTTCGCTCGTGCCAGTGTATCGGCGTTGCAGTATTTGGTATAACATTTTCTTGGTGGGTCATAAATGAAAATTTTATTTTTAACAATTACTTCGCTATGTGTCACCGTAAAGAGGTAGGGTTGGTACCATTACATACAGAATTCAAATCTGTAAATGTTTATCTATCTAATTTCGTGCGTTATACGTTAAATAAGACATGAAATAAAAACAAAAATTGTTAAAAATTGTCACCATTTTGATATTTTAAATTAGTTTTTCTGAATTGCAATAGATTTCTATAGAGCTCTATAGCAAATTTTATGCCCTGTTTAAATTTTTGTGGCGCTATCGTGCTTACATACAGACGACAACGACGACGGACGGATCAGATGTGGAAAATAACTTTTACGGTTTCCTGAGACCATCAAGAAAAGTGAAGATTTGTAAAAAAAGAGATGTGATTTCGTAATGTATAAACGTAAATATGTGGATAACAAACTAAAAAGATTTTTTAAATATTTTGGCCAAGTTTGTTGAAAATTGTCATATTTTTCAATATATTATTAAAGAGGACCAAACCTCTATAATAAACGGAATACACAAATTAAATTTCGACTGACTGTATAGCCTATATAGCTGGTACCTTATTTTCAGTCATGAGGGAGATTGAAAAAGGAATTTTTGATACTTAAATTTATTAACTAAGTTTGTAGAAAATTGTAATATTTTTCAAGATATTAAAGAAAATACAATAATCACCAAATAGAATTGACATATTAAATTTCGACTGACTGTTAACCCCTATATAGCTGGTACCTTATTTTCTGTCATGAGAGAAATTAAAAAAGGAATTTTCTATTACAAATATTATATAATATTAAATTTCAATTGAAAAATATACGATATAGACTGGGAATCGAACCCAGACCATAGGCTTTACGCGCCAATGCTCTACCAACAGAGCTACCATAGTCGCTTCCCAGCATAGGGCGTACACTTCTTACTTGACTTTCCTTTTTGCAGGAATTTTCGAGTAATCGTATTAATTAAATCGTTACACAAACGATAGTGAAATTAATATCTACTCAACTTGCAGCCCCTACGTATGAATTTATTTATAGATTTTAATTTTGTATTTTAATACTTACGTGTTTTATACTAGGTAATATTATAATTAAATAATATTTCAAATGAAAAATTTAATTATAATACTAGCTGGTATAAAAAACGTAAAAGCATTACAATAAAAAATTATACAGTAAACAATACAAAAATTGTGATAATATATCAATGAAATACTTGAAAACATCGAGTAAAGGACGATATGTATAGACAAGGATGAACTGTGTTATTGACTGGCTGAGAGATGAATGTATTGACGTTTTATAGTAGGGGATGGGGAAGATTGAGGGAGAGATTCATCGGGATTGGAAATATGGTGGAACGGGAAAGATAGAATACCAAATAATTCAGTAGCCTAAGCTTACATGCACAAAATACTTCGTATAAATTACAAAGCAATTTTATGTTAGCATTTAGTTGTTATATACGGTGTGTGTACAACACAATAGAATTTTAAATGTCAAATGGCGGTCATTTTAAATAGTTTTTGTTCATATCTCGTGTGTTATTCAACTTATAACACAATACATTAGATAAAAATTTGCAGATTTCAATTATCCATGTAATGGTGGGTACGGAAAACCAGGTGACCTAGAGTGTACCGTCAAGTCCCAGGCGGAACATGAAGGGACACCGAAACCGTAGTGGTCGTAAATGGTGGTCTGTTTACGATCACGGGCCCGCGACTATTCTGGGCATCGGGGCGAAGCTGAGAAATCAGTCATAGCTAAAAATGGTACCACGGGGCATGGGAGCCCTGACGGAGCTTCACTCCGACACCCATGCAGTTGAGGTTGGGCTAGTTATCAAGTAGTGGTGCTGCTGATAGTGGATATTCTCCTTCCTCCTTCTTTTTTTTGGGGTGGGTGTCGGTGTCGTGCCGAGAGGCTTTACATACATCGGCACTCCTAGTTCTAGTTACTAGTTCTATTGAAACTCTTAAAGTACATGTCCATGTAATGGTAGAAATCTCACCTCTTGATGAGATATAGTGAAGTGATTGTTAAAAATTGAATTTAGAGTCTTGATCTAACAAGAAAATGTGGTTCGTATAGTTACGAGATCCGGTAGGACCGAGTCAGAGATACGAGAGAAGCGAGTGAAGGATCTATCTAAGCTTCGAGAGCCGGTTAAGGCCGAGACACTGACACGAGGTAAGCAAGTGGAGATTTTTTAATGGCCTGTTAGGGTCAATGGGACGGGGAGAAAGTGGCCAATCGGACATTTATAATTATTAGATTCAGAAGAACCCTTCTGTATAAGACCGAGGCAACTCGTTAAGACCCTACTCGATAAGACCCCTTCATTTACCAATACAATTCAATCCGTGAAACCGACTTTTGAACCGTACGTTTAGATAAATCGGGCTGGGTAAGTACCATGATGGTGCCATCAACGGATTTTTATTTCCTGGAATATTAACTCAGTATAAGATTTCAACGCCCTATTCATCTCCCCTCTTGCTTACTCCCTTTACCCTTTAGTTCGTTCCTAAACGCAAGAATCAACTTGACCATGGAAACGAAATCATCAAATTGACAGGACACACAAACAAAAGTTCATATTATTCTGCAGAAATAAATCCCTCACGACAATTCAATCAAAGCCTGTGAACATTCGTAATAAATACGTGTCATTCACAAGATAAACTATTGTTTTAGATTCCAGACAGAGACGAAGAACAGTACGAATCCTGAAACTAGAATTAGCGAAATTGCTATTCTAACGCTGTTGTGTGTAAAATAAAATGAAAGCGAAAGGAAACGCATTTTAATCCAGTCCACGATTAGCAACTTTGCATTGCACTTTCTCAGGTTTCTACCCTGCCAAGTTTAGGATGGCATTAGCACACAAAACACACTTTAACGAACAGGAGAAAGTTTGACGAATGTCATGATGTTTGGTTTACAATGACAGGTGAAATCTGAATATATGCACAGGATTTCCATCTTGTATGTGTGCCTGTGTTATCAATAACTCAAAACGTACAGTTTATATGGCTGTAGAAAAATGCTGTTAAGTTTCAACAGTTGATTATCTTGTACACAATTTTTTTAATTCGTACAAAATTAAGATAGCTATAAAGTTTTAAATTGATGCAGTCACGAGTCTTTTTACATTCACGTATATACCAAGGTTATTTTTCTCCAACCATCAATACCTTTAAAAGATGTATTTTAGCGTTTAAGATTGTTGAGTTTATCCTCCACATCTCTTCCTGGGAAAAAATATAAACTTATTTCATTCAAATTAAGATTCCCACAGTTTGGATGTTGTATTATAAATATTATATATATTTTTTAAATGAAGGAGGCCGATACTTAACGATTATACTATATATAACGATCAGACAGAATTTTTCTTTGATTCCACCAAATAATATTAATACAGTATTTACATGCTGAAAAGTATGTAACAAATTACATGGGTCAAAAACTCCATGTCGAATATATCTGTTTTGAGGGCCTTTGAATCCAAAATAGAATCTTCCCAATTCGTGAATTATAGGTAAAAATTGCCATGAGATTGATTATAAAATACTTAGTTTTACCAAATGTGAAGATTAATCACTCAAATCTTTGTACAAAATCAATATTACGAGAAATAATTGTCAAATAAAAGTATCAAGCTAAAAACCCAGACGATTTAGGGTCCGGAGTCTTTTAAGCGGAAGTTTAAATTATACCGACAGATAGACAAGTTCGTGAAATTATAAGTGTCCTTAGTTTTACCTACATACCCTAATAAAGAGAAATCAAAGAAAATTCAATTAATCTATTATAGGCTATTAAATTGTTTGTCTCACATCTCACAAAAACTGAGTACACATTGTGTGGTTCAATTAGGTTGTATTCGTCATAAAAAATTATAGTATATGATTTCGTATAGCAATTTAATTTCTAATGTAAAATTCTTAGATGTGTAGGTCATGCCGTTTTTAAGTTAGAGCTGGGGGGGTTTATGATATTGGCCTATCGTTAATTTAAACTTTTGTTTTTAGGTTAATCTTGGGTGTCGCAGAGATACACGGATATGCAGTTTAAGTTGAATGCGCTGAAGGAAGTAGCTGAAGCGGCAGGACTCAAGATAAATCATCGGAAAACTAAAGTTATGAAGACGAATGCAGAAAACAGACAAGCTCTAAACTGCGATGGAGAAGAAATAGAGGAGGTCAACACTTTTTCTTACTTGGGAAGTGTTGTTTCAACAAGTGGAGGAGCTGATGATGATGTGAAGACTCGCATTAAAAAAGCAAACGCCGCCTTTGTACAACTGTACCCGATTTGGCGAAATCGAAACATCTCAAAGAAAACGAAGCTTCGCATCTTCAACACAAATGTTAAGTCTGTTTTGCTGTATGCAAGCGAGACGTGGAAAGTTATAAGTTTAATTACGTCTCGGCTGCAAGTTTTCATCAATAGGTGTCTTCGCCGTATCATGAACATTCGTTGGCCTGAGATCATTACAAACGAGGATTTATGGAGAGAAACAGGTCAAATTCGGGTCAAACTGCAGATTCGAGAGAGGAAGTGGAGGTGGTTAGGACATACACTGAGGAAGCCAGACGGAACTATTGAGAAAGAGGCCCTAGATTGGAACCCGCAAGGTGTCAGAAGAAGAGGTCGACCCCGAGAAACCTGGAAGAGGACCGTTATTAAAGAAGCAAAAGAGGTTAATAAGACTTGGAGAGAAGTGAAGGCACTTGCTGGAGACAGGGACAGATGGAGAGCTCTTCTGGACGCCCTACGCTCCAATAGGAGATAAAAGTAAATAAGTCAAATTGGGTGTTTTAGATAATTACAAAGACATTAAAATTTTAGTTTTGTGTTGATTACCCGTTCCTTCGTGAATTACACTGTATTATTATTAATCCCACCCTTTGTGGTTATATTACTTACACACCATATTTTCCCCCTTCATTTTTTGAATAACTCAGATTTAAAAGGTAGCCTACTAGTCGTAACACCAATACATCATTAATACTTTTCACATTTTGCTAATTTGCTAAAAAATAACCCCCTAAGGCATTGCACATCACATATTGTAATAAACGAATTCTGTATTTTATTACAGTTTTTTTTTCTAATCTATAAACGAACTGAAATTATATTTTACGTGCAATTTATCATAGTGCTTAAGATAATAAATAACATTTCATACAAATTAGATCGGAAAAAACTTTTGATAAATTCAGCCTTCTATGACTCTTGGTCGATTAGAGATGTGAGAAGGTTTAGTGCTAGCTGCAAGATATTATTCTGAAGCCATGTAATAAGATTGACTCCGTCAGACGTGCTTCCCAACAAAATTAGCTTTGTTAGAGGTTGTGTTTTCACACTGGTTTAATTAACACTACCTCATAAATAATTTATCAGTTGTGTAGCTAACATCTGTATGCAGTGGTTTGGCTTCGTATTAAACTTTAAACCCTACCTATAACTTGTCATGAAAATAGTCTAACAGTGATTCATCAAAGGTTGCCAAGTTTATGATAGACTACTTAAGCGTCCATTACAACTGTAATCTAACCTAATAAATTAGTTGTCAATAACTACAATGAGTTTGTCCATAGCAATTATGAATTAAAACAAACTATAGACTAAATTGATGTCTACATGATTTTAACATTATGACATTAAATTGAAAATAAAATAAAATTAACGACAATCCAGTGGCTATTGGATTGTTGGTCTGGAATCTGATAAGAACTTCTTTTTTTTTAAATTTATATGATACACATTTCTGAATTGGCTAATAAATTGCCCTTTATTCGTCATACAAAAAACTATAATATATAATAATGATAAATAAACTATAATAACATATCATAGCTACTGTAAACGAGAACAAAACACCACTATATGTAAAAATAATTAAAATTAAATGTTTCAAGGGTTGCTTGCTTTTGTATTGTAATTGTCATGTATTCACATTGATGCATACAAACTAGTTACATGAAAGTTACGGAAATCTCGGGAAAAAACTTTGTAACTGTTATGAAAATATTTTATTGGTTAATTTTGATACTATGAATTATTGGTTTTATTATGAATTAGTTTTATTTTTTAAGAATCCACTTGGTCAGGTAATAACTTCACGAGGGAAGGTGTTAGAAAACATACCCATATGCGTTTTTAACATCATTATATTTAATACTTCGGAGTGCTCTATAGTCAATACATTGCCATAAGTAACTGTTTTGAATGACCGCCATTTAAATTAAATAAAAAATAAAAAACCTTGTTCACATATAGGCCTAATTCGTCCTAATTAAAAAAAATCTTATAATGATTGGTAGGCCTTTTTAACGACACGTGTCAAATCTCCACTTGAGGAGCGAGTGCCAACCTTTATGCAGAAGCAGAGACTCGAGAGGAGGCGGAGTTTTTGGTGAATAAAAATCACCACAAACAGGTTAGGTTAAGTTATTATATATATTATGATACTAAAATCGGACAATTTAACAATAATATGTATTATCTCCAACTGTTTTCTATTTGTTCTATTTAGACTATTCTATGAAACCCTTGTCGCCATTCTTATGAGTAATGGCTTTTATTCACCAGCCCTTGCTCTGCCAAATGGAAAATTACCTAAATTACCACCGTAAAATTTTGTTTCCGCTGGCTCTCGCTCCTACACTCTAATTTATAAATTAATCAGAAGTGTGACGGTTTGTGTAATTTATATCTAGGTTAAAATAAATCGTATAATTGTGGAATTTATTCAAAATTAGGTTGCAGATTTTATACGAAGAAGCGCTATACCCATTTCATTGGTATATGCCTTTTTCTTTACATTTGTTAATGTAGAAAGAAAATTGAATCTGGCTGAAAAATATAAAGAGGCGATGATAGGAAGATGAGATGAGTTGTGTATGGGAGGGGGTATTTTTATATACAGCTATTAAACACCCTTTCATCTTGTCAACACCTAAACACATCATTTAACCGCTTCATAATGGAGATGGTCCACTAACATTCTTTATTAAATCAGCTGAGCATGAAATATTAGGTTTACTTAATCAACCAGTTATTATCACATTATGGTCAATGAATACAAATTATAAAGTAGCCTACTTGCAATTTACTCTCAGATATACTTAGTGTAGAGAAAGTTATGTCATGGGTCAAGAATTCGGTGATGAGTTTCTAGTGGATTATATATATACAGGGTGTTCGAAAAGTATAGGATCTGGCTTGTATTTTCAAACTTTTTTTATTTATTTATTAATATTTGATTCCCCCCCTCAACGAGAGGTTGGGGGTTGACATTTTTTTAAAGGTCTTCTTTATCCAAAAACATTCCCAAAGTATCATTTTCCTATTTCAATCTATTCAAAAATTACAAAAGTGGTCCCATACTTTTGGAACACACAGTATATATATAAGGAATATAATATACCGGATTCAAAAAAGTCCCGGGATAGCTTTTCAATAGCTTTTAAAATTGAAAAGGTAAAAGCTGGAACTTTAGAATGAGATAAACTGAACCCTACTACAAAATGGGTTTAGAGGGGGGAGGGATCAAAAATTTCAAATGTAAAGCCCCATCGATTAATACCTTATTTTATAGTTTTATTTTAATAGAATATAACTACGCAAATTAGAGGTTAAATCTTCTAATTAAATCTTCCTCCTATTAAAAATGGCGCACAGTCAAACATAAAAATTTCCAATTTACTTTAGATTCAACTCTAGGGAAAGTATTAGAGATAAAAATAATTACAGCAAAACTTTAAAGTACAAATATAAAAAAGGTTTTATAATTAAATGAATAAAATTAACCAACGTAGTGTTGGTTGAATGTTGGAAAACTTTTCAAAGTTCAACAAAATGACACGACAGTTTTTGTTCTTAGAGTAGATTCTGAAATAAGTTTGATTTTTGAAAGTCTCACCAGCAGCCATTTTGGAATGGATTGATGTTACAACCTCTAGTTTGCACAGAAATTTTATATTACAGAAGATTTTCAAAATGAGGCATATTACTCGATGGAGCTTTACACATGAAAATTTTGAGTTGCCTTCAAAACCCCATTTCGGCGTGGAGTTGAATTTATTTCATAATGCCAAAATCGTTTTATATATTTCTAAAATTTCAAGCTTTCTACCTTTTAAAGTTTAAAGGTCATTTAACTGTTTCGGAACAAATTTTACAACCGGTATATATATAATATCTTTTTGGGCAATTGGTTTTTACCCCACATATAGGAAAAACATGACGGTTAAAAAAAAACTTGTGGATCCAGTTGAAAATTTTTATTTTTGGGAATAAAATTTGAGGGGAGTACATAAAACTAGAATTCTGATTACGAATATGTATGTTCATTTAACGAAGAAATTAATAAGTTGGGGCTAGGTCACTTAAAAGACTTGGACTTTATAAAAATAACTGTCCTTATAATATGCCTAGCCTAAGAATTCAAAGCCGTGTAGTTTTAGCACGCGCTTGGCCCTATGATTTTTCAATATAATTTCATCAAATTTAAACTTTCCTAACACCCTGTACACCTCAGTCTAAATATAGAAATTCAAATTGAAGATCCCAGTTGCTTCAGAGTAATTTACGTTTCTTTAAACTGTCAAAATTTCTAATACAGTTCCATCCTCGTAACATCTAATTTCGTTTCTAAACATGTAATACATAATAAGGAATCTTTTTAAATATTTAATATCAGCTGTCTTACACGTGAGAAGCTTGACATTGCAATTCCATGGATGAAGACGAAATAAATTGGCAACTCTTCCCTTATGTAAACCTATGAATCTCACACACTTTCCAATAGCATATGTAGACAGTTCATAAAGCGATATGGATGGTAAGTAAATTGAAACTGACGTAACATATTTCTTCACGTTTCATATGTTTAGAGAGAAATACATTCATCTTTATGAAATATCTTTTGTGTAGTAAATGTATTAAAGAATATGTAACAAACACTCTTTATAATCTATCGAGTGTTCAAAAATTTGGGAAATGGTTCTATCACATCAAAACAAACAAAAAAGTTTCTTAAATAAATACGACCTATCTCGCATCGTTGCCCGTCTGTCTATTTGTTTGTGTTTTTTTATATAATAATTAATATGTCAAGAACCATATAAGATAAAACTTTCTGATTTTGCAGTTATTAATGCCTAATTGTGTATTTTTTTTTCAATATGTAAGACAACAGATTGAAAAACATTAAAAATTAATTAAAATAAAAGTGAACAAAGGTGTAAATTAAAAGGAAACAAGTGGAATCTAAAGTGATTTGTATGTTTTGTGAAATAATAATAAAGTAAAAAGAAAAATTTTAATAAAATATAAATGTTACATTAGAATTTTTGTGATTTTTTTTAAAAGTGTATTTTTTAATATAAAATGTTTTCAGAAGAATATCTAAATTTATATATAAGAAAAGAACAAAAGGGACATTAATTTCATAAGTAAATAAATAAAAAATATATGTAAGACAATATATAAAAGGATACGTAAATTGTCGTTAGAATTTGCAAATGTAAACATGTTAAAATAAAAATAGAAATACAGAAATATATTTAGATAAACCAAAAACCTAAAAAGTAATACCTTAAAAAAATCATAATAGAGTTTTTATACTTTCATTTATTTAATTTGATATTGTAAAATAAATACAAGAAAAATAAGACCAAACAATGTATAATATACTTTAATAGAGTTAAAAATCAACAATGTTTGCTACAAAATGAATGACAATATGATGACTAATAGGTGTGAATAAACAACACTATCTTATATTTAATGAAAAAAACAAACACAATAGTTAATAAATTCTACATTTTTATTGAGTCTTGCCGACCATGGTTTCGCAAGCAACGGCATTTACATGGCAGCTTAACAAAGACTAAGGAAAATATTGAAAACTGACATATAATAATACAAAAAGATGAACAGTTACTTAGCTAAAGGGGGGGGGGGGAGGGAGTAGAATGGAAACATGTGGTCATAAGGAAGACAATAGTTTTAACAAAGGTGAGTTTGACAAAAATTCTACCTGATCATTGAGTACCAGTTTGGAGTCTTTACAAAATATTCTCCTAATCTCTAACATTTCTAATAAATTTAATTTCCTACTTTTTGCATTGACATGGAGAATCTCAAACTTAACATTATTGAAAAAATCAGACACTAAATGAGTTTATAAATGATTGGAAAAACTAGAGTCATTATGACCCAACCTACACTTAAAACGACGGCCTGTTCGGCCTACATAAGCTGCATTACAATTTATTTTTTGCAAATTAAAAATTTGCTCATCTAAGCAACAGTAATACAGAGAATAATGTTGAAAACAGCAATAATTCCCTACTAATATTGCAAATGTAACAAATATATATATATATATATATATATATATATATATATATTTTGTACAAAAACATATATTTCTATTTATAAACATTGTGATAAGGTATGCATTGAATAAACATTTAGTACTTTGTAGTAAAAGTTGTCATTCTCAAAATCAATAGAACTAGATTAATATACTACAAGGTGTAGTACTAAAAGTACTAACAAAATAGGAGTGACACCTTACATCATACAGTCACTCACTTTATATCAAATTGTTGAATTTGGGCTATAATTCAGTACATTATACTTTGTTTGGTCTCATTTTTCTTGTAATTATGTGTAGAATAAAAATATATCATAGTTTTCAAATATCAAATAAAATAAATTAAAGTTTTATAAAGTGAAGTCCAGTATGTGACTCATATGGATGGGGGTAGGTCACCGGACATCCTAATCCTCTGCGCTTATGCGAGTGAAGCGACCCTTCGTTGAGTGGTATTCCCAGTTCTATAATAGTATAGTACAATGGAAGCGAACTGGGTGAATAATCACAGACAACACAATAAAAAAAAATTGGTATTGAGGTATGAAACACTATCTTAACTCCACCCGTGATAAAACCGGACATTGTGTGCCTATTCATAATCTGCCATCAAATCACTTAAATTGTAATTTATTTGTAGGACGAGTTAATGGCACAAGGGAAACAAACTGGCTAAATAAACGCAGATAATACAATAAAAGACTAAAATTAATTAGGTATAAAGTTGTTATTTTAAATCGGTAGAAAATGATCTAATTGAATGTTAATTGTCTTTCTCGTAGACCTTTTTGTCGAACTCAAATTATCCAAAATATAGAAGAAAAATCGGCGATTTTTAGTTGTAAATACAATTTGTAAAATATAATTTAATTATAATAATCGTTCACTTTTAGACATAGAACAATTTTTTTTAAAATTTTTATTTATTTATTATTATTTTTTTTACAGATATTTCTGCACAGGTTTTAAGGCCGGTTTAGACGCTACGATAAATCGGACGACAAAACTGTAACGACAAGTCGGTGCATGCAAGACGGAACGTGTAAACCGCAAATCGTTACGACTTGTCTGAATTGGAGCCAGATTGGAAGGTTTGTGCAAAATAGCACAAATATCGTTGGTTTGCAACGACAATCGTAACGTAGCACTAAGTCTTTCGTGTGGAGATATAGAATTTCTCATTACCGTGTCTTGCCTTTTAATCAAAGGAGAAACCAAATCCAGTAACTCGTTGTAAGTATCCTCGGTCATCCTCAAGTAGTTCCTCCAATCAGAAGGTTCATTGCTCAATTCTTTTAGTAACTCCATATGGGATAACCTTTTTTTCAGTAGCCAATGTCGACTCCACTTACTTCTAGGTTTTCTTTTCCTCTTCGCACTTGTTGCCAGACACAATACGTACATAGACCACAGCAGTAATTCTTCCATTGCTAGAAAGCACTTCCACAAATCACCTACCACCTACCAAAGAGAGGTTAAAATACCGACTGATTTGAACGATAAGACGGAACGTGTAAACGAGGCCGGTTTGAACGTCCAATATCCGACAAGTCGCACCGACTTGTTGCAGTTTTGTCGTCCGATTTATCGTAGCGTCTAAACCGGCCTTTAGTCCGAAGATAAATTATTATTTCATTAATTTTTCCTGCTCTTTTAATGTTACTTATTTTTCAATTATTTACATAAAAATTTATTGCAATTGACTACAAATGTACAACACTTTATTGTTGTTGTTTAAAAGTTAGAAATAAACAGAGATCAGTGCACATTTCATGGTCACGGTCCGGACATTGACATTTAATTACAGTGCACCACAGCAAGTCAGTCATGCTGCCTAAGTTTGTTTCTGCTCCAATTCAGTTAAATAAGTTGTACTTGTCACTCTATTCCTTGGTTGCAAAGTGTCAACTAAGTAACTTTCTTGTTTCTGGTTTGTTACTAAAGTTCAACATTACAGAACGGTCGGTTTGTGCCGACAGTTGACCTCAATTTGCCAAAGGGAATTCCAAGAATCACCATATTCTGGGTATACTAGGCAGGGAAATTGGAATATTTGTGTGGAGAAACTTGTAAACTGGGTTGATACTAAACTCCCTTACTTGATAACCAGTCCATCAAAACCTGTTTTCTGCTGTTCGAGGTTGGTGCAGGATCAGTCTGAACATTGTGGTAAGATGCGTTATCAAGAACAATAACGCATCTGCAGGGCAAATTTGAGATTATTTTTTCAACTAGCCACTTATTAAAGTGATCAAAGATCACATCATGATGATCTCCACAAGTTTGGGTTGATGGGTAGACAAGTAGTGCATAAATCCTTTTCCCCATCCAGCATGTTCAACAATAAGTCTTCTTCCCTTTTGATACTGGCGATTTTAGACCTTCTGTTCAGCCATAAGATTGTGTATGTGAAGCATGTACGGTATGTAGGTCTCGTCCATTAATATTATTAGCCTTTCTTCTTCACTATTACACTTATGGTCCATTAAGTATTTTGTTCTCAAACACCGTATATCATGTCTTTCAATTAATAGTTGCCTATTGTCTTCAGTCCATTGAAAACCATGTTCTTTAATTTTATTGATCAGAGTTCTAGGAGTCATATTAATGTTGATGTAATTTTTTAGTTTTTCTAGAAATTGTTTGACAGTTTGCGTTGTGTGAACGAACAACACATTTGCCAAAATCATCGAATAGTCATTTGGTCACACTTTTTGGCCTCCCCCCCCCCAAGAGTTGAAAAATAATTTTTCTCACCGGATTGTATTTTTTGGACACTCTAAGAATATTAAAAACTGCCCATTCTCGCTACACCAGTTGTGTCTGAAATGCGTATAAATTTCAATAATGACCACACAGTTTTTCATTTTCCATATAATGTACACATTGAACACAAACTCCTGAGCTTGACTATTCAAAGTTCTACAACTGCCAAGTTTTGATTTTCGAAGTGCCATTTTACGATTCATGCAAAACAAGTCCACTTTGTAGTTCTAAAAAGAATTGATTATTATATAAATACAAAAAAAAAAAAATCTTTGAATAAATCAAATAAAAATAAACGCAAAATTAATCCAGCACAACAGAACAGCACCAAGCAAAGCTCAAGTCAGTCATTGATCTATGACTACACAAACAACAGAGTGAGAAGATCAATGTGTGATGCTCTCAACTACCCTTTACTTCTGAAAGTTCGTTCTTACAGTACTACTTAACAAGTGTTGGGAATAGATTGAGGGATGGAATTTGTTACTGGAGATTGGGTTATCAAGTTTACTATACGTGGAATTTACATCAAATGATGATCGACATCCCTACATAGATGGTTCGTTTATATTTAGGACTCACCTCATATGATGATTGTCAGTATCGAGGTTAGTCACAGGTCCTGTAGTCACATCGACCCCCATTGATCCAATGTCTAGGTGAGCGTATCCTCGACGTCCTGACTGTCCAGTAGTAGCACTGGAACCACTCGTCAGGTTGCACACTGATTCAAGTTCTCGATACAGTAGCTCCTGGTACAAAGGATCCTCTTCAGTGTTGGAATTGAGTGCGTCATCCAGCCGTGAAGGATCCAAGTGATAGTTAGGGTTTTCGTAGCTCAGTAGACCATTTTCTGTAGAAAAATTACAAAATTAGAGTTTTTGTTTACTTGTCATCACTTTAAAATTAATAATATATATTTTCAAAATCTGTAGTACATATTTAATAAATTTTTCATACACCCTTTGACAAGCCCTAACCAATAATGTTCAAAATTTGGGACATTTATGTCGTAAAATAATACAAATTAAAAGTAAGATTTCCTAAAATCGACTCGTCAAACTTATGTAGCCTTCAAGAACAAAAACGCATTATTCCCCGTCTTTCCATAAAATACAAGTATCAGTAAAAATGAAATTATAAAAAAAACCCTGACGCACAACAATTTACGAGGCATTGCTTCAAGACGGCTTCTCAATAGGGTAGTGTGGTTAGCATGTCGAAATTCTCGTCGCCGTAGTTCTAACAATCTCAACCAGAGTTCACTAACAATAGCTTCCTAATAATAAACCTCACAATGATGGGTCAACACTCTAAACGTATAAGCCTAACTTCTGACTCGTGTAGCGAATGCACTAACCACTAGGCATACAGGAAGCTTAACAATAAAACTACAATAAGGGTTATATTTTATAGTAATTTCAAGTTACTCATATTCAAACATTCGTCAAACCGAACCATCTCATAATTCGCAGTAATAGCACGGTCTCGCTGCATTGACTACACACTGCCTAATAAATATGAAACGTAAAATAGTATAATTTGAAAATGAACAGTTTTAAAAGGTATTTTGCAATCCAGTGAACTACATACTGCTATATACAGTTTTGTACAAGTTTTTTTATTAATACGTTGCACTGTACTGCACTGTACATGATTAGTTGACAGTGTACGAAATCCATTGACCGTGTAAATCAACGGTTGTTTCAGTGCTACTAGCCGTAGTCAAAAAGTAGTGTCACAGGGCAAATTTAACAAAAAGGAAGGGTTAGTTATTAATTAGATATTTTTCTTTCAGCACATATGTAGGTTTGTATATCTGTTGTTATTTCAGGCGATATTTCAGCACAATGTTTTTTAGGCGAGTAATAGCGCAACCTCATTGCACTGAATACACACTGCCAAATGAATGTAAAACGAAGAGTGTAATTTAAAAATGGACGGTATTGTACAAGTTATTTATTAATACAATGAACTTGTACTATATACTCCGTTTCATGATTAGTTGACAGTGTACGAAATGTATTGGGTGTTTCGGCACTACTATCCATAGTGAAAAAGTTGTGCCGCTGTGTAAATTTAGTTAATTTTTTTAAAAAAGGAAGTGTTACAGTTTGTTTTATTATTATTAGATGCTTTTTTATTTCAGCACACATACAATTTTATATACCGTTGTTATTTCAGGCGATGTATCAGGCTTAGCGCAGCCTTATTGCATTGAATAAACACTGTCAACTAAATATAAAAAGAAGAAGAGTATAATTAGAAAATAGACAGTTTTTTATTTATACAATGCACTGTATTATATACTCAGTTTCACGATTAGATGACAGTGTACGAAATGCATTCATGGGTGTTTCAGCACTACTAGCCATAGTGAAAAGTAATGTCGCAAATTTAAGTTCATTTTTAAGAGAGAAGGGGGTTAAGGTTCGATTTATTATTTACTATGTATATGGCTTTGAGAATACAAATAAATTTATATGTTTTTAATATTTTAATCGATGTTTTTTACGCCCATAATAGCGTGGCCTCATTGCATTACTACACACTGCCAACTGAATGTGAAACATATAATAGGATAATTTTAAAATACAGTAGGTGGTTTTTACAGGGGTTTTCACTTACATTAAATGTTTATTTTTGTATAGTGCAGTGTAATAGTATAGGTTTAAAGGCAACCATACTCACATTCTAGTAGTATACGCAGTACTCATTGTTCAGTGGGGAGGGAACGGTTCACTTCATGTTGATTAACAAAAGGTATTCACTGAGGAAATGAACTTGCATGCATGCATTGACGAAACCCTCAAGGGATTTAGAACAAGTCGTAGCAATGTCAGATGTCTCTACGGGACTGAAAACTGTATTGTATCAGAGACTTTAGGTAAAATAAACGGTGTAAAAAATTGCATAAACTTTCTCATACCAATACGCAAAATTACCGGTATAAAGGAAATAAATAAATAGTTTCTTCGCCAACTCTACAAAAAAAATCAGTTACAGGTGTTATAGAAAAAAAAAGAACTATGGGAAGTATGTTTGAAGATCGAATGTCTCAAAATGGGGAAAAAAGTATGATAATTAAATATAAAGATTAATGCTCCAAACTGTTGTCTCAAAACCTAAAATATTATTTAGGTTGTCAAGTCAATTGTAAATCCCTAAAAAACCTAACAGGGGTCAAGTTCCATTTTGGTTTTTGGAAATTTACTCCAGAACCATGGTGTTCTCATACATGTTCCCTCAGGGTCTCAGAGTACGGGTCCGGCACACCCGAAGATCTTTACCTGGATCTATACCTTTCTTCGTGTAGTTTTGTGTAAGATCACTGTCTTTCATCACCGAATATTTCCATACGGACTAAACTTGCTTCTCTTGTGCCATAAACGCGTCCTCAGTGTAAATTGTACTTGATTCACTTCGAGCTTTCAAACTGAACTTCGGCGTTATCGCTAGAGAGTCCAAGGTCAATTCTATAATTAGCTGTAACCTGCAAGCGGTTTAGACTTGTAGAGTCAAGTTAGTACAGCTGTTCAGAGAGGAGAAAGGCTGTCTTTACAAAATGACGATTATTAATGATATGTAATGTTTCATTTTTTATTAATTAATTAATAATAAATAAAAGTTCAGTTCGAAAGTAACATACAATAGCATTAACTAAACAACTTAAATATTTTTCACATTTATTCATAAAGAACAAACAAAACTCCACATTTAAATCTAAAAAAATAATAATTTAACAATGCAACTTACTCTGCACGCTACTCGTGGTGCAGAGAGGAACTACATGGAAGCTAGCTAAAAATGTAGGCCCACCTATTGCCACAGAGATAACATTTCTCCTTCTTTTCAAAATGTTTTGTATGTATGTATGGATGAGAGAAAGTTAGTTCAATATTTTTGTGAGTGTGAGAAAGTATCTACATGCATATTATATACATAGGCTTACATTCATACAAATGTATATATAGTGGAGCGTGACTGGACAAAGCGTGATGCGTTACGGAGTTTTGTGATGACGACGCGTGACGAGACAAACAATCGTGAAGCGTTATGTATTTTGATGACGTTAAATAGGACTTTTTCTACAAACAAAAAGTATAGTCTATATTGTGCTAAAAAAGTTTTCATTTCAAAAAATTTTAAATGCTCGTCAAAAATAGTTATGGGCTTAAAATTGCGTGTAGTGCAATGTAGTTTATGTAAAAAAAAAAAAAAAACTTCAAATCCCCAAAAAGGTTTACTTCTAAATATAATAGACAAACCATCCAATACAAAACAAGTAATACACCATTAATTTCGTACTAGTTATACTAAAAATTGAGTTTCTAAATTAATGTAAAAGTTATAGTTTATAATTAATTATATTAATCTGCTTGTGGAATAATTTTCAACTAAACGGTTTTTGATTTTTTTGGCAAGTATTCCTGAACAGTAATATTTTGTATTTCCATTTTGCACACGGGTTTTAGTGATTATTCTTCACATTTTTTGAAAAAAAATCGTAATTTTGTATATTTTTCTCAAGACAGTTAACCCCAAATTTTGATTTATCAAAATAATTAAAAAAAAGTCCAAAGGTAAGGTCAGGCATACGAAATTTTAGGTTCACGAGTTCGATTTGTTGAGCAATATAAAGATTACAAGAGACAGACTACTTCCATAAACTACTTTTTAAGACCTAAAATCGGATATATCAGGAAAAAAACTCGAAATCAATATTCTAACCCATCACATACCTATATACTACGTGTAAGAAAGAAAACACCAAAACACCATCAAATTAGCTACATTCGGAGTGTTTTGTCGGCTTTTGTTCAGCCAACATTCTGTTTGTGTCCAGTAAACATTCAGGCCTAAACAGCTACGTGTCTTTGGTAATAACTGCTTTTTTTGACGCAACCTTGGAAATCCATTCAGGCGTAAGTAGAGTTCCCGTCAGTTTGGCACAAAAATGGTGGGGGTACCCCCACCCCTCCCCCCTCTCCCCTAGGCCCCTCCCCCTTTGCCCCTCCCCCTTTGCCCCTCCCCCCTTTGCCCCTCCCCCTCTGCCCCTCCCCCTTTGCCCCTCCCCCTTTGCCCCTCCCCTTTAGGCCCCTTCCCTTCCCCCATTGGTCCCCCCACCCCTCCCCCTGCCCCTCCCCCTTTGCCCCACCCCTTGCCCCTCCCCTTTAGGTCCCTTCCCCCATTGGTCCCCCCACCCCTCCCCCTGCCCCCTTGGCCCCTCCCCTTTAGGCCCCTTCCCTTCCCCCATTGGTCCCCCCACCTGTGACGTATTGTTGTCGAGACACCCACACACACACATGACGTCATACACACATGACGTCATACACTTAACTTTTTTAATACCGGTGGGATTCGAACCTGTGAAGTTTGGATTTGAAGGCGGACACGCTACCGACTGAGCTATCGTGCATAGTATTACAAGTCGGATAATTAACGCAGTATATAAGCCGCCATGTTGTAACCGCAATAATGTGTTATATATATATAATGTGTTAAGATAGTTAACCTAACCTATAAGTGTCCTACTTTTGCCCATCCACAGCCTATCAGCTGTTACAATAATGTGTTATATAATTATATAATGTGTTAAGATAGTTAACCTAAAGTTTCCCACTTTTGCCCATCCACAGCCAATCAGCTGTTACAATAATGTGTTATATATTTATATAATGTGTTAAGATAGTTAACCTAACCCCATAGTATTACAAGTCGGATAATTAACGCGGTATATAAGCCGCCATGTTGTAACCGAACGCCAGAACATTTCGTAGAAGTTCGGACACGAACCCCTTACCGTAAGACGTACCGAGTTTTTCGCGACCGCGAAAAACTCGCGTACGTCTTACGGTATGGGTTCTGAGTCGTACCTCTAGGTTACTCTGACAACAAATAGTAGTGTCCAAATTTAATGTGCTTGTGTTAACCTAACCTATAAGTTTCCTACTTTTGCCTACCACAGCCTATCAGCTGTTACAATAATGTGTTATATATATAATGTGTTATATATTTATATAATGTGTTAAGATAGTTAACCTAACCTATAAGTGTCCTACTTTTACTCATCCACAGCCTAACAGCTGTTACAATAATGTGTTATTATATAATGTGTTAAGATAGTTAACCTAAAGTTTCCTACCTTTGCCCATCCACAGCCAATCAGCTGGTACAATTAATGTGTTATATATATATATAATGTGTTATATATTTATATAATGCGTTATATAATGTGTTAAGATAGTTAACCTAACCTATAAGTTTCCTACTTTTACCCATCCACAACAGCCAATCAGCTGTTACAATAATGTGTTATATATACATATATATATATAATGTGTTATACATTTATATAATGTGTTGAGATAGTTAACCTAACCTATAAGTTTCCTACTTTTGCCTATGTTCACCACAGCCTACTTGAATCAGCTGGTACAATTAATGTGTTATATATTTATATAATGTGTTAAATATGTATATAATGTGTTAAGATAGTTAACCTAACCTATAAGTTTCCCACTTTTGCCTATGTTCACCACAGCCTACTTGTAACAGCTGGTACAATAATGTGTTATATATATATATGTAATGTGTTATATATTTATATAATGTGTTATATATGTATATAATGTGTTAAGATAGTTAATCTAACCTATGTATGAAAAGTTTTTACCTATGTTCACCACAGCCTACTTGTAACAGTTGGTACAATTAATGTGTTATATATTTATATAATGTGTTATATATGTATATAATGTGTTAAGATAGTTAACCTAACCTATAAGTTTCCTACTATTGCCTATGTTCACCACAGCCTACTTGTAACAGCTGGTACAATAATGTGTTATATATTTATATAATGTGTTATATATGTATATAATGTGTTAAGATAGTTAATCCAACCTATGTATGAAAAGTTTTTACCTATGTTCACCACAGCCTACTTGTAACAGTTGGTACAATCAATGTGTATTTATATAATGTGTTATATAATGTGTTGAGATAGTTAACCTAACCTATAAGTTTCCTACTTTTGCCTATGTTCACCACAGCCTACTTGAATCAGCTGGTACAATTAATGTGTTATATATTTATATAATGTGTTATATATGTATATAATGTGTTAAGATAGTTAACCTAACCTATAAGTTTCCCACTTTTGCCTATGTTCACCACAGCCTACTTGTAACAGCTGGTACAATAATGTGTTATATATATATGTAATGTGTTATATATTTATATAATGTGTTATATAGTTATATAATGTGTTAAGATAGTTAACCTAATGTGTTATATAATGTGTTAAGATAGTTAACCTAACCTATTAGAGTTTCCTACTTTTGCCCACCACGGCCTAGGTACATTTAATGTGTATAATGTGTTAAACGTAGTTTCCTCCGTTGCCTACCAGGGTGTAGCACATGTGTTTATGTATCGTGTTAAAATATTGTTAACCTAGACTTAATTCCTACTTTTGCCTATTAACCTAACCTATAAGTGTCCTACTTTTACCCATCCACAGCCAATCAGCTGTTACAATAATGTGTTATATAATTATATAATGTGTTAAGATAGTTAACCTAAAGTTTCCTACCTTTGAGCATCCACAGCCAATCAGCTGGTACAATTAATGTGTTATATATATATATATAATGTGTTATATATTTATATAATGTGTTAAGATAGTTAACCTAACCTATAAGTGTCCTACTTTTACCCATCCACAGCCAATCAGCTGTTACAATAATGTGTTATATATATATAATGTGTTATATATTTATATAATGTGTTAAGATAGTTAACCTATAAGTGTCCTACTTTTACCCATCCACAGCCAATCAGCTGGTACAATTAATGTGTTATATATATATATAATGTGTTATATATTTATATAATGTGTTATATAATGTGTTAAGATAGTTAACCTAACCTATAAGTTTCCTACTTTTACCCATCCACAGCCAATCAGCTGTTACAATAATGTGTTATATATATATAATGTGTTATATATTTATATAATGTGTTAAGATAGTTAACCTAACCTATAAGTGTCCTACTTTTACCCATCCACAGCCAATCAGCTGTTACAATAATGTGTTAAGATAGTTAACCTATAAGTGTCCTACTTTTATCCATCCACAGCCTATCAGCTGTTACAATAATGTGTTATATATATATATATATAATGTGTTATATATTTATATAATGTGTTAAGATAGTTAACCTAACCTATAAGTGTCCTACTTTTACTCATCCACAGCCAATCAGCTGTTACAATAATGTGTTATATAATGTGTAAAGATAGTTAACCTAACCTATAAGTGTCCTACTTTTACCCATCCACAGCCTATCAGCTGTTACAATAATGTGTTATATAATTATATAATGTGTTAAGATAGTTAACCTAACCTATAAGTTTCCTACTTTTGCCCATCCACAGCCAATCAGCTGGTACAATTAATGTGTTATATATTTTATATAATGTGTTAAGATATAATGTGTTAAGATAGTTAACCTAACCTATAAGTTTCCTACATTTGCCCATCCACAGCCTATCAGCTGGTACAATTAATGTGTTATATATAATGTGTTAAGATATAATGTGTTAAGATAGTTAACCTAACCTATAAGTTTCCTACTTTTGCCCATCCACAGCCAATCAGCTGTTACAATAATGTGTTATATATATATATATATAATGTGTTATATATTTATATAATGTGTTATATAATGTGTTAAGATAGTTAACCTAACCTATTAGAGTTTCCTACTTTTTCCCACCACGGCCTAGGTACATTTAATGTGTATAATCTGTTAAACGTAGTTTCCTCCGTTGTCTACCAGGGTGTAGCACATGTTTTTATGTATCGTGTTAAAATATTGTTAACCTAGACTTAATTCCTACTTTTGCCTAAACCTATGCTTACCACAGTCCAAACGGGTGTTAGTCTGGCCACTATTTAACCGTACCGAAATTACCAACCATTTTACCAACCGATTTACCAACCAAATCCAACCGATTTACCAACCAAAACCAACCGATTTACCAACCAAAACCAACCGATTTACTGTCTGGAGTTAATATAAAACCACTAACTCCGCTTACAAAACCATTCCGCGACAACATAATGCTTGTTAAAATAACCGACAGTTCGGATTGCGAACAAGGGAAGAGCCTCGTAAAGAAGAATATCTGTGGAGTATTTAACAGTTATCCTCGTGGGAAATTTACGGATTTTGTTTCCGCAAGACATGGCGTAAAAGTAAAATTACCATTCCCTTTGAATGGAAAGAGACCTATGGCGAAACGTGTATGCAATATTATTGGAGCAGATGGGATGCAAGCCATTGCAAAGAAATTTAAAAATCCCATTGCAATCCCCTACAAGGTAGAGTTAGCTGATGTTGAGTTGGCTACTCTACAGGAAACAATGCCCGAAATACTATTGGAGCTGCAAACCCACGACTTCTACCTTATGGATTTGGACATTACACAAGATTTTGTGGGGATCTTTAACAAGCGAGAGATGTGTGAGCATTTAGTACGTCTTTAAAAATAAATAAATAAATGTTTTAAAATAATATTCTTTGTAATTTGTTACCTCCATTCCACCAAAACTCTTTTTAGTAGAGAGATAGATATTTGATGTGACCTTGGAATTGTAGCCGAAAACGACACGACCCCCCAACCCCCATTTTTCCTTTTTAAATATATAACGTCGTAACGTTTGTTAGGGACCGATTTACCAAACCGTAGATAAAATTACCAAGATTTGGTTGGTAAATTGGTTGCAAAACGTATATTTTGGTTGGTAAATCGGTTGGTATTGGTTAGGTTAGGTTAGGTTAGGTCTGGTTAGGATAGGTTAGGCTAGGTTAGGTTAGGTTAGGTCTGGTTAGGATAGGTTAGGATAGGTTAGGTTATGTTAGGTTAGGTTAGGATAGGATAGGTTAGGTTAGGTTAGGTTAGGATAGGTTAGGTGAGGTTAGGATAGGTTATGTTAGGTTAGGTTAGGTTAGGATAGGTTAGGTTAGGTTAGGTTAGGTTTTTAGGAGAATGGTTGTTAGGTTAGGTTAGGATAGGATAGGTTAGGTTAGGTTAGGTTAGGTTAGGTTAGGTTATGTTAGGTTAGGTTAGGTTAGGTTAGGATAGGTTAGGTTATGTTAGGTGAGGTTAGGTTAGGTTAGGATAGGTTAGGTTAGGTTAGGTTAGGTTTTTAGGAGAATGGTTGTTAGGTTAGGTTAGGATAGGTTATGTTAGGTTAGGTTAGGTTAGGTTAGGTTAGGTTAGGTTAGGATAGGTTATGTTAGGTTAGGTTAGGTTAGGTTAGGATAGGTTAGGTTAGGTTAGGTTAGGTTAGGTTAGGATAGGTTATGTTAGGTTAGGTTAGGTTAGGTTAGGATAGGTTAGGTTAGGTTAGGTTAGGTTTTTAGGAGAATGGCTGCCACACGCCCGGGAGATGGTAGGGGTGGGACGGAGGTTGGTAGGCGTGTGGCAACCATTCTCCTAAAAACCTAACCTAACCTAACCTAACCTATCCTAACCTAACCTAACCTAACCTAACATAACCTATCCTAACCTAACCTAACCTAACCTAACCTAACCTATCCTAACCTAACCTAACCTAACCTAACATAACCTATCCTAACCTAACCTAACCTAACCTAACCTAACCTAACCTAACATAACCTATCCTAACCTAACCTAACAACCATTCTCCTAAAAACCTAACCTAACCTAACCTAACCTATCCTAACCTAACCTAACCTCACCTAACATAACCTAACCTATCCTAACCTAACCTAACCTAACCTAACATAACCTAACCTAACCTAACCTAACCTAACCTAACCTAACCTATCCTATCCTAACCTAACCTAACAACCATTCTCCTAAAAACCTAACCTAACCTAACCTAACCTATCCTAACCTAACCTAACCTAACATAACCTATCCTAACCTCACCTAACCTATCCTAACCTAACCTAACCTAACCTATCCTATCCTAACCTAACCTAACATAACCTAACCTATCCTAACCTATCCTAACCAGACCTAACCTAACCTAACCTAGCCTAACCTATCCTAACCAGACCTAACCTAACCTAACCTAACCAATACCAACCGATTTACCAACCAAAATATACGTTTTGCAACCAATTTACCAACCAAATCTTGGTAATTTTATCTACGGTTTGGTAAATCGGTCCCTAACAAACGTTACGACGTTATATATTTAAAAAGGAAAAATGGGGGTTGGGGGGTCGTGTCGTTTTCGGCTACAATTCCAAGGTCACATCAAATATCTATCTCTCTACTAAAAAGAGTTTTGGTGGAATGGAGGTAACAAATTACAAAGAATATTATTTTAAAACATTTATTTATTTATTTTTAAAGACGTACTAAATGCTCACACATCTCTCGCTTGTTAAAGATCCCCACAAAATCTTGTGTAATGTCCAAATCCATAAGGTAGAAGTCGTGGGTTTGCAGCTCCAATAGTATTTCGGGCATTGTTTCCTGTAGAGTAGCCAACTCAACATCAGCTAACTCTACCTTGTAGGGGATTGCAATGGGATTTTTAAATTTCTTTGCAATGGCTTGCATCCCATCTGCTCCAATAATATTGCATACACGTTTCGCCATAGGTCTCTTTCCATTCAAAGGGAATGGTAATTTTACTTTTACGCCATGTCTTGCGGAAACAAAATCCGTAAATTTCCCACGAGGATAACTGTTAAATACTCCACAGATATTCTTCTTTACGAGGCTCTTCCCTTGTTCGCAATCCGAACTGTCGGTTATTTTAACAAGCATTATGTTGTCGCGGAATGGTTTTGTAAGCGGAGTTAGTGGTTTTATATTAACTCCAGACAGTAAATCGGTTGGTTTTGGTTGGTAAATCGGTTGGTTTTGGTTGGTAAATCGGTTGGATTTGGTTGGTAAATCGGTTGGTAAAATGGTTGGTAATTTCGGTACGGTTAAATAGTGGCCAGACTAACACCCGTTTGGACTGTGGTAAGCATAGGTTTAGGCAAAAGTAGGAATTAAGTCTAGGTTAACAATATTTTAACACGATACATAAAAACATGTGCTACACCCTGGTAGACAACGGAGGAAACTACGTTTAACAGATTATACACATTAAATGTACCTAGGCCGTGGTGGGAAAAAGTAGGAAACTCTAATAGGTTAGGTTAACTATCTTAACACATTATATAACACATTATATAAATATATAACACATTATATATATATATATATAACACATTATTGTAACAGCTGATTGGCTGTGGATGGGCAAAAGTAGGAAACTTATAGGTTAGGTTAACTATCTTAACACATTATATCTTAACACATTATATATAACACATTAATTGTACCAGCTGATAGGCTGTGGATGGGCAAATGTAGGAAACTTATAGGTTAGGTTAACTATCTTAACACATTATATCTTAACACATTATATAAAATATATAACACATTAATTGTACCAGCTGATTGGCTGTGGATGGGCAAAAGTAGGAAACTTATAGGTTAGGTTAACTATCTTAACACATTATATAATTATATAACACATTATTGTAACAGCTGATAGGCTGTGGATGGGTAAAAGTAGGACACTTATAGGTTAGGTTAACTATCTTTACACATTATATAACACATTATTGTAACAGCTGATTGGCTGTGGATGAGTAAAAGTAGGACACTTATAGGTTAGGTTAACTATCTTAACACATTATATAAATATATAACACATTATATATATATATATATAACACATTATTGTAACAGCTGATAGGCTGTGGATGGATAAAAGTAGGACACTTATAGGTTAACTATCTTAACACATTATTGTAACAGCTGATTGGCTGTGGATGGGTAAAAGTAGGACACTTATAGGTTAGGTTAACTATCTTAACACATTATATAAATATATAACACATTATATATATATAACACATTATTGTAACAGCTGATTGGCTGTGGATGGGTAAAAGTAGGAAACTTATAGGTTAGGTTAACTATCTTAACACATTATATAACACATTATATAAATATATAACACATTATATATATATATAACACATTAATTGTACCAGCTGATTGGCTGTGGATGGGTAAAAGTAGGACACTTATAGGTTAACTATCTTAACACATTATATAAATATATAACACATTATATATATATAACACATTATTGTAACAGCTGATTGGCTGTGGATGGGTAAAAGTAGGACACTTATAGGTTAGGTTAACTATCTTAACACATTATATAAATATATAACACATTATATATATATATATAACACATTAATTGTACCAGCTGATTGGCTGTGGATGCTCAAAGGTAGGAAACTTTAGGTTAACTATCTTAACACATTATATAATTTTATTATATAACACATTATTGTAACAGCTGATTGGCTGTGGATGGGTAAAAGTAGGACACTTATAGGTTAGGTTAATAGGCAAAAGTAGGAATTAAGTCTAGGTTAACAATATTTTAACACGATACATAAACACATGTGCTACACCCTGGTAGGCAACGGAGGAAACTACGTTTAACACATTATACACATTAAATGTACCTAGGCCGTGGTGGGCAAAAGTAGGAAACTCTAATAGGTTAGGTTAACTATCTTAACACATTATATAACACATTAGGTTAACTATCTTAACACATTATATAACTATATAACACATTATATAAATATATAACACATTACATATATATATAACACATTATTGTACCAGCTGTTACAAGTAGGCTGTGGTGAACATAGGCAAAAGTGGGAAACTTATAGGTTAGGTTAACTATCTTAACACATTATATACATATATAACACATTATATAAATATATAACACATTAATTGTACCAGCTGATTCAAGTAGGCTGTGGTGAACATAGGCAAAAGTAGGAAACTTATAGGTTAGGTTAACTATCTCAACACATTATATAACACATTATATAAATACACATTGATTGTACCAACTGTTACAAGTAGGCTGTGGTGAACATAGGTAAAAACTTTTCATACATAGGTTGGATTAACTATCTTAACACATTATATACATATATAACACATTATATAAATATATAACACATTATTGTACCAGCTGTTACAAGTAGGCTGTGGTGAACATAGGCAATAGTAGGAAACTTATAGGTTAGGTTAACTATCTTAACACATTATATACATATATAACACATTATATAAATATATAACACATTAATTGTACCAACTGTTACAAGTAGGCTGTGGTGAACATAGGTAAAAACTTTTCATACATAGGTTAGATTAACTATCTTAACACATTATATACATATATAACACATTATATAAATATATAACACATTACATATATATATATAACACATTATTGTACCAGCTGTTACAAGTAGGCTGTGGTGAACATAGGCAAAAGTGGGAAACTTATAGGTTAGGTTAACTATCTTAACACATTATATACATATTTAACACATTATATAAATATATAACACATTAATTGTACCAGCTGATTCAAGTAGGCTGTGGTGAACATAGGCAAAAGTAGGAAACTTATAGGTTAGGTTAACTATCTCAACACATTATATAAATGTATAACACATTATATATATATATGTATATATAACACATTATTGTAACAGCTGATTGGCTGTTGTGGATGGGTAAAAGTAGGAAACTTATAGGTTAGGTTAACTATCTTAACACATTATATAACGCATTATATAAATATATAACACATTATATATATATATAACACATTAATTGTACCAGCTGATTGGCTGTGGATGGGCAAAGGTAGGAAACTTTAGGTTAACTATCTTAACACATTATATAATAACACATTATTGTAACAGCTGTTAGGCTGTGGATGAGTAAAAGTAGGACACTTATAGGTTAGGTTAACTATCTTAACACATTATATAAATATATAACACATTATATATATAACACATTATTGTAACAGCTGATAGGCTGTGGTAGGCAAAAGTAGGAAACTTATAGGTTAGGTTAACACAAGCACATTAAATTTGGACACTACTATTTGTTGTCAGAGTAACCTAGAGGTACGACTCAGAACCCATACCGTAAGACGTACGCGAGTTTTTCGCGGTCGCGAAAAACTCGGTACGTCTTACGGTAAGGGGTTCGTGTCCGAACTTCTACGAAATGTTCTGGCGTTCGGTTACAACATGGCGGCTTATATACCGCGTTAATTATCCGACTTGTAATACTATGGGGTTAGGTTAACTATCTTAACACATTATATAAATATATAACACATTATTGTAACAGCTGATTGGCTGTGGATGGGCAAAAGTGGGAAACTTTAGGTTAACTATCTTAACACATTATATAATTATATAACACATTATTGTAACAGCTGATAGGCTGTGGATGGGCAAAAGTAGGACACTTATAGGTTAGGTTAACTATCTTAACACATTATATATATATAACACATTATTGCGGTTACAACATGGCGGCTTATATACTGCGTTAATTATCCGACTTGTAATACTATGCACGATAGCTCAGTCGGTAGCGTGTCCGCCTTCAAATCCAAACTTCACAGGTTCGAATCCCACCGGTATTAAAAAAGTTAAGTGTATGACGTCATGTGTGTATGACGTCATGTGTGTGTGTGGGTGTCTCGACAACAATACGTCACAGGTGGGGGGACCAATGGGGGAAGGGAAGGGGCCTAAAGGGGAGGGGCCAAGGGGGCAGGGGGAGGGGTGGGGGGACCAATGGGGGAAGGGACCTAAAGGGGAGGGGCAAGGGGTGGGGCAAAGGGGGAGGGGCAGGGGGAGGGGTGGGGGGACCAATGGGGGAAGGGAAGGGGCCTAAAGGGGAGGGGCAAAGGGGGAGGGGCAAAGGGGGAGGGGCAGAGGGGGAGGGGCAAAGGGGGGAGGGGCAAAGGGGGAGGGGCAAAGGGGGAGGGGCCTAGGGGAGAGGGGGGAGGGGTGGGGGTACCCCCACCATTTTTGTGCCAAACTGACGGGAACTCTACTGGCGTAGAATAGGTTAGTTTTTGTACTGAACAAAATTACTCTTCAAGGTGTGGCCATTTAAAAGAAATGATCGTATTATAACAAAAATTCCTTGAACTTGTATTCTTTGTTGTGAGGATCATGTTGAAAACTAGTATACAGTGTTTGATTTACTGGTTGGCTGATTGTAGCCAACCCCCCTTTCCCCCAATTCAGGAGCTTTATTGAGTACGGGGTAGGCAATCGAGAGGGAGCTTAGTTAAATCTTCAACTTTTCATTTTTACTTTTCGAGTCTCTTCCGATCATAACGCTATTAGATTATTCGAGGGCTATTATGTTCTTTACTTCCTATTTTTTTTTAAGGCGATAATGACCGAGAGGACTTCTTCCAAGAAGAAGAAGCAGAAGAAAAGAAGGAAAAATAATATGAAGAGAAAGATTAAGAAGAGGAATAATAATAATAATAATAATAAGAAGAAGAAGATGATGATGAAGATGATGAAAAGAAGAAGAAGAGGAAGAAGGAAAAAAGAAGAGGAAAAAGAAGTAGTAGAAAATTTTTAATTTGCCATGCCTTTAGTCCACATACACAATAAATAAGATCAAATTTTAAATTTATGCATGCATTATTTAAATAAACAGTTGTCTGACAATATAAAAAACTTGAGTATGGTTTTCATTTTCCTTTTTTGCAAATACTTTTTTGTATAGAGAAAGTTTTGTGATGGGTCAAAAAATTTAATTCGAATTTTGTGCTGATATTTCAGTTTTAAGATTCTCTCATTAAAAAAAAGTGTTTTTTTTAAATGATGTCTAGATCGATTTTAATCGAATTTAGTATGAAAACATATTTCTGGCCATATCTAGGGACGTCTTTTTCATTCACTTGATAACTAAAATTACTGGGGTAGCTGCCACAAGAAAACAAAATTACGATTATCGATAAATCGACTGTAAGATTTTAATAAAATTTCGCTCAAATGTAGTCTCCAAGGATCTAAGACGCACATTTGTTGCTAATTTGTCCGAAATGGACAATTTCTGAGTTATCAGTAAAAATCTAACAATTGGCTCAAACTATTTCGTTCAAATTTTAGTACAATACCCAGATTACAGTCTGTATGAAGTAACCTGTCTCCTGACCCTTCGACTACCTGGGACAGGTGCGGGCCATTCACGTCGCCCGCAGTTGTTTACCTAATTAGTCGCCTATAAGCTTCCCCACTAGCTTAAGTAACTTTTTTACCTAAATCATAATTTCCGAAATGTTATCAAATATTTGAAAAGTACATACAAAAATAAGATCAACGATACTAAACAAGGGCAAATTTGATAAAAACTAACAATATAGAGGTAATAAGAAATTGATAAGCGTGCTATATTTCTTATTACCTCTATATTGTTAGTTTTTATCAAATTTGCCCTTGTTTAGTATCGTTGATCTTATTTTTGTATGTACTTTTCAAATATTTGATAACATTTCGGAAATTATGATTTAGGTAAAAAAGTTACTTAAGCTAGTGGGGAAGCTTATAGGCGACTAATTAGGTAAACAACTGCGGGCGACGTGAATGGCCCGGGCCTGTCCCAGGTAGTCGAAGGGTCAGGAGACAGGTTACTTCATACAGACTGTAATGTCGCAAACCCGTGTGTAAAATTTGTTATTAATTTACATTAAAGGAGGAAAAATCAAAAACACAAGTGAATTATCTTGGTGTCGTGAAAATTTAAATTGAAATAACCATGTTTCAAACTTCGTACTCATTGGAAACAGCTTGCTTTGCTATCCGAATGGTAGACATCAGGTTAGACATTGTGAACCTATTGTATTTTGCTTATGTTTGTTCCGGCTAAGATAAGGGGTGACTTTACGGGGAAACTTCATTTGATCCAACCAAAAATTTTTAGACTCAGAAAATAATAATGAGAATAGAATAATGTTTAATTAAAATTATAATCAGTTATGAAAATTGTTATTTCAGAAAACAAAATTTTAACGTTACCGTGTTAAAATATTTATGAAAATTAAAAAAAAACAAAAAAAAAAAACAGTTATTTTGAAACAATCAACACCGCCATAATTTTATAACATGCGGAAGTAAATTCTGGAGTTTCCAATACATAAATTAAAATGTTTCGAGCGTGGTGCATATTAATCAGAATAGAATAAAACTCGAAACACAAGATCTCACAAAAATTAAGTTTACTTAATCAGAAACGTTTCAACGACAAAGTCGCCATCCTCAGTGATACATGAGCTATCTAATATTATGTCACAACTCAAGCTCAATATTTATTTACATATTAATCTAGTTTGAATCTTTATAATCGACTTACGGATAACATAAAAAATGTCTCTTCGGGACTACATTACACTTTTCATTTTGTGGAAGAGTATCTGGTAGCATATAATGAAAATGTTTTATTTATTTAAAAAAATGTAATCGCGTATTTTAAGTGTGGTTGAAAGTTAGGTTGGGTTAGGTTATATTAGATTAGGTTAGGTTAGATTAGGTTAGGTTACACTAGGTTAGGTTAAATTAGATTCGATTAAGTTAGGTTAGGTTAGATTAGGTTAGGTTACATTAGATTAGATTAGGTTAGGTTAGGTTTGATTAGGTTAGGTTAGGTTAAATTATATTAGATTAAGTTAGGTCAGGTTAGATTAGGTTAGGTTAGGTTAGATTAGGCTAGGTTAAATTAGATTAGGTGTTTTTATGTAAGTGCAATGTGCGTTTAAATATAATGTAGCTTATAACATAAATAAGTAATAACGTGTAACATTTAAATTGTAGACTAAATGTTACGTTACAAGAAAAATAAAAGTAATGTAAAGTAAAATCGCAAATAAAATAAGATAACGGTTCAGGAATAATTAGAGAAAAATGAACTTTGACAGCCGTTATTAAAATCTACTAAAAAACAACTTATTCTGAATATATCTGTATTTGAAACACTTCTTATTACTAACGTGATATTCACTAAAGCTATTAGATGGGATCCTTATAAACACACACACACACACACACCCCTGTTTGTATGAGGACCTCTCTCTTCTATCACTTGTTAAATAACATAAAAGCGAGGACCTACCAACTCTGTACGGTCAAGCGAGGACTTTTTACGTTTTAATTTTTTTAAGGCAATTTAACATTGATGACTACCGAAAATAAGCACATATATGTATTCCTTATAATTAAAGGAAATAGATGCAATTTTTTTTTACAAATTTGGCCAAATTTTAAAAACTCCAGCATACTGCACGAAAGCGAGGACCTAACACACTCATATGTTCCATAGCGGACAACCGAGGTCTCGCTGCCTACCTGTGTCTAACACGAAAGTGAGGTCCTTACGCACTCGTATGTTTAATAACGGACAACCGAGGTCTTTTTACCTACCTGTTTGTAACACGAAAGCGAGGTCCTAACACACTCATATATGTTAAATAACGGACAACCGAGGTCATTTTTCCTACCTGTTTCTAACACGATACCGAGGTACTTAAGCACTCGTATGTTTAATAACAGACAACCGAGGTCGTAGTTAATTTTTTTTAAATAATTACGTAAATTATAGAATCTTTCTAATTAAACAAAAATAATTATTCTAAAAACGTTTTTGAAATGAAAATTCTTTATCGACGTAGTGGATACACTTTGAGCAGTGTTAAAAAAATTGTATATGTGTGTACGTCTTAGTGTATACACGTACGAAGTCAAACTTCTGTACAACATGTATATTTTTTTAATTCTTATTGTTCACCTCATTCTTTAGAAGAAACTAATTAAGCCTACCAATCACATATCTAACTGAATCTATGCCGTTAGTAATTTTCAGCATGCTAAATGTGCAAAGCCTAAATTCAAAATTTTACTCAAAGATCTAATACATTTAGCTAAACAAAACAAAAGATCATACAGATGATGTATGAAATCAGCTTTTATATGACTGAATTTTTATGTCCTCAATCATAAAACTTAAAATAGCTTAGGCCTTCAACAATATTTAAATTTATCTCACCTGAATTATAAACACAATCAGAATTTCCATAGTCACTTTATGGTTTTTAATTTGATTCGTCTCAAAAATATCAAATAGATACAGTTATTGTCAGTTAACTTTCATTACAAAGACAATCATTAACAAAATTAGCTGCTAATTTATGATGGCTCTGAAAATATTTGTTATGTGTATCCAGGGTTAAAACAAGTGGTGCTAAAAGTGGTAATAAAAAAATGATTTAGGAGCATCTACTATAGTTTGTTATCAATAGTAGTCTATTCAAGATTAGTATAGAAAGAAGAATAATCTGTTTATAATAGGTGATGACTTGAGGAGTTTAGAGCTAATATCTTGCATTTTTTATTTTTAGTTTACATTTTTAACATTGAGTAACTGTTTCTTGTCATTTGTTTCTTTACCGGCCATTTTATTACATTATATAACTACATTTATCACATCAAATTCTCCCAGAGGAAACCAATTCCTTTGGAGATTGAGGGATGCCATGCTTTAAATAACGGTACTCAGTGTTTTACAAAGGAATATAAATCTATATTATTATAAATGAAGCGAGAATGCTTGTAAAAATTTATTGACATTAATTTGCACACTGAACCATATTTCAATGGTTACTTTAAATAAAACCGGGTCAGGTTTATGTGCAAACATAAAATATCTTTATTAATAGGTACACAATAAATATACACATAACTCATATACTTAAAATAAAATTTACTGATATAAATTGTTATAATAGGTAATTTTAGAAATGAACAAAAACAAAATAGTTGTGGGAAACAGGAAAAGTAGGCCTACTTATGATAAAAGTTTACACATCCATTCTCACCGACGAAAAGAAAATGATATATATCCGGTAGCAATAACATCCGGTAGCATTTAACAAAAACACATGGGTCGCGTGTGTGCAGTTTTGTTAGAGGGAAAACAAAGACGCAGTAAACAAACCATGGGACGTGACAGACAAAAAAGAATGTGAGTAAACGTGTTTCATATTACTCTAAACAATTAATTATTTCGGGAAAAACACGTCCATGAAGTTAAAATTTGAGGTTCAACTATTTATCTACAACTTTGCCGCTGACATTATGACGCTGACCAAAAATAAAAATTTTCCTCGCTTACTAACTTTTTCATGTTTTTTTTTTCTCACATTATTATTTGATAAAACTTTAACGTTTAGTAAAGAAAATATGAGTGAAATATAACTAATTTGATGCATACTGGTGGCTTTTAAAATGTATAACTAACATTTCTGCCAAATTTCACATTTATTTTTCCCCATACATTCAAAGTCAATCAAAAGGCGTTACAAATTAGAGACGGCAAACTAAAATCTTTGCATATACGCTGCCGTTCAACTACCTTGGTTTAAGGTCAACACTGACACCGCCCCCCCCCCCCATCATAGACGACGCGATGTTATTTGTTCGGATGCTCGCGTAGACTTTTAACGTCTACTTCCAGCGCGGTGTAAGGCATTTTAATACATGAATTGTAAACATTTAAACAGTTTTATCCTTGAAAAATGTTCGAATCTTTTCGGTCACTATTCGATTTTTCGAACCGAATCTGGATTAGCGGATTCGTTTTTGAATACGAATCCGAATATTATTGCATTGCGGATTCGACTATCGAATCCGAATCGAACCCCGAGATGGATTCGGATTCGATTAAATTATCGAAATATTCGCACTGCCTGGAAATATTTAAATAAAATAGCAGTGTTTCCATTCGGTTGGTATACGTGCTTGAGAGCAGCCACCTTCTCTCACGGATCTCCACCACTAATGTAAATTATTTAAGCCACTGTTATATTGAGCATATGAGGTGTTGATGCTGTGATCAATTTGGTAAATTTTTTGGAATACCTTATGGTAGAGTGTCCAACCAGTGTTTAACTCTTTTCCACCCCTTCCACAACAAAACGTAGGCCGTCACTCTCCTGTCTTCTTGTAGAAAAATAATTAAGCAGCACAACAAATATACATAAAAAGTTATCAATGCCTTTGCAATGGCTGCAAGGCGTATTCATTTGCCACTTTCCAAGTTAAAACAATGTTTTAAAGTAAATTCGTTGCTATGCCTATGGTTGTTCTGTAAATTACTGAAGCTTTCACACAAGTATTAGTCCTAATATTTCAGGCTATTTTATTAATGTTTTGTGCGTTTTAAAAATAAATTTAGTAGGCTTAAACCTAAAGCAAAGCAGACATATTCGTTTTTAGTTCTAATTTATTCAAAGATTGTCCGGTTCATTTACTCTCCTAATACTGTAGTTCAGTTTACTTTCCTAATATAGTAGTTGAGTTAGCAGGTTATTTGTTGCAGTTAGAAAACATTACTCTCGATTAAAAAGTCTTACTATTTTGTATAATATGTCAAACAATTAATTTCCGAAGTAAATCATATTTGCGATACAAAATGTAGGCCTATAAAAGGCTAAAGCGAAAACCATAAGACTATTATAAACATGAAGTTCGCGTATACTCGTTTATTGCTTTAAACAAATTTAACTTGAACTGGACTTATGAGAAATAAACACTATATAAATTAAAACAGAACACAGTTCCTCATAAACAAGTTTAATACGCAAACGCCTTTCGAGTATAATAAACTAAGACAATAATTATACTAAAACAAGTATATACAATTAATTATGAGTTTTCCACTGTAACCGTCACTGATGATGACAACTTGGTCATCGAAACGCGTGTATTAAACGGTTTTTATATGCAACTGTGTTCTGTTTTCATTTATGTTGTATTAATTAATTGTGTAACATTACGTATAAAATCAAGACTGGAAATTTTTCAAATTTACTTATCAAACATGAAGGGAATAGAAAAGAGCAATGGTGTGTAATGATAATTATTACAATTGGGACTAAACAGAAGCGCGATTTTAAAAAATTGTTAAGAAAAAATTGATTTAAATAGTAAATTACCTCAAGACTATGAATCCATTGCACAAGATTTGATAACAATCACTTTGTTAATGCAGTATGCACAAAAAAATACATTTTAAGGAGTAAATATACAACCTCATGTTAGGTATTTTTATAATGTCTGTTTAGAAAAGGGAAGTTAATAATTTATTTGACCAATCTAAAAATATTATATTCATATTTTGTTTGAATCTCAATATATTAAAATTAAAACGGAAAAAGAAAAAGTAATTTATTTGTTCGACACGTTTGTCTCTATACCGCTAACCAGATATTTGGCATGCAATTGGGGTTAACACAACAGACAATATACGAAGGTCGAAATTACCCACTTAAGTTTTTAGGGAACTCTAAAAAAAGGGCCCAAAATTAGTAAACGTACTAATCTTTATTAACTATAAAAGGTATCTTAACGGGGGCCATTTTCCCATCGTTTCTCCATCCAAAATAAACTTTATACACTATTCTAAATAAATTATTTACTTTAACAGAAGTAACAGCTTCTGAACGTAGCATGTTATGGTACATCGCAGATCGAGGATCCGGGTCAAGACGCCAACTTATATATTTTCACGCAAAAAATACATTATTTACTAACGGTAAGGATTTACAGTAATGTTTAAGTACGAATTAATTTGATATAATCATCTGAATAAAACATTTGTACACAGTTTTAAAAACATAAACACTAACATAAAATTGCATTATGTTTAAAAATAACCTGTGTCATGAAATGTACTTTGTTGAAAATGTTTATTAGTGGCATGATCGAGCTGATATTAAATGTAATGGACAAGCATTTATGTCAATGCCATCTAATTGTTTTAAGTATGTTTTTTGGTCATAATCATTTACGCATGATTGTAAATTGTTCTTCAGAGTAGGTTTACGCTTATAATTCGAATATTTCTTAATATTTATTAATGAAATTTTCTCAAAATGTATTCTATCCATAAATAAATATTCTGTGTAAATTTCTTAATGATATAACTACTTTCATTTTATTTAAATATAATAAAATATATATAAATCACAATTTATCATATATTTTATTTAGTCGTGATTTGAAATTCCAAATTGGCAGATGGAATTTTATCAGAAATGGATAGAACGCACAAATCTCATAAATAAAGTATTTTTGTGTGCTTATTTACATTATAGCAAATAATGTTGACCATTACTGCTCTCTCATTATCAAGATATATTTTGTCTTGATTGCTATGTTGAGGTTCAGGTAGCTAGGTACCTAGCCTCTCTTAGTTTTAAGACACGTACAAAAAGGACGATTATTTAGTTGTTCAAGATTATTAATACAACTTACATCGTACGAACTTAGCTTTAATACGTCTACAGAAAGGGTGTGGTGTGTGTGTTAGGATTCCTATATTTATTGGCGCAACTGACCATGCTGTGGGGCCATCACAAATTGTGGGGTAATACACACGTCCCCACTGTTCTAAATAGCAAAAACTGGAGAAATTACATCATAAAATGAATAGCAGACATAATTTACATGAAGACCTCATGGTTGAGTTTAAGGCAGATAGTGAACTCTGGGGCCATACGTTAACCGTGAAGCAGGGCTAAATAGTTTGTTGGTCGTTGATGAATTACGCAACTATAAACTTTCAGTTTACAGTCTACATCCAGACAAGAGCGAGAGAGAGTAGAGAGAGAAAGAGAGCGTTTCCTCCTGTCAGGTTTTTTACTTCCGTGACCCTTTAAATGAACTTCCGTAGTTGATATTAATTTTCAAGTGAGACTAGTAATATTATTTTTCTTGAACTATGTATTGAAACTCGGATTAATATTTTTTCAATATCGAATCCTGACTCTATATTTTTTATACCTTTTTGGTACTTATGATATGGCTACTGTATTTTTTCAATTAATTAAATTAACATAAAACCAATATAATCTCTCTATGCAAAAATACATCTCTCTCTCTCTCTCTCTCTCTCTCTCTCTCTCTCTCTCTCTCTCTCTCTCTCTCTCTCTCTCTCTCTCTCCTCTCCTCTCCTCTCCTCTCCTCTCCTCTCCTCTCCTCTCCTCTACTCTCCTCTCCTCTCCTCTCCTCTCCTCTCCTCTCCTCTCCTCTCTCCATTCAGTGGCGGTAAAATTAGTAAGGTCTGATCATGTATATATCTAAATATAAGTAAGCTTATTCGTTATCAAACTTCTGAAGAGTTTGAAAAAAAAAGTACCGGTCCTATGATATGTACAAAACGCCGACCGCAATGCAGACCGGTGTCGTATAGGCTACAGCTAAAAAAACTGTTTTTTCAGCGCTCTTCATCTTAACACAGACATCAAAGCAGAGATACGACTGACGTGTCCTTGACATAGTTGTGAGCCAGTAGACTTATCTTTCGAACAGCTGACTGCACCAAATATGTTCTTCCTTATGGACGTGTCTTTGCTACTTGATAACATAATTAAATAAAAAAGTGAGAAATATGATCGTTTGTTGTAAATATGATAAATTTAAAGGTAATTCGTGTTACGCGATTGGTGGGTAATAC